>RPOG01000695.1:0-257568 GCA_008086565.1 Thalassoma bifasciatum
AAGTAAACCCTGTCCAGGTTTTCTGTTGTCTCAAACTTGATTCATCATCCGTGGTGAGATCTGTAGAACACTTTAGCAAGAAATCAATTCCCATTTCCCAGAAGTGAGATGTCCACGCTTCTCCTCTGGGCCTGATTTAGCCAGACATAGCTTTTAATCTCCTGGTGTATTTGATTGGACAGCTTTCCCTCTGTAGAGTGTTTGTTGAAGGCCTTGCTGCAATCCTTCTGGTAAAACAAGCATCCCAACAGCCCTCCTGGCAGCTTCACACATACAGACAAACACACACACACACACATCTCTGCATGCTAACCCTCTCAGCACCACGATGAAGCTCTAATTGCTAAACAGATGTTAATGGGTTTTTGCACCTAGAGGGAAACCAAACACGGTGGTACATATGGGCTGTTTGTGCTCTTTAATAAACAGCCTTCCCAGGGACCGGGATCCCTCCTTGTGTAATTACGGACTGTTCTAATACAATGCAAGCAAATGCAAAACATCAACAATAAATAAAGGTATGTATGTTTGTGTTCTCAGGGACACGGAGTACAAGGGCCTCCAGCTTTCTCTGGACCAGGCAACGTCAAAGGCTTCTTTTCCCTACAGCAGCAGCACCTCCAGCAGCCTCGCAGAGACCTGCAGAACGCCCAAGAGCAGAATATCTCGACCCAAGACCAAAGCTAGACTCTCACCGTACACACAGGTGAGGATTTCACATCTTACTCATACGGTCTTTTTTAAGGAGGGGATCGCCTGGAGGTCTGAGTGATGACGCCAAAAATTATTGTTATACTGCTATCAGCTGTTTCTGGTGCCTATATTTGCTGGTTTCTGTACTTCAGCGTTTGTTTACATGACAGGGTACATGGACATCATCTTGTCACAAGATTCTTCCCCTCATTTGATAAAAAATAACTCCACTTGTGTTTGCAAATACAGGTTTTTTTACAAGTTAGGTTATTCATGCTCACTAAAACTGCTGTTTCTTCTGCTGTATCTAAGATGAGACCTGAAAATCTCTGTTGGTTTATGTGTTTGTGACTTTGTGAGAAATCTTGAGAATGAAGTAAATGATAACTCAGTAAACTCTAAACACAAAAATCTCTAAATAACATTTTCACATCATGATAAATCTTTAATTTTAAGACATCAGCTGTAAGAGTCGTTGAATTTCTGCTGAATGTACAGAGCTTTAGCTTTACACAAGTAACTTTTGCACTGTCAAAAAGTAGTGCGGTGAGACCTAAATAGATACACTTTAGATTGGTTTGTGGCCTTACAGGGACATGATTAATCCATTGTACAATGAAAGCTGAGGCCTTAGGAAAATGGATCTCGGGCCAAATTTGGTCCATTTGCCTAATGTTGAACTAGCCATAGTCGTTATGGTTGCTGCTGTGTCTCAGATTGCTGTTTGTTTTTGCTTTGACCTTAAGTTGATGAGATGTAGAAAATGATCTAAACACCAAACAAGCAGAGCGTTTACCATCTCATTAAAGGCTTCTCTATGCCTCCACTTTTCTCTGCAGTATCCTAGTTTCCAGACAGAGCGGTCAGAGTCAGACCAGGACAGTCCGTGGGGCAGCAGCCCCCTCACAGACTCAGCCTCCCCACAGCTGCTGGAGCACGGTGAAGGACTGGAGGCCTCCTGTGTCTACAGACAGCTCTCTGATCCTCGGGCCCTCTGCTACAGCTTATCTGAAGAGCAGCATCACTCCACCGGTGACGGCTACACGCACCTCCACGCTCACAGTCAGGGTCAAAGCTGTGAGAGAGGTCGATGTGAGGCTGGGCGATATTTTCTGGGAGCTCCTCCGTCGGGTAGAGATGCATGGTGGGGGACTGCTCGGTCCATCATCCCACTGAGCAAAAGCTCAGTTGAGAACCAGGAGGGATACGACAGCAGCATGCCGCACATCACAGCTGTCCACAACTACCATGGTGAGGACTGAAACTGTGCTTCAGGATAACTGAACTCAACCCCAAACTATTTCCTGTATTTCTGTAAACTTGTGATTAAATATCTGTCACAAATCCTGACTTACTTAAGTGGTGCTGAATTTGATCTCAGTTTCTGTTTTGTGCTATTGTTGTGCCCTAAAGCAAGCAGTTTTAAAAAAAAATCAAATTAATCAAATCAAATTAATGGAGGTAAAAGCAGAAATAACAATAAGTGTTGACATGTCTCGTGACTGATGTTGTCGTGCCCTGTTCAGGCCGAGGTCACTGGGACGAGGACAGCGTGGTCAGCTCTCCAGACGGAGGCTCAGCCAGCGACTCAGGGGATCGATACCAGGCCGACCACTACCGCTGCAGCCCCCAGCAACCCAGCAAGATTGAGACGCTGATCCGAGCAACGCAGCAGATGATCAAAGAAGAGGAAAATCGACTTCAGTTACGTAAGGGCCTCCTGGATGCTCCTTTAGGGCCAGCCAATGGACTACCAAAGGGCCCTGGACCGTGCTTAACTCCGGAGTATACTCAAGGGCCTCTGCCACTACAGACGGTGGTGTGTCGAGGTTTGAGTCAGGTGATCAGCCCTGCACAGAGCCCTGTCGCTGCTTCTCGGCTCAGCAGCCCGGGGTCTGAGTGCCTCAACAAACCCAAAGACTACCTCCAAACAGACCTGTCTCCTCTTTCTTTGCCATTACACCACCCGTTCGGTCGGCCAGGCCAATATTCGGCTTCCCCCACCCCAGCACCGGCCCTCTACCCCTCCCACACTCACTCACGACCCTACTTGGACAAGCATGCAGCGTACTCTCTGACAGGCTACACTCTGGAGCACCTCTATGACCCAGAGAACCTGCGAGGCTGCTGCTCCTCCGCCAGCACAGGCCCCACCCACTACGATATGACCCCTCACCTCCGCATGCCGGCAGAGCAGACCTCCGGACACAAAGGCACCTCTGTCATTATCACTAATGGCAGCTAACACTCATCTCACACACACAGTGGGACTGTACCACAATACTGGACTCCATTGGATGCAAGGCCATTGTGAAGGATCCTGTCAGTCTGTTTTCATCATACTGATCAATTCTCATACAAAACCCGCTCTTCATATGGGTAAAATTTTATCCAAGTGTTGCAAGTTTATTCCCTAGTTTTATATTTTGGGGGGGTTTGGATTTTAGGTGGAACAAAAACTGTGCAGAGCATCTTCTGGACTTTTCTGGTGAATGTGACTCATATTAAGTCAAATAAAACAAGTTAAGCTGCTTTTGTAGAAATTGTACCAGGATGATAGCTGGAAAGGATGTGGATAAAGTCAGATGGAGTTTGAAGAACTCACTTTTAACAGTTAGGATTTTTATGGATGTGTGAACAGAGCTTTGTCTGTTAAAATCCCAGTCTTTGCAGGTATATTTTAAGACTAATGGATTAAAAGTAAGAGCCCTTTGGTTTAAAAAAAAAAAAAAAAGGAGTCTCTACAGCTGACATATTTCACTGGAGAATTTCATGAACTTTTGGCCATCTTAAAGTTATTAAACCCCCAAAAATGTTCTCAAAAGATTTCACTTTCCAAATCACTCTGGAGAGGACTGATCAGTGTGTTGAAAACAGTGATGATTAGAAAACAGCTGGAGTTCTGCTTTATGTGTGTACTGTTTTGCACTAAAAGAGGGTAATTTTTGGTGAAATGGTCTCGTTTGTTTGTTTGTTTTGATGCATTTGGTTGAGGGGAACTGACAGGGTGGGTGGGTGTGGTGCACTTTGCAGTGATGCAGACTGATCAAACATCACCAATTAATATGCAAAGCCATTGTTTTTACATTTCTTTTTCCTCTCAGCAGGAATAAATACCAGAATGTCAAAGGCTGATATTTTAAAGACTCCTGTATGTACGTGGTAGATATGACTGTCCAGGAAAAACCATGAAAACCGAAACAGCGTTTGATATCTGCCATTTCAGTTGGAGATAAATAGTCATATAAAAAGGAAAACCCAGAAACTCAAAAATGAACCCCAGAAAGATGATGACAGGTTTGACAGTTTTTATTTCTCTATCCACTCCGAGTGACTGTTGGATGACTGACTCTCGTTGTCCTATGCAGTGTGTGACCCATTCGAACGCCCTGTGAGGCAGCTCGTGTCTGCTGCTCATCATAAATCCCTAACTCCCTCACTTATCATTACATGGGCATGTTTGTACAACAGGATTACATTTTCTTTCTCTTGGATTCTCTTCACATCCTCCTCAGCCCTTAGATGAAACTATATTTATACGAGTTTGGATTTTTTTTTTGTTTTGTCTCAGCCTGAAATGTGCTCAAAGTTATTTATGGTAAACTGTAAATAAGCCCAGAAAAGAAAATCCTGCCACATTTAAGCACATTGGCAAAACCTGTATTTATTGAGCAAATGTTTCTTTATGATTTTGAAGTATAGCTGCAATCAAATGTGTGTCTATTGATTGTGTTTTTGACTGATTATAAAAACAAAACAGGACAAAATAAAAACATTTTGCAGAGATGTCGTCCTATGTTCTCCAGTTGTTTGTTTTATTCAATGTGGTTGTTCATTTGTCACAAACTCTTATTTTGCAAGAGACGCTGATTGGTTAGTTCGCTGGAGACCTGCCAGGGGCGAAGCGACAGGTGGACCTTGGTGTTTGAAGCCCACCTCTTCACCGTGTTTCATGAACCAGTACAGCAATCCTGATGTGACAACTTCATCTTCTCAGAGTCTTGTGAAGATCTCTTGAAGATCTCCTGCAGATTTGGTGCTATTTTGGAACATAGTGTTTTCATCAGTTTACAGACAGATTCAGGAATTTCTACAACATATGAATATGATGCATGAGGTCAGGGTCTTTGGCAATTTTGTTGATCTATGTTTTCATGGCTCTTTAGCTGCATGATGTTTATCTTTTTATTCACCCTCCTTATGAACAGGCTGTTTAGGCTCAATTTGAATAATCTCAGATATCTAGTTTATGCCTGGTGTAGTTTTCACAGATTAGTGGTTTAGCTGCAGGAGCAAATAAAAATGCAGTTTTAAAAAATCATGCTGTTGAATCTCCCATTAAATCTGTCAGATGAGTGAACATGTGGAGGTCAGAGCTGAGGGAGGCTCGTCTCTCCAGCTTGATGAGCGTTTCATGTTTGCTCTGGTGCTGGACTCTCTGGGGCCTCTGCCTCACCTTTTACCTTCACATTAAAAGCCTTTCATCGTCTTAGCTGTTCCTCGCTTCAGCAGCTTCTGTCCCCTCCTGCAGGTTCACACACTCAGGTTGAGTGCATCAGCAAGTGACAGGTGAGTGCGCACATCTGAGTTTGTCTTAGTGAAGCTCCTGCAATTAGTTATCACATGGCTCCTCACAAGCTTCCTCTGAACCACTTTACTCTGTGAAACTACACACTGGGTCATCAATGTTTTGTGCGATGCATCATGCTGCTTTTGGAATGAGCTTTCATTTCATGGGAGTTCTGAGTTCTACATTAGCTCAGAAAACATGCAGCAGAAAAAAAAACAACAAAAAAACAAAAAAAAAAAATTCAATAATCAGGAAACCAGAATTGTTATCTGACTAGTAACTCAGCTCAAACTGTCAGGAATGAGCACTAAAAATGGCTTCATTGTAAAGGGTTTAGCCCCTCCCACTGAAACACAGTGTCACAATAAAACATAAAAACACCAAGTTCTCTTTATCTGAGACAGTATGACAGAAACACCTACTACTATATGTAAACAATAAATCACTTGCTTCAGGACTCTTTTCCTGTTTCGAACAAACCATCAAATAAGCCACAATAAACAAAAACATAAACTATTTTACGGTCACATGGCTGCTTTTGGCCACCATACACCTACGTGCGCGCCTCCTACGCTCTGTCTGCCTTCCAGACGCGACTTTAGTCAGGTGAGTAGGGAACAACAGAAATGTATGTTTAAAAAGTTTCAGAAGCTTTAAGTGTGCACCTCCAAGAGCTCTGGACAGAGGGGGAAGGAGAGAGATTGTGTGGTGTACCGGGTGATTGAAATGTTGTCAGGAAGGGGAATGAATCGATGTTGGCGTGTATGTCGGTGTGTGTGTGTATGTGTGTGTGTGTTTACGCGCTGCAGGCTGTCTGTTGCCCCCTGCGCGCTTTCAGTGACGGCGCTGCCCTACACCTGTGCAAAGACCAAGTTTAATTTTTATGCTACTTAGGGTTTACTGATCCTAAATAGCAAGAAGAAGAAAAAAAAGCACACTAGACAAACGCTCGGGTCCTCAGAGGTTATGTTTTGGCTCCTAAGCAACGAGCCAAGGGAGCAGTGGGTTTTTACCACCAGAAGGGCACTTTAGAGAGCATTTTTGCTTCCAAGAGGACAGTTTGAATCGTATTTTGGTCCCCAAACATGCAGTTTCATTACAATTTTGCCAAGAGGACCATTTAGAATGCATTTCAGCTACCAAGATGACATTTAAGAACACATACTTTGCATGCCAAGTTTGCACTCTAGATTGTGTTTTGGCACCAAAAAGGCGCTTTGGCTATTGTTTTGGGTCCAAAAAGGGCACTTAAGCTTGTGTTTTGCCTCCCAAGAGTGCAGTTTAGATCAAGTTTTGTTTCCCAACAGGCAGTTTAATCACACTTTTGCTCCCAAGAAGACAGTTTAGAGGGGGTTCAGGCTACCTAGAGGGTACTTAAGAATGTTTATTTATATCCCAAGCTCACACTTTAGTTTGTGTTTAACTCCCAAGAGGGCACTGAAGTGTGTCTTCCCCACAAGAGTGGAGTTTATAGGTTGTTTTGGCTCCCAAGCAGGTAATTTAGATCACAAGATGCTCTTGGTATAAATATTCGTGTTGCAATGAAAGCTTTTTAAATACTGGATTCAACATAAATTCACAGGCTTCATGGACCTACCTCAAGTGGACACTGGAGGAACTGCAGCTTTTGCACTTTTATAACATCAGGTGTTGCTAGTTGCACACAAAAAACAGTGGAAATTCCTTGGCCATGAGGGAAAATGAACAGTAAATGTTAAATGTGGGAAAGTACAGAATAAGAAATGATTGATTGATGTAGTACTCTGAAGTTACCTTTATCATTTAAAAGGCAACAAAACAAACAGGACATCTCTGGCTTGGTTGTGACACAGGTGAAACTCTGCAGCCTGTTGTTCACTTTGAACCACTTCCTTGTAATAACGATCGTTTGTTCTAATTGGATTAACTTGTCTGTTTCCTGAGAGTGATCTGACTTCCACCTCCCTGTTCCCTCTCTCCTCCTCCTCCTCCCTGCAGCCTCTGTGTGGCTGGAGGCAGCAGTGCATGTCTAATGGAGGCTCCATGAGGTTAACTCGCGCCCTCATTTGTTTTTCAAGCCTTCTCCGTGGTCCCACATTCATGTCCTTACATCCTTTCCATCTCACTGACAAATCATTCACAGATGTTTTCAGCTGCACACACTCACCTAACAGGCATTTAACAGAAGTCTGGACTCTGGACCCTTTGCGAGATGATGTCTTAAAATGCAAGCTCTTTGGTTTCTCCAGCAGGACTGGATTAGACAGAGACAAGGAATACTTCGTCTTTCAAACAGCTTAGTGGGAAGTAAGAGTGAACATGTCAGGAGGAGAAGATAGACAGATACTTGAGTGGCCTGAATTTAACCCCAACCTCAAAACAGAGACTGTGAGTGATCACTGAGGCAACATTTTATCATTCAACCATGACCAAGCAAATTTAAAGACTGTGTTGTAGGTTACACTTTTCTTTTTGTAAATTAACACGTAACATTATCTGCTGGAATAAGTCAGTCAGTGATTTTCATACAAAACAAAAAGGCACAAATTTAGAGGGAGGAGTGGCTGTTTTCAGTATAACTGTTCAAAAGGCTTTTTTTCTTCAACACTGCATCATTAAATGTAAAAATATACAGTCATAAATTGAGAATCTCTTTAAGGTTGAAGGTTGAATTATGAAGAAAGAAAGATATTTTAAGATTAGGATGAAACCTCGAGCAGTAAGCAGCAAAAACTACAGCTGAATTTAAACACTTGGCATAAAAATGGAAACAGAACAAATTTAAAATCAAACAAGAAATTTTCTCTCAGTGTGTCAGAACAAACAAAGAAACAGCCTCAAACAAATCAGATTAAAGACATAAACACACATTTAGTATCTGTAAAGAAACATAAAGATCAGTAAACAAACCACATTGTTCCTGCAAAGCTCCCAACACAGATGAGCTGCATGTGATATTAAAATGCTGTGTGTTTTTGTGTGTGTGTGATCAGGATCTGTGTTTTGCTGTCATATTCAAACCATCCTCATGTCTGAGCGTACCTGGAGCTCAGCTGTGGAAAGAGCAGCATGTCTGTGATATTGATCCCTGGAAAGACAACAACAGACTTCACTGTTAGTTTTTGGGATTATCTTGATTCACCGTCCACACCAAACATTTCCATCCCTTTTGAGATGTGTGTGTCCATATGTTCAAATGTCAGAAAATGTCACAGCAGTAAACAACAGCGGCGCCTGATGCGCCTGCTGGAGAAAAAAAAAAGGTTAAACAGCACAAATACAGACGGCAAACCGCGGAGGAGGGGGAAAACAAACTGTATCTGCAGGTAAATCAAACACATATCTGAGTGTTCAGTCTGTGATCAGCCTTCAAATATTTACATGAAATTTAAACAGAAATCTCATTTTTCTGCATGGTCTTAACATTCTCTGAATTTGTTACCACTCTCTGCTTAAGGTAGCTGACGTTGATCAGACAAAAGAGTCACAAAGCAAAACTATTGTTGACGTTATGAAGCAGTATTGAGGTGGTGTAATTTTAATGTATGCCATGGCTTACATCACTGACTGAGGCAAGAGTGAAGACACACTCAGCCGCCTCTTTGTGCTTCTACTATCAGCTGCAATATCACACACAGTGCCACACACTCACACAACACACACTGTCCTCCGTACAAAATGCCTTAAACCAACCGCAACATCTGAAATCTTTACTTACTTCGCCATAAGTGTAGCTTGTTGAGAATTCTCAAATGGTTCTGCTCAGTGCCTGTTTTGGCATCTGAACATACAGTACAGGCCAAAAGTTTGGACACACTTTCTCATTCACTGCGTTTTCTTTATTTTCATGACTATTTACATTGTAGATTCTCACCGAAGGCATCAAAACTATAAATGAAAACATGTGGAGTTATGTACTTAGAAAAAAGGTGAAATAACTGAAAACACGTTTTATATCCTAGTTCCTTCAAAATAGCCACCCTTTACTCTGATTACTGCTTTGCACACTCTTGGCATTCTTCAAGAGGTTGTCACCTGAAATGGTTTTCACCTCACAGCTGTGCCTTATCAGGGTTAACTAGTGGAATTTTTTGCTTTTTCAGTGGGGTTGGGACCATCAGTTGTGTTGCGCAGAAGTCAGGTTAATATACAGCCGACAGCTCTATTGGACAACTGTTAAAATTCAGATTATGGCAAGAACCAATCAGCTAACTAAAGAAAAACAAGTGGCTATCATTACTTTGAGAAATAAAGGTCAGTCAGTCCATTAAATAGTCATAAAAATGAAGAAAACGCAAATTGAATGAGAAGGTGTGTTCAAATTTTTGGCCTGAACTGTATCTCAGACGGAGGGCACAGTTACACTGACTGTCTCAACCATGCTGTACAGACACGCTGTCACAGTACTCCAATTTGAACCAGACTAAAGCATGATTGTTGACACAGTCTGCCAATGTCATCATACAGCATTTGTTTATAAGGTGAGGTCTCATCAGAGTCAGCATAGTGGAGAACACAGAGAACTTGGCTACAACTTCACTCACTTTTTGGCTTATGTTAGGTCATTTTGGTTTGGCACAGTCCTCGAAGGAAAGAGGAGAGGAGTTGTCACAATGATTATACTTCATGGAAAAACTGTCATGTTGTTGCATATGCTTGTTGTCACTCTGGCCAAACAAACTTTAGACTGGGCTTGAAGCGTGTTTTAGCTGTGTACCAGACCATAGGGAATTGGCGCAGTGACCCAGGGGTTGCTGGCTCAAGTCCTGGAATGAGCCAAGATCAGGGATTTGACTTTCAGCTAGATTGGTGTTAGCATTATTTCATGAGGGCTGTAAAGGTCCAGTACGGTACAGTTGGCCAGTGTGACTGTGTCCTGACTGTGCTCTGAGGTGTTCCTCAGGGATCTGCCCAGGGTCCGGTTTTAATTTCTGCATATGTACTACCACACAGCCATGTTATTAGAAAATTTCTTCTTGTACCACCATCACTCTAATGACCTGGCTCATGCAGAGGAGACATGGACATGCAGTGGTAGGATGTAGGAAAAGGCTGCAGGGGAAAGTAGGAGAGTATCATTAAAGCGTAGAAAATGTCAATCTTAAAGAGCCTTAAGAGGAAAGTTGATTTCTCAGTGATATCTTGATCCTTGAGCATATGCTGTTGATATTTTTTGCAAACGTCTATGGACGATCCAGTATCCCTGTAGATTATTTCCTGCTCAGAGCTCCTTCAGATCTTTTATTAACTCACAAAGCTCTGCGTGATCAAGCATTGGTTCCTCGCTCTGACCCCTCAATACTGAAAGTCTGTCCTTCAGGTTCCCTGACCAGCATCTACTTGTTGCCCCTGGCAACAGATTGAAAAAGGTGATTGTGCCTCATGGGTCATGGTCATCAAATTCTTTTTATAAAGCTGCTTTTTTATTTATTTTATGTTTGTTTCTCATTTTAAAATATTCTCTGGGATTATTGATTAATAAATTATCTGATTTGAACTCACTCTGAGGAGGGTTTAAGAAAAAAAAATTCTTGTCCCGATCAAGCATTTTTTCAGACTCTGCGTCACACTTTGATGCTGCCGTCTGCTTTTCTCATTAACGTCATCACAGAGTAAGACAAGCTGGTCTCTATCCATCTTGCTCTTACACACACACACACACACACACACACACACACAAACCTTTGCAAAGTAGTTTTGGGGGGGTTGTTACACTTTAATGCTCTCTTTACAGTCCTATTAATCCCTCTGTTCACGATTTCACGCACAGCTTGAGACTGGGTGTTATTTTCACAACCTTTCAGCACTAATTCCTGTGAATCCTGAAACAGAACACCTCCCCTTCCCCCTCCTCCTCACTGTCTTCCTCCTCTCCCCCCCTCCTCTTCTGCATGTGAGTCTTTTTTCCAGGAAAAGACATCTTTATCTCTCATTCCTCTCATTAAAGTGGGACTATAAGCAGTCGGAGGATGAGAAGCAAGCGGGGCTGTTCAGGACTCACTAACATCCTACTTCACTGTGTCTCAGCTGTCAGTAGACTCAGTGCTGTGTAAGAGAAACATGTTCAGACTGTGATCTCTCTGATATGTACTGACTGTGTTTACAACACATTAACACAGTCCCTGGTTCCAGAAATACTCACCTCCTAAACTTCTACTAATATCACACGGAAACTTTCAGAAACAGGCTGATCAAAGCTTAACTTTGAACTAACTTTGTGTCAGAGCTCCAATAAATGATCTCACAATCAGCCACAGGGGAATTACTGCTGAAAGTTTCTGTGTCCAATCTTTTCAGTCATTATGAGTTTGACATCCAAAAAACCTCTTTATTTTTCTGTAAGAGACAACTTTGATTAATCACTTACCAGAGAAGCCATATGTGATATGACGGACTAAGACTTTAAGAAAAAGAAGTCCTGCTGGTTAACTTCTCTGTCTGATGATAAGAACACGAACATGAAGTTTATTAGTGGAGTTCAAACAGGCTGCAGTTAATTACAGGAGAGAACATCGTGAAGCCAGTTAAAACAGCTTATTATGAGAAATAAAATTCTTCATGTTGATGATGAGATAGAGGTCTTTGAAGCTCATGTATTGAATATGATGTGTTTAACGTTACGGGGTTACTATGTTGTACTCTGAGAATAAGAACATGAATTCAAAAGTAACTCCTAGTTCTTCAACAGTGGATACAGTTGTTTAAGCATGCACTCAACATACCTCAGACCCACTACAAAGGGAAAGTAAAACACAGAAAAGTGTTTTAAATTTGATTAATACATAGAAGAACAAGGCATGTTTGCACTTTCCCTGTGGCATCTGTTTCTGGTCAGAGTTGCAGAGTGCAGGTTGTGTGAAGCTAGCGTTAGGTGAATGAAAGAGCAGAGAGGCTGCTTTCATGGTCCCCATGAGAACCGGCTGCTTCAGACCATGTTAAAGTGTAATCCAGCCTGCCTCTCCACTAGTTCACAAAGAAAGCAGTGTGGAGTAATCTGCAGTGTCTAATCTCTAACCTTAATCATCGGGACAATGAGGAGGAAAAAAAAAGGCCACAGTCTCTTTTTAACCAGAGCCGCCAAATGGTGTGCACAATTAATCTCCAATTCAGCCGCACAAAACAGCCAATTTGTATGTTAAAGAAGGACGCCAGAGGAGGCAGAAAGGGCCAGTTGTGGTTGGACATTGAGGTCAGGATGTATGGAGTCTCCTTCAACAGCAATCTGCCGCCCAGTGAATAGTGGAGGTTTGATGGTGAGCCATGTGGTGGGATGTAAACAAGGGTGTTTGATAGAAATACGAACAGAAACAGAGCAGGCAAGAGGCACAGAGTGTGGGACGGGTACATGTAGAGGTCAGAGGTCGGTGTGAGGCATGAGGCTCGATGGCTTCTCCTTTGTTCACTATTATCTCCTTAAACACACAACTTGTTCTGGTACACTGGGGCTTCACTCTCTAACATGGTGGTCCAACAGCAGACAGATGGCTGAGAGCGAGAGAGAGAGAGAGAATGAGGGTGAGAGAGAGAACATTTTCTTGTCATCCTGCTGTATAACAACTTTTAATAAGAAGAGAAGACACCAACTCTGCCAGACCCAACATCGAACACTTATAACCTCACCTTAATTTGTTCTTAAAGTGGAAATAAAACCGTCAATCCAATTAACATTACTCACTAGATTGAGGCCAAAACTAATGACATATATGACAAATATAAACATTCAAAGAAAAAGGAAGCGCATTCTTATCTTTTGTACCAAGAGCGCCGCCATAATCTGTGATATCATGGGGTTGGTTGGCTTCTTGGACCTGATGTGAGGCCTCTTGTCTGCATCACAGTGAGAGGTAATAACAAGAGACAACCGTGAAGTTGAAGGTAAGAGATCTAAATAGCCAAAGGAGAAGAGTAGACAAAAGGCAGAACTCCACTGAACTGTTCCTCCAAGAGGAACAAAAGAGTTTTACAAAGTTCAAGCCAAGAGTGAAACAAGTGTTATTTCACATAATTCCGCTGTGCTGGCTGGGGGTACAGAGAAAGAGCCCGCGACCAACTAGAGCCTAAAACTGCCCATAGTGTTTTTAACTGCTTACCATTCTCATCACCTGAGTGGGCAGTCATATTCTGCCTCTTATGGCACACTTTTTTTGCCACCCAAGACAGCACCTTAGCATGTGTGTTTGGCTTCCAAGAGGGCACTTTAGTAGACATTTTTGCACCTAAGAGAGCACTTTATTGGGCTTGGCCCTAAAACAATCACTTAAGCATGCATTTGCCCATGCTCCAAGAAAGCACTTTAGTGGACCTGGTTCCTAAGAGGACACTTGCATTGGTTTGGCCACCCAAGAGGACACTTAAGCATGTGTTTTTCCTCCCAAGAGGACACTTTGAAATAGGTTTTGCCTCCTGCGAGGGTACTTAAGTATGTTTTTTGGTTCCCAAGAGTGAGCTTTAGTTTCTTTATCTTTTTTAAACAATTGGGACACCATCAGACCACAGGAAAATTTTTATTCGATGGACATCATAGTCCTATCCCAACTTTATAAGATAGACATCAGAATGGCAACATTCTGGTTTTGTAAAAAGCAAAGGATCATGGATAGCCCAGCCCAAATTGCTTCAGGTAGAGGTCAGGTGAGAGAGTTTAGTCCTTGTTAAATCACTGGACCTCCACTTTCATTGAGCCTGTCACATATTTTTACATTCTCCTGTGTAATGGCTGGTTGAGCTGAGGTTTTGAGATTTTTTAACTAACCACATAAAAAATGTGTCAAAATGAATATGTGAGCTACTCTTTTGTGCAGCTGGAGGATTAGAAGGTGAGTCATCCTTATTTGTATCCAGTTTTCCGTAGTTAGTCTACAATTTACAGCCATGTAACCATAAATTTGTCAAAACATGTACACACTGTAATAAACATCTGTGGGGATACACAGGAGCTACAGTTGGAACGATGGGTTAATTCTCATGTCAGATAAGTGAGTTGCAATGTCAGAGTTAATGAAGACAAGACATCAATCAGGCCACTAGTTAACCTGTATAGAAAGTAACAGGTTAACGAGAAGTTGACCTGAGAGTTAGACCTCAGACACAGAGCGGTCAGTGTGTTTTTCTGTGGTTGTAAACATGTCTGTCCTGACTGAGGTGCACATTACACACACACTCCTTCTCCTGGCAGATTTATGTGTGCACTGACAGCAGGGGCTTCCACCTGCACAAACACTGTCCCTGACTGCTGCTCATTGTGCTAACAAGAGGACGCAGCCTCTGCACGACCTGCGGCGCTCTGAAACCACACACCGCAGGGAGCAGAGCACCAGGAGCGAGAGCGGTTCAGTGGAGGGTGAAGCCACCTACTCTCAGGTCACTCTGCAAATGTTTCAGGATCACAGAAGTCACAGAATCTAGTAAAACAGATGTTTTCTGTCAAAGATTCAACTGGAGACAGTGCAGGTTGTGATTCAGCCACAGTGCAGCAGCTTCGCTCTCCGGCTGATGGTAAATATGAAGATGTTGTATGTGCTGCTGGTGCATCCACTTTCTCATCATGGAGCTTTCATTTTGTTTTTATCCATATTGTTGCTCTTTTTATTGACTTTCTACTCATACAGACACCCAAGCTCATTAGTTTTGTCAACACCAGCAATGATTTTCCCTGCCCATCTTGAGCCAATCATTGGACTCAGAGTCTGAGACAAACTTCACAGATCTTGTGTTATTAGAGGAACTTGGACACTCTGCCAAAGTGTTTGCCAGATTTCCACCAGATCCTAGTCCAGGCTGTCTCTGCTCCACTGAGGTTTGCCTCGGGCTGCTTTTTTTTATTTTGGTCTTGCTTTTACTCTATTCTTTTCATCTTGTCAAATCTTTTGTGGTGACAGTCTGCAAAGTGGCTTAACGTGCAACTCATTTCCCACAGTGCAGGTCACCTCAGTCACCTTGTTTGCCAGTTACTCATTTCATACTCAGTCAGATGGTCTCCGTTCTTCTCCATTACTAAAACTAGTTTAACTGCCAAAATTATACACCCTGTCCAGACTATACCCAGGGTTTACGTGGCCCAGGCTAGATTATGCCCCCTTCGCTAGATTTTACCATATGTTATAGAATGCATTAAACAACTTTAACCCTGTGGTGCATTGTGGTCACTACAGTGTACACCTATTTAGAAGTTATTTACTCCTAAATTCAATGGTTCACGTGGTGGAAATTCATATTAGCCTGTGTCAGGATATTTTTTTTTCTCCTAAGGACCTGAAAAAATGTTTTCAATTTTTTTTCCCAAACATATATATGTTTTTGAACATGTTATAGACAAACATTTGAGGGTGAAAAAGCTTATAAACTATGAATTAATCAGTGTTGAAATGGGTGAAAGAGAGTTAAAAAGTTTTGCAAAACATCACAGAAAAAGATTATTCATGAACTTACCAAAGAAAAAAGAAAAAAAAAGAAGTCAAAGAAAAAAAAAACATTAAAATGTTTGTGCTCTGTAATAGGTTAGTACATCGAAAGCTGGTGACATGGTTTGTATATCATGGTTCAACATAAAGTGAATGCTGTATAGTTTTCTATTCACAATTTTTACTGTAAGTGTGTTATACACATGAAATTAATTTTATTTATTTCAAACGTAATTAATTACTGTGGTGTCAAATAAGTTATTCTAGACACAGAAGGGTTATTGCTGTTAGTTGTTCAGTTATTGTGATATCTGATAATTGTAACCAAGCAGAACTCAGTTTCACATGATGCAGTTTTCTATTCATAAGAAAATTTATTTTTCAAACAAAAAATACAACTGCAAGTCCAAATTGCAATTAACTTTGTTCAAATCTAAGAATAAATAAGACAAGAGAAGCTCTTAAACTTTTATGGTAGTCGCTATCCAGTAGTGTTGGGTAACAAGACTACTGTACAGATTCAACAGTCGTATGAATTTGGTTAACTTAAATGAGGGAGGACTTTGGATTCATGATGACGTCTTCTGTTTATGGTCTCAGTGTTTGGTTTCAAGTAAACTGTAGTGTACTGTCTGAAAGGTGACTTTCAGTACCTAAAGCTACTTCTTCTATTGAGCTAAAGGTTTTTACTGATACACTGGTACAATAAAGGTTTTAACATGCTGATGAATGTCTGAAAATTCATATAAATATAAGAGTATAAACACTCATTTACCAAGATGATATCTGTGAGGTAAGCGTGTTCTTCCAGTGCCGGTGGATGTCTGGAAATGTCCGACCTAATCAACAGATGGTATTTTACATTTCTGACATAACTTCTCTCACTTGCTCAGCAGGATCATGCCCCTGCACACTGTAAAAATTGACTTTTGTGTGGATGCTTGCTGGGGTCCTGGAGGTGTTAAAAAGGTCACCGTGGGGGGGGGGCTGGCCTCTGACACGGGACACACAGCCGCCATTAGACTGCCTGTCTGCATTACTGGGACTGTGAAGGGGTTAGGAGCCAAGAGTCACCGGATTGACCCACATATACACACACACACACACACACACACACCAGTCCAGTCCTGTACACCTGTTACATTTTAAAATAACAAACATATCCACATGTGAATGCATGAATATGTGGCGACACTGGACAAGAATGGGAACCATGCAGCTGGTGTGCAAAGGAAGTATTTAAGAAACATTAACTTTCAGAGTCACTGAATGGAAGGAGGAGGAAGCTGACGCTGGCTCAGTCTGTTCGTCTCTGTCCTTTTCACAGCTGAGTGAGTGTGTGCGTGTGGACGCTGACATTGAAATAGAAGGCCCTGCTCTCTGCTCCACGTTCCTGTTTTGGGTGACGAACTTGTCAAATTCTTGGCAGTAGATAGAGACATCATCTGTCGTTGACACCTCACTTATCTACCACTCACGAAATATCCGTCCAGCCCGACACGACGTCTTATGCCCTTCAACAATCAACAACAGATCTCACATCCTCATAACTGCCTTTCTTCAGCTCCTTCGCGTCGCCGCTGCTTCTGTCACTGACAAATTTTGCCACTCAGAGAGATGGGTGCTAATGTCTTACCCAGATCTAATGCAGAAATGATCATTCAGCTTGGACTCCAACTTAAGCTCCGTCAAAGAGATAAGACAATTTTAAATCCTTATGCCAAACTCAGAGGGAAAAATTCTCGACAAACTGTGCTGTGAGTGAATGATGAAACTGTGCTCTGGTGCTCTTTGCAGGCGTTTAAATGAGCTATTATGCTTTTTTAATTAGAGCTAAGTTACACAAATGAGCCTCAGTGCACAAACAGCCATGCACAGTCACAGTGAGATTTTAACCCTCTTTTGTTGGAGGAAACATGGTTCTGTGTTTATCAAGGCTGACAGGCTCAAACTTCTATTGTGATCACCGCGACTGCTCCACCTGGATGAACCAAAACTGACATATAACATATGTCAGTGGCTAAATGTTCAAGTAGAGCTGTTACATTTTTGAGGAAAAGGGCCCAGCTCTCAGCAGAGAAAGAGAAAACCAACAGCTCAGACATTGTAAAACAGCAGTCTGCACAGAGCTGAAGATTTGAGGATGTTTTTGCGCTTCGAGACCCTGAGTGAAGGAAATGAGGCACAAGTTTTAGCTGCTTTTATCACCTGCAATTCTGTTCAGTCTGTGAAGTGGTTAACGACTTGTAACACACATGAGCTTCTGTAATGAAGGCTGATTGACAGGCTTTACAGCTGTAGAATGTATGAGGAGAAAAGCAGCATCCAAAACTCTTTTTTAACATAAAATGCTTAAACTTTAAAAAGAGTAATAGTGGATGATAGAATAGATGGACAGTATAGAGCCTCTGACAGGATGCATTTTCATTCCAGCACATCACTCTTTTTAGTAACTAATTCATGTATTACAGCACATAGATACCTTGTAAAATGGTGTAGGAGGTTAACATGTGCAGATATCTTTGTATTACAATATAAACTTTGTTTTAACAGCTACATAGATGACACTTAATCAGTCAGGTGTTTGTGGTCCATGAGATTAACTTTAGCTTTAGCAGGCATCATTGTGCTTTGCAAAAAGGATTATGTTTTTTTTTTTTTTTAATTCTTACCTTGTTTTCACACCTTTAAGCAACTCTCGTTTTAATTGACTCAGACCTGATTTTCTGTAACCTTGTGAAGACACACTCCAAGGAGCCAGATATCTTGAGACTATGTCAGAGGTTAATTCAGGGTCATGATGAAATTAAGAATTTCCTAAAATAATACATAACTAATACCTAATGGCGCCTCTCCTCTGTGATCCATTCAGTGGTCAGTCATTGTAACTGCAGGTAAATTTTCTCTGACTCCAAGATGTCCACCAAACAGACACACTCATGGACCCCTGTCAATCCTGCCATTCTAAAAGACCCCAAAAGGTTAAAAAAATGACAATATGCACTTTGGAAAATTTTGTTTCAAATAACTATTCAATTATGAATAATTGGTGTCCACTGAAGTGGTCATCGTGCCACTCCAAGTGTGTGTGAAAATATGTTAAAAATGTTTTGGAAAGCATGAAAACAAATTATTATTCAAGATATTAGAAAAATAAATCCACAATTAAATTTATTCTTATGTCAAGGTTATACAGCTTTATGATGAATGCTCTGGCAAATATAGTCCATGGAGTGGACGTGTCTGCAACTTAATGAAAAAAATCTAAATTTTTTTGAAAAAAAAAAAACAAAAAATTCCTTTAATACCCTGAGGATTTTTTTTTTTAATGAAGGAAAAAAGGTCACAGGCTTTTATATTTCATGCATCAAGGGTTGACATCAAATATCAAAACACTGCTTCTGTAGGTGAGTAATAAGTCCTTACAGTAAGAACTGGGGTCAGACAGGTCCAGGCCTAATCCAGCACTAACTACAAACTTTATCAAAAAACGAAAGTTTTGAGGTCTACTCTTGGAGCAGAGATTGTGTGTCTGTCTCATGGACTCTGACTGGTACATGAGTCTAATGAGGAGGAGCCTGATAACTAGAGGCTCCACCTCCCATCCTACTTTTAGAGGCCACAGGTACAACAAGCAGGCTGCATGCTGGGAGTGCGGTGATCTAGAGCGGTAATATTCACTGCAAGCTCTTAAAGGTAGGATGTTGTCTTATCATTCAGAGCTTTGCGGGTCAGAGGCAACATTTAACTTTTATTGTAGATTTTATGCTGAGCCTTTAGAGAAGTTATAACTTGTGAAACAAGTAGCAAACATAAAATAGCATGAGTAGCTGAAACCACACTGTGAGCAACCCTACGCATAAAGATACTGAGGTGAACTCTTCTACATGACACAATAAAAGCCTTCCAGGTTGTCTGTGCATGTTACATCCATCGTGTGCTCCCAGACACAGACACATTGGTCTAATTTAGGCTCTATTCCAAGGGCATCGATCACGCTCCTCCGTCGTCTGCAAACATTTTTCCTTTCACCAATTCTCAGCCGAAGTGTTCAATCAGAAACTGAAGCTTTGCTTTGAGCTTCAGTTTCAGATTGATTGACATTCTTACGCATGTCTAGTTTTCATTTTTGTCATGTTGGAGCTGGAAGCGTAAGCTGATATGAGCCTGGTTATGTCTCTGTGGCCTTTGGTAGCAGGGGGCAGGAGATGCCGCAGGGTGAGGGGATTGACACATGTGGTGTGCGGACGGTCAGGTGGAGAAAGGAAGCACTAATTTAGTGCCACCGTGCGTCTATTTCAGGCTGTGTGAGATTGCCTTTCTGTTGCACCGTCAAAATCTCAGCCATCTATCATTGTATCAGTGCTGTGTTTACATGTACAGGCTATTCTCCTCTTAACACGATAAACTCATGCGAGTCCAGCTCACCACGTCTGGATTTATTCAAAGTACTCTCTGTGACATATGGGTCCTGGCATATTTCCAGCCTCTGTCCACAAACAATGTGCCTTTTTTTAATTTACAGCCATAACTGACTGCAAGGACATCTGGAAATCAATATCACTCCCTGAAAAACATGGTATGGTATTTAATACTAAGGTGCTGGATTGACAGTTTGCTGCCCTCTAGGTGGCTTGAACACAATCACACAGAGACCCAGAGAGAAAAATACACAGACAGCCAGAATAGTTTTTCACAGTTGTTGCTGTGCTCCTGAATCTTTATGCCCCATTTAGGTTACTCAGTATACGTCTTTTCCCTGAGTTTTCAGGCTCTCCTCTCTTATAGGTTCCCATGAACTACAGCAGCAGACAGTCTACTGCTGTGCAGAAGAGATCAAACACCTAAACCTGTGATAAACCAAACAAAAACTTCTGTGCATCAGTTCATTTAAGGTAATAATAGCCAGACTCAGGATATCATACACTATACTATAAAAGGACAATATAAGCCTTAAAGAGGGGGTATCATGCTTTCCTACATCTTTAAAAATGTTGGATGTGCAGACTAAATGTGTGCAAATTTCCCAAACCCCTACCTATTCACGTTCTTGAAATCCCTGAATTTTTCTGTAAACTGATCAAATCAGTCTACTCTAAAATAAAGATCAAGATCTTTAGGAGACTTGCTGAAATGATGAGGTCATCGCTGAAGGATCACCTAATCAGCTCGTCACATGTTAGAGGGGTGAGCCTCAAACACCAAGATCTTTGATGGCCTCATCACCAACATGCCTCCAAAAGGCTGGCCAATCAGAGGGAAGGGGGTTCGAATCTTAAAGAGGCCGGAGCTTAAATTTCATTTTCCGGACAGAGGCTTAAATTAGAGTTTTCTAAAACATCAATGAGTAATGTAAATCATGTAAAGCTGCAACAGGTGTACTAGAAGGACAATAGAGAGACAAAAAAAGCACAATACCTCCTCTTTAAGTTGGCTCAAATACACCAAATGAATCCCCAGTCTGGCCTTGCTGCGTTGAGTGTTGGCTGTGTTGCTTGTTAACTGCATTGCTTGTTGGCTGCTTTGTATGCTGTGTTGCATTCAGACTGAGTTGCTTGTTGCTGCACTGTGTTTTGACCTGGTTCAGTCTGACTGTGTTGCATTCTGAATATGTTATGCTACGTGTTGATGGTGCTGTGTGTTGAATGTATTGCTTGTTGACAGTCATGTTCTGACTGTTATGTCTTGACCATATTGTGTTATGTTTTTTTGTGCATTACCTTTGTTGCATTCTTACTGTATTGTGTTCTGACTATGTTGAGTGTCTATTGTGTTCGTCAGCTCACACCATCTGCGTGCTCAGTCTGACTGACAGAAAGATGGAGTCTCAGTCTAAGGAGTTTCCACATTTCCTGCTCCAATTGATGATCCTCTCTTCAGTCATGTTGGGCTGTAAAACCTCAAAGTAGTAGGTTAACATAATACTGGCAGGTAGTCAAGCTTAATGACATCTAGTGAAAATTGCTTGTTTTATTTTGAAAGTCACTGGGCATCTTTGGGTAGTTTTGTGCTCTACTTCCTGTCCTGTTCGATCTGCCCTACACTCTATTGACCTGTCAAAGCTCCAGCATCCAGTAAAAACAGTAAAGATGGGTTCATGTTGGGACTGGAGCAGAACCAGTGTAAGTTGACACATCGACTTGAACAGAGCTTTTTTGTCAGTTCTGCAATATTTGTAACACATGCAGTGAATTGAACTTATGATGCTCAAGGGCCCACTTCCTGCTATTTGACAAGGATGTTAATTCTAGTCTGGAGTCTCAATTAACTCTTCTATTGTTTTCTAACATCAAGATTTGCTCAGAGTTTGAAAAATGTGGGCATTTACAGACGGCAAGTGCGGGTTAATTTTTTTATGATTGCACTAATAGAAACTGTGGGTTGGTGGTAGATTTCTTCCCAAATAAATGTTCTGAGAATAAAGACATCTACAGACCTGTGTAGCCAGGGCAAGGAGGGAATATTTTGTGCTGGATTTATTCATAGAAACATGACGACTCAACAAGACATGAATAAGACTTTAAGTAGAGTCTGAACGACAGCCAGACTCTCAAGTTATCGCCAGAAACTTGACAGGGTCTGTGACGTGATTCTGGGTGCCCGGTGCAAATTGGTGCAGACCGTGTGCTGTTCTGGAGGCTGCTGGTAAACCGAGTTGTGTTGTTTCAGGCGCACCATGGCTGCACAGATGTAAAGTTAAAAGCTTGGAGATATAAAAATCATGTGCCTCATTAAACTTGGTTATTTATGTCCATCTAACCCCCCCTGCTGTAACCCAGCCCGTCAGATCAGATCTCCTTGGTGGTGCGGCGGTCGTGAATTGTCGTCTAAATAACAGCAGCTGTGAGGGCCTGTCGAGGCGGGCTGACTGATGTCTTGGCTAAGGATGCTCCCAGATCACAATAAAACTGTCACAGACATTTTATCATCTGCATTCCCCACTCAGGACATTTCCACACATCTTAAATTTCCATGAGACGAGCAAAGAGATGGACACAAAGTTAAGTTGCCAACTTGCATACTTCAGATCGTCTCTCACATACTTCACTTCACTGGATGATCATTTTCTGCTTCAATGGTGAGAAGTGAAATCTGTCCACTAGTTCTGATACTTGTTTCAGAATGACTAATGGGGACTCTGCAATCAGTCTGTTCCTGTAACAGTACAATTGTCTAGAAAAAGCTCCTTCATTTTTCTCTTTTCTAACTTCAGAAGATTTCTAAAAGTCTTTGTTTTCCTGCTAGATGGACAAACTCACATGGTTTCCAGTTTGATGATAAACTGCATATTTTGCCTTCATTTCAGTTGTACTGCGTTATACGCCACAGTATGATGCACAAGTGTGCAGCCCACGGCCCATTTTAGAGAATCATAGAGATCTGAATGCAAAGAAAAGTTGGGGTGTATAAAGCCTTTCTATCACAAGAAGTGTTTTAAATGGTGCAGTCCACTGGCAGGTAAGTTTTGACACTTAAAAACTTGTGCCACCAATGGTGGGACTACACCCTAATGCTGATGGTCACCCACTGTTCAACAATGAATTTTATGACTGGGGCCCGTGTGTGCGTCCAGCCATCGGAAAGTTTGTACTAATGATGAAAAGAAAAGAAAAATTGATCTTTGGTATGCCTGGGCGAGGTTAAAACCCCAACAGAGCATTAAGCATAAAGGCCAATATCAAGGACGTTAATGACAAGATTACCTCACCTGTTCATCAGTTTTAAAGATGGTAGGTACTGTTCTCATGTGTTACTGTTTAAGAGGAAAAATGAAAATTCAGTCTGTATTTAGGCTAAAATATTAGGATGTCAAAAATGTACAGCAAATTTGGATTTAGGAGACAACATTTTTAATGTTTATCCATGTTTATGATGCGCATACTCAATTTTTATTTGTCGGATAGGGGTTTTTCAGGAAGTTCCCCTGACCTTCATTGTTCTGCACCTGCCTCATTTCATGGTACAATTAGTTAACTGTTCAATTTTTACAATCATTTAAAGCTGCAGAAGTAAGCCAGAGTGAGGCCTCTGCAACGTATTATTCACAGTGAAGCTGAGACTCACCACAATCAGTGTTCCTTTGGAGGATTAAATGAAGATATGAGACAATACATGATGGTTTTTTTATGCAGACAAATCTACAGGGCTGATTTTTTTCATGCTTTTGATGTGCCCAAATTTTTGTTTCTCAAGTTAATGAAGTTGAGCAGTGAATGAGGTCTGTTCAGTTTTAGTATTGACTGACCCTCAATCATGGAAACATATTCCACAGTTAGATAATAGCTGATGGAGTTAGAGATAGTCATACTTTCCTGCCAAAACATTTCAAAATGTCATCTTAACCAATTACCTTTACACTTAAAGTGGGCTTCAGTGCTTTCCCACAGCAGTACGGTGAAACAAATAGTACAGCGCCCCCTGGTTTTAGGCTGCGATCTTTGTTTGTCTGCTCTTCACTTGCTGTCTCAACCTTTTCCCACAAAGGGGAATCACCTCATGTGACATGATACCTTGAACATGGATAATCTTGCAGTGATCCACCACATGGAGAGGAGAGCTGTGTAAATACCCTTAATGTGGAAGTTTCCCCAGACTGCGGGCCAGCACGGAGTGGATCTTTCCACTGATATGACAGCTCGGTACAGTCTGCAGCCGTCCTGGGTGGGCGAGGCCGGCCATGGCTTAACAGGGTAATCTCCACGACAGGCCCAGCCCTTTGTTCCTCTTCAAAGGCTCTTTGAAAGGGAAATATCCACCTCAGGTTTTACAACCAGTGTTAAACCCTCAGACAGAACCAAGTCCCCCACCAGAGACCAGAATCCACAGACCATTACAGACGCTCAGTGACTGTCTCACTTCTGCTTTTCTGCTCCGGCCTTTCATGTCTTAGCCTGACTCAGACGGTTGTGTGTCCCCATCAGTGTGTGTGCAGCTCACACACGAACACACACCTACACAGGAACTTTCACAAAGGAGACTTTCACAGCACGTTTGAGGTTAGATGAGCCAAGGCCATGACAATACAAGCAGACTAACATGGACCTATCCTTTTAACCTTTGACCCTGACCCCAGCCCCTCGCCCTGACCGCTGACACGGACGAAGAAGAGCGATAAAGGGAGGACAGCGGGAGGATTGATGAGCGCTGCTGCAAGGAAGCTGGTCCCAGATTTAAACTTACTGAATTATTCTTGTCTGTGTCGTTTCAAGAGATAATTATAAAACACAGAGTGAAAATGAAAAGTTAAAAATGAATAACTTTGAGAAGTTACTAACTTATGAGCAACTTTGCAGATGGTGTTTTTTTTTTTACCTGTTCTATGGTGGCTCTGAAGGCCCAGCACACTGCAGTCAAAGTTTGTACACACAGACAAATCACATGACCTCAAAACTGAAAGATCACTTTTAATTTCATTTGAATCTGGTATTTTATTCATAACTGATCTGCGCTTAATGATTATCACCTACAAAAAATTAAAAACAAGAGGAGGTGTGTGTGTGTGTGGGAGGGGGGTTATCTTATGATGGGGCTACGACAAATAATGACTGAGGGGATATGTAAAAAAGTTTTAGAATATTTATTTCTGTCACTCTTCGTAACCCTGATTTGGAGAGACAAGAACGACTCACTGTTTGTTTGTTTGTTTGTTTGTTTTTACTTTTCCTCACAGAGAAAGTGTGGGGGGGGTTTTAAGCCCATGGAATCTCTGAAATGATTATTAACAGATTTTTTTTTTCTCTCCTGAAATTTTAACTTCAGTGTTTATTGTAATCAGTCAACTGTGGACAGGAAAATCCGGATGGAGTCATAAACACAAAATAAATGTAACCAGAGCCACCTGACCTCTGACCCCTGCGTCCTCACACATGCTCTGATATTGTCACCTCAGTCTGCCTCAGTTGTTCGCTCCTGGAGGTGGATATGTGCTGTACATGTGTTATATAGGTTGACATACATCCCGTGTGAACACAATCCCCCTGGTTGGCGGGGCAGAGGCGGGCTACATGTCACCATGACATGCAGACTAATGCAGGAACAAGCAGGATGAGGATTAAGCAAAAATCCTACATGAGATTCTTTTTGCTGCTGCTGCTACACTCATGATGGAGGCCGGGCAGGTGTGCTGCAACAATGAGCTCTTTCACTTAAAGGAGAGAGGGTGTGTGTGTGTGTGTGTGTGTGTGTGTGTGTGTGTGTGTGTGTGTGTGTGCGTGTGTGCGTGTATGCATCAGGGTACACTCAAAACCTCAAATCTTCAAAAGTGTTTCTTTTAGACAGATTTTTTATCAGCAAATATCTCATTAGACCCACTATGAGCTATTTTAGTATGAAATGTCCAAATAGACATTGTTTTTCAAGACACAATGTTAAAAAAGTTAAGATTTGTTTATAACGTGTTTAAATGTCTTGTAATCAATGAAGCAAAGTTTACTCAGTTTTTTGGAAAAACATATTCTTGTAGCCACCAAACAAGATTCTTTTTGGCAAGACAAGTACACTTGTTGGCATTTGACTTTTTGTAGTGTGCACAATGCAGCTGTCTGTCGGAAAGTGAGGGATTGATGTCACTGGATCAGACAGATACCAAGGGAAATATTTGGTAAACTACTGCCAGCTCTAAGGGCCCACAAACTGTCATATTTTCCAAAATTGTGGGAATATGAAATATTGAAATATAAAGATTTTATATGCCTTATTTTGATAAGAATTTACGACAAATGACTGCAAATTTTGCAAAACACAGCTCATAGTCTAAACACAGAAACCATCACAATAAATCTCGTAATGCAGCTGTTTGTGAGTAGAGTTTGGCCACCTGTTTCGAAATGTGCTCTCTGTTCCCATCTCAACTTTAACAGGACTAAATAATCACTGATGATACTTTATTACTGCTCATTAATCCATCTAACGACTAACTTATAACTTAATGTAACTTATAACTGACATCTCCCTGCTCAAAGACCAAACTTGTTTATTACATACTGCACATCTGATCAAAACCTTGAGACCACATTATTTTGCACTGTTGCATCTTAAAAAGGCTGTGAGTAGAGTTTCAAAATGGAAAAAGAAGAAATGGAAATGAGACAAAAAAGAGCTAGTAATTTATTTATTGATAGTGAAATGGTGTGTTCATCAGCTGATCAAAACAGCTGAACAAAACACAGCTCAGAAAAACTAAACCAGAAATAAAAGTTTGAAAAATGGACTGAGTCATGAGTAGCTCCACCGTACTTGTTGATCACTTCAAAAATGTCAGTGAATGTTGCTTCAAGTGGTGAAGATGCTTCATGTTTGGCATCCAGTGTCTGGAACTGGCGTCCATTTTTGTAAACTTCCCTCACCATCTCACAATGTTCTCACTGTGATTTAGATGAGGGAACATGCAGGATGCTCCAAAAATGTGAGATTTTTCCTCTGGGAGAAGAAGAAGTCCTTTTCAGGCGGATATTGTGAACTGCAGCATTGTCCTGTTGTAAAACCCAGTCATAAGCACACAGACTGGGGCTGAAAGATGTATCGTTATCGTATCAATATCAAGATATGAAAATTCCGGATATTTATATCCAAATATCGAGACATCAATAATGTCGATTTTTCCCAGCTCGCCCTGCATGTAAAATTCAGACAGTCGCATGATTATTGGTGATTTTCTGTTAATGTTGCTGACTGACAGTGAGCTCTGATCAATTAACCCTACTTTCCACATCCTGTTACAAAATCATGCTTTTATTTTCCGAAAAATGGTTAGTTTTCACTAAACCCAGAGTCATATTGTATCGATATCTGTATATCTGGCATTTGTGTCGAGCTACGAAATTTTGTCCATATCGTTCAGCCCTAACAGAGACCAGGGCCCTCAGTCATGGAGGATGACACCTGCAACATCTCCACATAGCCACCCATCGTTTGATGCCCCTGCATAATCGGGAGTTGCAGATCTCTGACTGAGGCTCTCCCTCTTTCTCTGTATCAAAGTCTTTGGACTTCCACAGAAATATGGATTGTTGTCAATAAAGGTTATTTTGGATGGAGCAATGACATTTTCTTAGTAACAGACAAACTAAAGATGGATGTGAAAAAGGAGAGAATGAGAAAAATGATCATAGAAAAAGCGAAAACCAAGCCGTCTAAAGAATTGATATTTCTTTCGAAATAGGTCTTTGAAATCTTGAGGCATGGCGCTTACAACGAGCGTTCTGACTGAGCTCCCAGAAATACTCTCCTCACCATCAGAAACCCATAACAGTCAAACGTGATCATAAATTCTGTCCAGACAAGGCGGACCACACAAATGAAGAGGTGATGAGAGCAGCTACCTGTGGAGAAAAAGACACCGAGGGAGGATAAAGATTTTAGAGGCTGGATGTGAGGTTGTTGTTGCTTTAGTGGGGGGTGGATTCTGTGTGCTTTGACCTCCGGCTCCGCTACATCTTTATTTCATGGCTGACAAAGTGAATGCCAACGCTGCCCAAGGAATTCTGCCTCCACCTCTGATTTATGGTCCTCAGCTGCTGTCAGCCACCAGCTGGCCTTTAGATGGGCCTCAGAGGGAAGCAGACATACGCATACACACACTGAGATGCAGAGAAGGAGGTATGAAAGTGGTGAAAGGGGAAAGAGCAAAATGAAAAACAGGGACAGATAGACAACAAGATAGATAATCTATTAAATATTCCTTTGAGTCACAACACTAAAAATAAACCGTATGTATAGTAATTCGATCACACAGACACTGATACCTTCATAAGGCTTAACACTTTTAAAATCAAGATCGTTGAAGAAGATCCAAAGATATGGTCTGTAATTCTTAGTTTTCCCTCGCTGTTGTTTTAGAAAACTCTTATTTCAGCTGCTGTCTGAAAGACTTCCTTTTGGCTGCTGTCTCCTAACTGCTCATGCTCCACAAACTCCTTCCCATCTGATTGGCCAGTCCTCTCTGAGCCTGTCAGGGATAGAACTTGGTGTTTGAGGCCCACCCCTCCAACATTTCATGAAGCAAGTGGAAGATCCTTGTGCGATGACCTCATCATTTTAGCAAATCTTGTAAAGATCTTGTATTTTCAAAGCAAGATCAAAGCATTTTGATCAGTTCATAGAAAGGTAGGCAGAAACAGAGATTTGTACAACATATGAATTTGTTGAGGTTTGAAATTCTGCACATATTTTGCCTAACACACACTCCGAACTTCTCTCCCTGTTTATCTGTATGTTATCACGTTATAGTACTGCGTGTTACCCTGCCTTCATGCGCTCCACCTCGTCTGGTGCAGTTGACATCCAGCTCGGGCTCAGGCTGTTTTTTCATGTACTCCTCCTCTAGAAACAGGTTGGACCCTTTTTTGAGTATGGAAGGTGAATAGAGTCATAAATAAATTCTCCACTCTGACTCTTTGTTGTCAGTGAAGCTTAACCACACTAACATGTTGGAGTATGCTAAATTCAACCACAAACATCTTCTGCAGATGCCACAGCCTTTTTTCTTTTGCTGTAATGTAAAACAACCTCTCCTGCTTCTCCCCGCTGTGAGACAAAAATGCTTAAAATCCAATCTTTAAAAACTGAATAAGAAAAGACAAGAGGGAGAGGCGTTTGGAGGTGCAGAGGGGGAAAAAACTCAGCTGAGCTTGTTAAGAGAGTCATCTGAATTCAAGCCTCATTCCCTCCATTGATCTGACCGTTGAGAGGGAAACCAAAATGTTTGGCTTATTTTAGCCAATTAAGCTGTGAGAGAGCCAATTGTGCATGTGCTATTGAGCGTCTCTTTGCTCAAAGTGCTTATTGTCGCGCTGCTTGCCGAAGGATCAATTGCAGGCTCTGTGATCGGATTAGCCAGGTAATCAATGCTGGTCGCTAATATATTAACAAGGTAATTATAGCTCTGTGGAAGAGGCAGCCCCTGAGTAACAAACGCAACACACCATCATTCCCCGATATTACAGGCTCCAGTTAGAATGACAAAAGACGCCCACCCCCTGACAAACCCTACACATAATCGTCTCTTTTCTGTCTCACGCACAAAACACACACGCTCACACAAAGCGCTGCCCCCTGCTGCCCCCATGGAGAAGGTGTTAATCACATTACTAATGATAACACTTCACACTCCCGCCATAAAGTCGTGCAGCAGCAGGGCCCAGACTCTTAAATCTCCCTGCAGCTCGTAGCAATTATTCTCCAGAAACAGTGACGTCTGGTGTCTGGCTGAGTCTGAGTGTTTTCTATGCAGCGCACACACTCAAAAACACACAGCTATTTCACATACATTTGTATCTAACATGCATATACCATATACAATGAAAGGAAATAGGCCTCTTCTTACTAATCTCTATACTTATTACTAGTGTTGTTACAGTCAAGACCAGTCTTGGTCTATAGACCGGTCTCAAGACCACATTTTGAAGGTCTTGGACTTGTTTCCTTCTTTTGTTTCAGACATCTGCAGAAACTGGGACATCAGTTCATCTTATTTCCAGTCAGAAAAACCTCTGAACACTTTATGTAGGCCTCATTCACCTGATTTTCCCATATTCAAACGTTTATCGGACCTATCAGTGGCTTTTACATAATACAAAGACTTATTTCATTTTACTTTTTTATTATTTTTTTGGCAAGAATTTAATTGAACAGCTTTTTCCAGATCTCAGAATTTTGCATTTTGTGCTTAGAAAGATCTGTAGACTCTTTGTTGTTTTTCTGTCAAATGTCCTCAAGAAAATATCAAATTCAAGACATAATGCTCTTTAATTGTTCAAGAATGTCATGAATTTTAAAACTGATCCCCATGGTCTTGGTCTTGGTCATGGTCTTGGATAGTGTGGTCTTAAGCATAACTCTTCTTGTTACAGTCTACAGAGGTAGAGAGTTATAGATAACATAAAATGAAATGGGCATTCTATGGTTGGAAAGGAGGTGGATTGATATCCCTGAGCCTTTAGAGATTAGCGTTTTCAGTTTGCAACATGAAGTAATGCTAATGAAAAATTAATGAGAGTCAGTGAGGTTAATTTAATTCAATGCTATTTTATGTATAAATACCAAAAACAAAAGCACTCTTTGAAATTGAGCTTTTGATCAAGGTTTTATTTCTACACATGGGTAGTTATTAAAATAAAATCATGAATAGAAGTCAAAAGGTTTCATAGTTGGGATAAAAAGTATCACAATAAAAAAAGGCTTTAAAAACTCACAATGAGCTAAATCACAGTTGATTAATGTGTGAAACACAGTTTTAAACTCCATGGAGACTGTTCTGTATCCAACTATTGAGACATAAAAACAATGGCTTTCGTCAAGTGTAATGCAATATGTTCCAAATAACAACAACCAAATAGGCATATTCAAGATGTGTTCATTGAGAGAGTGAATATTTATCGATAACCAGTGGTCTGATTTGAGACTAAAGGGCCTCACCTTTCACCTTTTCTTTTACCAAAGTGAAAAAGGCCTTAAAAGACAAGAAACTGCTGTGATGCAAAAGTATGATCTTCATTTGTCAAGTCTTTAACATCAAAAATGTACTTCAGAACAAATTGTTTTCAGCATAACCTCTGTCATCCAGTTGCTGCATTTTGTGCACCACTCACTTACTCCAACTCAACTTTGTTTATGTTAATGTTTATGCGGGGGAGTTCATATCTTATGGAGGAGAGACAGTGAACTTGATCAGCTTCTATTTGAAGACAGTTTGTGTTTCACAATTGACAAAGATGCTCATGTTCAGGCTCAGTCAGATTTTCAACTCCTTATTTGTGAAAGTGAGTCTTTCAGAATGATGGTTTATACTAGTGCTGAGGTAAAATCACAGTGTAAGTCAGGTATTCATTGAGTCTGACACATTTTGCACTCTCTCACTCTCACTCAAATCTTATTCTACTCTTCCTTGCACGAGGATTAGGGAACACATTTACTTATTCATCTGCACTGGAAACATTGCAGGTGTCCCCTAATCTGAAAAATATCTGAAGTTCAGGTCAGAATTTTTATCCACAAACTGCTTGAACCAGCGAGGACGCCACTTGAGTTGCTTGTCTACAGACCAAATCAACAGTCTGAAGTAACTTTTGCTTTTTTCTCTCCCCTCTCTGGGCTCATCCTGGATGGATGTTTGTTAAAGTTTGAGTAGTTTTTTTAAAGGAGATTTCATCTATTATGGGCACCATCACCAACTCTGGTAAGGACGTGACTCCTGGGAAACAATGCATTTATTGTGGAGGCAAAGATTTTCATTCTGAAACTACTTTTCTTTAATCAACTTTCAGCAGAATAAAGAGTGAAGAGGTGACGCTTTGATTTGTAGCTTTGTATAAGAACTGCAATGTAGCAGATCAACTTTGCAAACTCTGATTTATTACCAACGGATATGACTCACCAAACAGATGCTGAAAAAAAGTTGCGTGCATTTTTCAAGTGACTCTGTAGCAAATATTTGTGTAGAAAATACAAGCAACTGAAACACCCAAATGAAAATAGAAGTAAACCAATACCTGCAGTGGAAGAATAAGCTTTGATTTTTTTTTTTTGACACGACCCATTAGTAGTCTTGCTTTCCAAATGTTTCAGTTAGCAGCAACTACGTTACAAAAGTGTCAGTTAGGGTAATAAAATAAAACACTCCCAAAGTTCTCGAGATTTAGGATCTGTCCTAGTGTATTTTCTGTCAAAATTAGGACAAACCTGCTCTTGATGTGTCTGAAAATGATGCTCATATTTTCTGTTACTCTTTAAAGTAAGTTGAGGAAAGAGATGTTCACTTGTTGGCTGAAAAAAGAAAAGAGAGAAATACGCTCTTGATGAAGTAAGCGAGTAATTATAAGGTTTTCTCACATGGTCTTTCACAGCTCGGTCTGTTCAGAGTTGAGAGAAAAGCTGCAGCAGAAGCATTATGAACCGCCTCATGGACATTCCTGCCAAGGTTGAAATTTCCATTGCTAATATGAACTTTGCATAAGTGCTTATAATGGTAGCGTGGATTCAGCCTGGTTATTGTTTTTCCACTAAAGTAAAGCAAAGCTGAGAAAATTCCTGAGTAAATATAAACTTTGCTTAAGTACTTATACGGCTGTTTTCTCTCTCCCATATGGCGGCCAAAGGCACAAAGCCTCGGGGGGAATACCAAGCAGCTCGGCTAAGCCTCCGTCCTCATCCAGCAGACAAAGAGACAGCTCTTCAAAGCGGTGCGGCCTTTAAACAGTTAACAGCAGCCAGCGCTTTTACACATGACAGTGTTTGAGAATACTTTGCACCACTAAACCCCTCAAGATCTCCCACACTCCTGCTCGCTGCCGTCAAAAGAGAAAACTGACAAGATGAACTCACGTCTATATCCACGGCTTAATTTCTCTTTCCTCTTTATTCGCTTATACAGGTTCTGTATTTTACTGTCTCTTTTTCTCTTTCAATCTTTGTAATGGTTCTTTCTTCATAAACTTTGCATTGTTCTTGTACAAACATCACTTTGAATGCATTTATTGTCTCTTCTGGTGGAAATCAAACCAGATCCCACAAACTGATGATGAGTGTCAGTCCACTCAGTTTTTTTTGAGTTCTTGAGTCAAACTGAGGTATTGCCAGCATGAACTCGATGACCACTCTAACATCTTTGTTTTTCTGGCTCCGTATAAAAATCAAAGCGTGAGCAGAGGCTATGCTGCAAGTACGGGAAGACAAGTCAAACCAGTGGTCGCTGCAACAAGGACCAAAGCCTCTGTGCATGTGACTGATTTTGAGTCCTCTGTGTTTATAAAAACTGCACAAACTTGTAAAAAGTTCCAAAATGAACGTTATCTCTTAAAGACATTCACACAATGAAGATCAGTGATGAGATCCAGAGATTGTGGAAGCTCAGAGAACCACTTGCCTGTTGCATTCAGAGTATATATTGATCCATGTAAAACATCACTGTGTCAGCTAAACAAGGGATGATAAATAAGGTGCAACTGGATATATCATTGCTGTCCAATAAAAAATATGACAATTGTGACTTTCTACAGTATGAAGAGTATTTGCAGTTTTCCCTGACCAATATCAGTGTTGGGGACCTCAAGACCAATGGGAATGTTTTATTGTGCTGTTTAAATGTAACACCTGTATCTTTCTGCTGTCTCTCCCGAGCATGAGAGGAATTTCTTGTTGGTATGCTCTGCCATATACCAGTGCCTGTGGAAAACACTGCACATTTTGTGCTATAAATGATCCAGTTGCCTGTTATCGTAGAGACACGCCGTGATTTCCTTGAGCCAAGACAGACTGACTGATGCATGCACATCAGTGTCCAAGCACTGGCTTTTAGATTATCATGATTTCAGGTGAAAAGGAAAAAGCATTGATAATGGTAAAGTGCTGTGTGAAATTAGAACAGTTTATTAATCGGTAACCATCGTAATGGGATATAAACCACAAGACAAGTTTTGAAATAGCCATTGCTCCAGTGCATTATTGAAACACATAAATATATGAGTTTGTCTGAAATGTTAAATGCTTTTTGGATGACTCTATGCCTATAATGGTTTCATTTTGGTTCTTGTACAAATCATATAACAGCATTTTGTATTTACGTTAAAGGTTAGTGTATGAGAAAAACAGTTATTTTTCATTCCTGGAATAAATCAATTTTGGAGATAGGTTTTACTCTCAGCAGACATTAACAGTATAAAGCATCCCTGTGCTGGTAGTTACCAGCCTTTAACCACAAACTTGTGAAATTACACAGATAAAAAAACAGGATTCTAAGTGAGTGTTTCAGTTGTTTTATCTTAAGATGTGTTGTGACTCAAAATGAGCCAACTGACACGTCCCCTGGCATGTCCCTCAGGAGTTTTGACTGATCAGAGTCAATAATTTGACTTAGGTGAAGGATTGGTGGACAAGAAATAAAACTTGTTGCTTCTCATGTTTGACTCATCCATAGTCCGCCTGATGCAGGTCAGTCTTTTAAAAACATCACCGGGATGTTTAATAATGGTCTGCAAGATGCTGATTGGCCCAATAATGTATTACGTATGAGTCGAAGCGTTTAATGATTCTCATAGATTTAAGTTCTAATGAAATGTATATGAAAAGTCCCTGGAATAAATAAAAAGTGATCCAAAGGAAAAACTGGCTGATGTACTATGCAACAGCAAAAATATCCACCCAGAGAAGACAACATCTGTGTGAGCTGTGCTGGTTTCAGTACTAGAACATGTAAAAGTTTCATTCCAGTGTTCGTGTCGAAGTGTGGCGTATTATCTGTTCTGTGTGCTGACAGAAAAAAACTGATGTTTTCAGGACTTGTAAAAGTTGTTGGCTCCATTTTCTGGCTTCAGTTCTTGGTGTATTTGTCTGGATTGCAACATAGCAGAACATATGAGAACTGTTTACCAAATAACTCCCAGCAAAGCTGTCCATCTGGATAAGTGAGCGTCAGCCCGGTGCATGCTGGGAGATTAGACTGAGCCTGCTTGGCTAAATTCAATATTTACCGAGGAGGCTGCTGTCAACACTTCTCTGTTACTGTTAGCCTCCTTCTCTCTCTCTGAGTGTGAGTGCTGGTGTGTGTGTGTGTATGTACTGCACCGGAGAAAGAGAAAGCCTCTCTAAGATTCATTTTCTTTCCTTTAGTGTTTGTAGATGTTCAAAGTTTGTGTGCAAATTTAAGAAGCAAACTTCTCTTGTGTTGAATCATTTTCTGTGTGAGAAGCTCTTAAATGTGTAGCAGTGAGCACACGACGTACAGATTTCAGTACTTTTGTTTGGAGGTGGCGGCCCATGTGTGGGGGTGTAGGGAGTGAAGTGGGGGTGTAATTGATTACATATGATAAGCGCTTACAGACCTCTAGTGCTCGAGCATGACATTTTAGAGTAATCTGTAATATTTCAGAGTTTTGGAAAGGATCAGAGACACATGTGTAAGTCCATCTGGAAGAAAAGTCATGTAAGGTACTTTGTTTGTGTGGAGTCATGTTAACATCCAATAAACATCAGAAGAGATCACTGTCAATGACCTAATATTTTGCACTCATGTCAACATTGTTTACCAAGTTGTGATAAAATTTCCTGTTCAAGCTGCTGCTGAAACAGTTTTTGTCAATGTAACTTTTCATCATCACCATTATGTGTGAATTTGCTAAGTTGAATCTTAATGAGGAATAATCATTGTAAACATGGATGCAAAGTAATGATGCTGGATATTCATACTAAATATGAGCAGATTTTCAAACCTCTTCATAATCATATGTTGTAGAAATCACAGAATCTGTCTGAAAAGTGATCAAAATGCTCTATTCTTAAAATACCTATGTAGGTAGGTTAAGGCTCCTGAATTTTTTAGGTATTTCTTTTTGCACTTCGTATACGCTCCCTACATCAAGTCACAGCCTGCTGTGAACGCAAAATAGTTCACAATGAAGTGACTGTGATTGCAGGACACTTTGTTCAGATCAGAATCAAGTTTTAGCTCACATTTGAGCTGACTGGGGTGGGACAGAGGTGTTAGCAATGGAACAGAATTTTGTGTGGACTCTAATCTCAAACAATGGCTGAAAAGTTATGAAATAAGTTTGAAGGTAAATAATGTGTCATATGACATATAAAGGGTTAAATCTTGTCTCATTTTAGCATCACCTTCCAGAAACATCTTTGAGATTGGTCTGTTTTTTGATTGGCTTAGCTCCATGTAGGCTGTCAAAGTTTTTCACTTGTAGGTTGTTGTTGCAGTTGTTAGCACTATGATGTAATGTTATGCTCCACCACTGAGGTCAAGCTCAGACGTCATTGCACACCCCCTTGCCTGTCATCATGTTATCATGTCCCCACTAATGTCAAAATCAAAACTTTGCCTTTGGGTATCAGCTTTGTCAAATCTGTGTTTCTGTAATCATTTCTGGATGAATCTGTTTAAGTGTTTGTTGTGGTTTCAGCATGAACAGCGTGTTTTTCACCTCCTATGTCAGTTCACCTGATCTGTGGACCAAAAATGTCAGCCAATCAGCTCCTGACACACTGATGGACAGTCACTGATTTAAGATTTAACTGCTCATCAGCCTTTAGAGTGCTCTCTACTGCTCCTCTCCATTGACTTCCATTCAGTGGTCAGTCATTGCAACTGCGAGTAAATTCACGACCAGACAGACCAACTTGTTGACCCCTCCTGGTGTATCCTGTCAGTCCCTCTATTTCAAAAGAACTGAAGAGATAATAATTTTAAAAAAAACCTGATATACAGTAACATATACCTAACATTATTTTTATTTTAATTTTGAACATTTTGTTTCAAATAAGCAGTTAATTACAATGAGCCATGAGTCCACTGAAGTGGATATCGGACAAGACCAAGTGCATTTACAACACAAAGTTAGAATGTGTGAAAATATGTTAAGATGCATGAAAATAGAACTAAGTGTTTATGTAATTACCTTAAAACACAATTAAATTCATTTTAACATTGAGTTTATTCTGTTCCATGTTGAATGCACAGGCATATGTAGACCACTGGAACAAGAAGAATAAAACCATGGAAAGAAAAAATCTTGACACAATTCATTCCAGGTTTAAATCCAGTAAATTTCTCATTCTATTAATTAAAATGTGTTCCTTTTAAACAGTATTTGGTTGTCAGAAGTGGATTCTTTCAAACCATGATAATCCCATAATCACACCAACCTGGTCTTTTAGTAAGTGCTCGGTTAACCAAAAGGGAAAACTCAAAACTACAACTAAGAATTCAAAAATTTCATTTTGTAGCGCTGAGCCTGGTTTCCCTGCCTTAATATCATCAAAATGCTTAATGACTTTATATGTTTAACCTTTTTTTGTTAGAAGTCTGAGGGTGTGCCAGTCTCAAAACCATGGCAGGGAGCCAATGTCACTGAGTATACATGCCATGAATAAGTGCGTCTGCGCCCACAAAGGACATGTCTCTTCTACAAAGTCTCCTGCTTCCTCTAGTTTATTTATTAGGTACAGGCTGCTCTCCGAACTTCAGACAAATGTTTGTTTTCCGAACCATCTGTCTGGCACCAGAGCACAGAAAGAAAACAGACTGAGGAGAAGGAGCGAGGCGAGAAAAGACACAGAGAAGAGACAGTGAGGAATGAGGGAGGTGGGGGCTCACTCTCTATTCATGGAGCTTAACCAGCCATGAGATTGGCCCGGAATATCAAACACAGAAACCCCCCCCTTCCTCCTCTCCTTCTCCTCCTCGTCATGGTCTCTCCCCTCCTCTCCATCCCTGCTCTCCTCATCTCCATGGAACTGGTTTCCACGACAACACCAGAGGAGGTCGGAGGTCAGGTGTGGTATGGGTGGGGTGGGTGGGTGGCTGAACGTGGGTCCATCTGGATGAGTGACCCGACATAATCAGATATCAATCCTACACTACAAGTGGGGTGAGAGACAGAGCAGGAGAATGATAAGCTGATTAGAAAAGCATGGTATTGATGTGTGTGTGTGTGTGTGTGTGTGTGTGGTTGAATCATCTGTCAACCATCTCTGGTATTGACATTTACAGCATTAAATATAATGGAGGACTGAGGAAGATAATGGAGCTGGGGGATGTGATGATGAGGATGAGCTCTGTTTTTAGAAGATGCCAGATGGTTGGTTTGATGTGTTGGCTCTTCGCCACCTCGAGGAACTGTTTCCAGACCTTCATTTCTGCACCCAGTCACAGGTGCTGAACACAGAGTGGAGATACCTTGTGGTTCGCAGGAAGCCACTGAGGTCATAAGTTTCTGCTGTTGAAATCTTTGTTTCATCAAGCCAAAGTCATTTTTTATGGACCAAATGGTTGATACATATGTAGTCCAAAGGGGTGACACCAAGTCTTAATATGGAAAGCATCATGCAGTAGTGCTATGACATGCAGTTCTTTAATTGTCCAGTCGAGGCTGGCTGCAGAGACATCAGAAACAACACACACACACCAAGACAAATAAGCTGATCTTTACAGCATTAAAAAAAAAAGTTAGTGGTTCAAAAATTGGTGTCTATCAAAACTATCCTGCTAATTTCTCTATCTATCAGCAAGCACTGCACTATTGGGGGTGAAATTGTCTCACCTTTACTCCAGACAAGTTAGAATAAGATCGACATGACCAGTATGCCCCCCCTTGTGATGGGATCCAAAGCTGTATTTAAAAAAATGGTTAATGTCACAGAAAACATCTAAGAAATTGGGCAAGACGAAAAATTTGCAGTAAAGGGCCACAGGCTGAAGTGAACAAGCCAAAAGCCTCTGATCACAGAACGCACAAGCATCAAGCATACTGAGCATTACAGAGACAAATCAAAATCAATGAACAAATCTTTATTTATCCAGTCCCAAACAGGCTTTTTTCTTTGTTGATAACAAGTCTGTGAAAACAAATGAAATATTGAAATCAAGAGGTGAAAAACCATTTTTTATTGACCGAATAAAAACAGGGCTTTTCTGAAACATCAATAACTAAAATTGTATTGTGAGTTTCCAAAACTAACTGAAAGAAACTAAAAGTATAGAGCTTTTTTTTCAGTCTGTGTCACATATTATCTCACTATTCTAGTTGGATGTAGAAGAATTCTTGTTTTTTGTCTGTTTCACACCCGTTGATGTATGTGTACACATCTAGACTTTTTTGCTACCATATGTTTATGGCAGCAAAAGATGGACAAAAACATCAGAGCACCATCTAGAATTATTGTACTTTTTCAGACATTTTTGAGTCTCACCCCTGAAACTGTCTCATATTACAAAACTAACCAAGACAAATAAAAACTAAGCTTAAAAAAGCCTTAAAAATGAATAAAAACTAAGATAGAATAATTTTAAAAAAGTAAAAAATGAAAAAGAAAAAACACAAAAAAAGTTTATGGGTATAAAAACATTAGTGCCAAAGTCCAACAGATGTCATTTAAATGATTTTCAGAACCATCTATAAGTCTAGACCAGCATTTAGTGAGTTACAGTGGTAAAAACAAAATTTTTCCAACAGGCAGAAACCTGGAGCAGAACTAGACTTGTGTTAGACAAAGACCTGCAAAGACCTGCAATGACCATGTGAAGGATAAAAAGAGGATGGGGGAACATGCAGAGAGAGAGAGAGAGGTGAACACAGATTGTTGGGCAAAAATTTGGTGCTGAAAGTGACGATGATGGTGAGACTGTAATAGATGTAGCAGTTGAAGTCTGTCAGGCTCAGAGCAACAGACCATCCACTGCAATAATCCACAGAAACTTACCAGAGAAGGGAGCTCAGAAACGGCTAGAGAGATCTCTGGTCAGAAACTTTAATGAGACATTAAGATTTAAAGTTGGTGACAGACAGTCTGAGCCTATAGCAGCATAACTAAGAGCAGATCCAGGCCTGAGCTCGCTCTGGCCACAAGCTTTATCAGAAAAGAAAGTTTTAAGCCTAATCTTAAAGTAGAGAGGATTCTACATCATTTTTTAAATCAAGAAATCATATCTGGATCAATTTCTATTGTAAAATTGTTCATTTACTTCATAATAAAAGAAAGGATATGTAAGATAACGTCTTATGAATGAGGTGTACAGATTGGATCCATGGACTCGCTGAAAGAGTTGTCCTCAAAAGAGTGACACAACTTTTGTTTACTCGCTGTAAAATAAGTATGTGAACTAACGATTTACAGCATCTCAGAATCAAAATCCCCTAAAAACCAATCACGTCTTCCAGCGTGTGCATCTAAGAGGAATCGAGGAGCAAACAGATGGGAATGTAAAGCATGAGGGTGTTTTCATGTGAAATAACTCTAATTATGCCATAAACAGAGCCAGAGGCAGCCGAGAACAATGCAGGGCCAGAGACGAGACACAGTGTGACTTAAACACTATCAGCTGTGCTCACACTGTCGGCGTATTCAACCACTGTTTTCACCCCAAATCTGGCCTCTCTCTCCCTCTTACTCTCAGTCATTATCAGCCTCTCTTCACCGCCTTTATCTCCCTCTGTGATAGTGAAGTGTGGGAGAGCACATATTTGCTTCGGAAAGGTGGGAAATTTCATCCTCACTTGTTGGTAAACTGAGACCCCTCTCTTACAACAGCCAGGCTGAGTCTATTACGAAAGAAACTCATTCACCGTACTTAAGTACAAGAAGTGTGTTGCATATAGAGACATGGATAGAAAACATAGAGTGGAGCTTTATTCTGACCACACTTATCCAGCAAAGATAAGACAACATATAACCAATAGGGCATTTATTATTTTTTCACAATTTCAGTAAAAACAATGGATGGAAAGCAATGAATTATGCAAAACTATGTCCAACTTTCAATCCCTATCAAACAGATGAGATACCCACTGAATAGATAAAGTGAGAGAAAAAAAGATATATAAAGCCTTCTGGGTGGAGAGAAGGCTTGTCACAGCACACCCAATGCACAAGTGACTTTGCGTGTTGATGATAATGAGTGGGATAAGTTATCCCAGGTGGCCACCGTAGTGACTATTACACTGAGAAAGAATGGTACAATATTTGCAGGATACCTCATTTACCTGCAAGAAGTCAGGTGTATGGCTTTTGAGTTTCTCCCACGTGGAAACCTGATGCTGCAGGCGCTGGTGAGTGTGTTCACCCAGCTACAGCTAAATTCTACAGTTGGAGGCAGTAAACATGCGCTGCCGCTGGCACCAAGCCGTGGAGGAGGAGCCCAGTTTGGATGTTGTGTTAACAAACAGCAACAGGAATTCCTGCAGACCCTACCTTTAATGACTGTTTCGAAAACCACCTACATACTATTTACAAATACAGAATGCAGTAAGACTGTTCCGTTGTATGTTGTAGAGTTTGGAAAAATGGAAATAAAGCTCATACCAAAACTGCCTCTGTTGGATCATCTTATTGTTTGAATAGAGTAAATCAATAGTTTAAATGAACTTAAATACATGTTGTAGATTTGTAAATGGACCATCTAAAACTTTTCTGGTCTTCGCGACAACTCAAAGAGTCTCCTTCACCTGTGCACACCATATTCACACACTGATGACGCAGGGTGACTTCTACAGGGAACCATCAGTTTTGGCAAACACATTCAACCTCATCCACACACCACAAACCAACAAAAGGAAACAATTTCGAGTTTAGTGTTTTGCTCAAGGATACTTCAACATGTGACTGCTGGAGCTAAGATTGAACCCTCAACCTTTCAATAAAGATATGATAACAATCACTGAGCCAAAGCCAGCCCAAATGAACAATTACCTGCGAGATAGGTATCACCTCTTTTATGACTCAAAATGGCAAGAATGACTAGTGTTTGCGGCACATAACTTCATTATAGCAGCTGAACGTACTGATTTAGCCAATCTTTAGTATGTAGTTCAGGAAAAAAACACAAAATCTGCAGCATACCAAATAAACCTGGATGTTATCTCAATATGCAATGGACCAGTCCACCTCACTCACCTTTTCCCACAATGCACAGTGCTAATGTTCTTTCACATGCATTACTACATCTACAGTGCCACAGCTCTAATGTTTGTGATACAGAAAACACACCATTCTTGAACTTGGTATTTTTGGCATGCTGCACTTTTGGCAGATCTAGCAAAGCAGATGGTTTTGCAAACAGCTTTTCAAAGTGGGATTATTTTTTCCATTTTACCATGTAACCATGTAACTTGTAGTTGGTCATGGTCTCACACGTTCATGTCTGTCCATGTCTGTCCATGTATTCACCCTGCAAACATTAATTTGTACACCAATCTTGGTTACACTTACCTATTTGTTCTCTTCTTATTTTTAAACAAATATCAAGGAGAAATGTATTTTTTACTCTGCCCATGAGCCTCTACTAAAGCCTGTCTTTCAGCTTAAAATCAATTTGTTATGTTTGGTAAATTAATCAGTGCATGGCAACAACCCGAAACTTTACTTGGTTTAGGTCTATTTTAAAGTTAATTCTGCCTAAAGTACACCTTTACCTGTCCAGCAGTAGTTAGACTTTCTGACCTGACCCTGCAGGCAGCTTGTGACATCATCATCAGCGTCTAGTGAGTAATTTAAAAACCCTGATCCTCATCATGGAGACTGTCAACCACAAAGCACGGAGCAATTAGTGTGAGCAGACTGCCTCCATTAATTACAGTGAGTGCAGAACATTTAAGGAGCTTCCAGAGGTCAGACTCATTAAAGAGGACAGTTTTTACTGTCAGCTCTTTGCTCTGCCGCTTATTCCACATCTCAATACATAGAAACATTAAAGAGGACGCCTGAGGTAAACAGGGGGGGTTAAGCAGGAGGTTGGCAGCAGCAAGGAGATGATCGTCTTTACATTTTGTGAACACTATATTTTATCTCTTACCTCCTCACCTCCTGTGAAGAGCTTTAAGTCTGTATAATTTTGGGACCCCTTGTGGTCAAAGTGATACTGTTAAACATCTGACTTGACACTGAACTCATCGCAGTCCTATCAAAACATCAAAAATGTGAGCTAAGGCATCGTCACATTTGTTTGTCTTTCTCATTGTTTCCACTACTCACAAACAAAAGATTTGAATTAGAGAGCATTAAAGCATCTTTCATCACTTTCTGGCATAACAACACTTTATTTGGCCCTAAGACTGTGTCATCTGGTTATAAAGATAGGTGAAATATCTTCATACACTAGTCTTGCTGCATTTGGAAAAAGAAAAGAGTTCAGAAATATTCTTTGTTTTCAGAACTTCACACTTTTCTTACCTGATCAGAGGGAAACTGGCTATCAATCTATATATCAAATGTGTAGAAGCCACAACTGAGAAACTTTCTCCTCAGGACATTTTTACAGTATCAGCTGGTGCTGAACTCTCCCCCCAGAGGACATTTTTAAAACAGACGCTGTCTTTGACGGACAGGCAGGGCTCTGCTTCGGGTCGAAAGGCTTCTCGGTTGGTTTTCTCCTGCTGAGAGTTTCTCCACAGGGTCGCTCACACAGCCCTCACACTGACAGCAACAGTCCTGCTCTTCTTCCCCCTCCTGCTCACCCACCATGATGAATGGGTGGTCTGTCAAGGCACTTAAAGTTGAACTGACATCATCGGGTCTCATGCTATCCTGTCTCCTTAAGATGAAGTTCGCATGCGACTGAGTTGTCATATTTTCTTTGGTGCTTCAATGACATCTATCCGACTCCACTCCACTGTTTGGAAAACGACGCTTGAAACTAAGTTCCCCTTTCACTTGATTTACTCACTCGTATTCCTGATGACTCAATGGTCTCAAACTTAATTTCAAGTCTTCTTAAGTCTTTGTGACATTCATTTACAATGTAGTGCTCCCATTTAGAAACAAAGAGACTAAGGAGCATATAGATGCTGAATGATATTCCCACTTCTTCTTACCTGCTGCTACTAAAACCACAATTCAAGCAATATTCATGACCAGGCTGCTCCAAATACTTGAGTGGGCAACATGCCACATCATGTTCAGCTTGTGACTGACTGTCAGGCAGTAAATAATGAGATGTGTTCACTGAAAATACATGCAATGCAATCATTTTAAGATGTGATGGAAATCTTTTTGTAATCTGCTTAAAGGTAGGGTATGCAGGAATTTTCATTGCAGTTTGTAAACTCAACATCCAAACTGTGCTCCTCCTCCTTGGCTCAGTGCCAGCAGTAGCACATGCCCACTGCCTTCAATTGTTGCTACATGAACACACTCATCAGCCCAGCATGCGCCTGCAGCATTGCATTTCTACGTGGGAGAAACTCAAGAGACGTACACCTGATGTCTTGAAAGTAAATTAGGTATCCTGCAAATATTTTATCATTCTTTTTCCATGTTACAGACCGCAGTGGTAACAGCTTGGGATAGCCTCTCCAATTGACTATCATCAACACAGAAAGTCTCTTTTGCACTGGGCGCACTGTGATTGGCTGTCACCACCCATAATCACTCTTACACTCCACCCAGAAACATCCAGAGCTAACCAAGACATAAAGACAATAGGCAGAGGAGGGGTTCTACGAGGGGGTGAGGCAAACACATACACTGACACACAAGTATAGAAGCCCATAGATGATAATTGAGCAGGAATATTCCTGTAAAAGTTGACATGTTATGTTTTTGAAAAATCCTGCAGGCTCTACCTTTAGATATAAGTTTTCACCTGATTAAGAACAATTCTTGAGGGTTGCCATAAATTTTGTAAAGCCTCTCCGATAAAATATTCATTGGGAACATGAATGTATCCCTGAGGTACAAACTGTAATTTTTACATCAGGGTGAGACAAAGTGTGTTTTTGAACTGTTTTTGACCACTGTTTAGCTGACCAAACAAATTACACTTTGTGAACAGTTTCCTGTTAAAGCATCTTTTAGAAAACTTTTGTTGGGTGAATAAAAAACATTAAAAATGGTCCAAAAGATTCACATCTTTATCAGTCAGGGGGTTCGTTAAAGCCTTATATGCCTTTATTTAGAAAGAATAGGACACTAGACAAGACAGAAAACAGCACAACTGCACCCAAAAAAACATTCATATGACATGTATTTTAATTTCATAGTTTGACCTTTGTTCTTTAAGCCAGAGTGGAAGCTTTATGACCTTAACTGCCAGCCAGCAGAGGACGCTGTACAATGCTGGCTTTATGGTTAGTGAACAACAATGATATCAGTTCAGCAGTGTGAAGTGTTTCAAACAGGAAATTCTCACAGATGATGAAAAACAGTCATCTAGAGTCTGACTGACGATCCCTGCTGTACGAAAACCATTCATTGTTTGTATAACAAAAAATGTTAGAAGCACATTGAATGAAATAGTCGCCAAAGCCATTTGTTGATCCAGTCGCCTTTTCCTTGTGAGTTGCCATGGAAACTCCCAGTGCTGTGGCATCAGGAGCTGTGTGATCCAATGACCCACTAAAGGAAACACAAGTCGATGTGGCACATACACTACCATATGGCAGTGTGTATGTATTAAAAACCAGTGTGCTGCAGGGAAATAAGAGTCAACAGCAACAGTCTGCGGGGTGTGAATGTTTATGAGACGACACTGGCACTGAGACTGAACACATATAGGAGGAAACAGATGGACATTAAAGGACTAATGGGTTGGTTTAAGTAGGATCCAGGCCTGTCTTCAGAGCTTCAGTGTGAAGTCCTGGCACAGGCACAGAGTTCTGCAGAAAAATGAAAGAAACTGTTGCAGAATTACAGAGATACTGGAGAACAAAACATATGAGATAAGATTTTAATTTCAAACTCAGCCAGAGGAAGAACTAACCTTTAAAAAGACTTTTTTTATGAAGACACAGTTTAAGCTCAGTAATGGCTACATTTATCTAACACCACTCATTATCTGGTGAGACAGTGTTTACACATGCAGGCCTTAGACTTTGAAGAAGTTTTCAGAAGCCCCCCTCTCAATAAATATTTGGTTGTTCACATGTTCCTCACTGATTCAAGAGTTATCAGTGGGGGAAATTAAATCAAAAGAATGCAAGATGATGGAATGAACATTATCACAAACAGATTAACCCCTGTTTTAGCCTGTAGCCTGTGCTCTATCACTCTCCTGTTTAGTTTTATTCTGCTTTTCTGCCCTTTTCTGTCTGATAGTCCACCTTCAGTGCCCACTGTTACAACTCAATAATCCAAGACTGTTCAGCAGAGAAAAACACAGGTCTCTCTTCTTACTGCTAGACTTTGTCAGCCAGCCTGACATTTTCATAGAGATATTGATATACCAATAAACGATCCAGTCCATTGCAACCTGATCTGGGAGCTAGGAATTAGAAATAGAAAATAATTAGAAGTAAACTATTTTAGCACTGATAATTTCATTTTATATTGTGGATTATGATCTGGCATATATTAAGATATGACACCTTCTGAAGATCACTTGGGAAGTCCCTTTGATACCTGACTGATCCCATCCAGTTTCTTTAATCTACAATTCCTTACCTAGTGGTCTCCTCTTGAATGGATTTTGGAGAAGAGTGTACAGAAATGTTTAGTGTCAGCAACCGCCATCATCAGTGACACTAGGCTTTAAATGCCAAGACATACTGAAATTTCCAAAAGGGCGAATTCAGATTCAGATTCAGGCATGATTTTTATACGACTTTGATTTACTTTATGTACATTAATGCAAGTGTATCTTCCCCCTGCGACAGTACCTTAATGGCTAATTGTCTTCTTCTTTTTTCTTTAGGGGTGCTTTTTCCAATGCCCCTTTCCATGTTAGTTTTTCAAAATGAAATCAACAAAAATAAAATCACTCTCTCCTAGTGGTAGGGCAGCACTCTAGTGCCCTCTATTGGTCAGTCTCCACTGGTCCAAACTATCATGATGGCGAGTTGAGGACAGCCTAAAGTAAACTGCATAGTTTCACTGTAGGTTTAACTGACTTTAACATTAAACTACAAGTTTTTCTTTGTGATGTTGTTACCATCAGACAACGTTAAGAACTAAATGTCCTGGCATGTCCACAGATATTTGACTGCTTTGTAGTTTAAAATAATAAATGAGTCATCATTACATATTTAGTGTCTCTCTGTTAAACCACTGGGAGTTCATGTCAGTGTTTTATTTTGATATTTTACTTCTGTGCAGGTCTATGTCTGTGGTGAATGTTTCCAGATTTTTCCTGTTGTTTTCTCACATCTCTTCGCCTGACTCCTGGGGTATTAGCAAAAGATTCTGCTGTTCGTGTTCACACATGTAGGGTGTCATGAAATTTCAGGGTTTTAGGGCTTCTGTGCATGAGTCAAAACAGTTATATAGAAAAAGAGTAAATAACTGTTGTTAAATAAGGGATCTGGGTTTAGAAAACAGATTAAAAAACAAGGATTACGAATTGTAACACAAACAGAAACTTACCTAGCACCACCCCTTGAGTGGTGTGAAGAGAAAATGTGCATTGTGTGTAGAAAGTGTTAAGTGGTGTGGATTATATAAAGAGGAGGATACACAGGACAAAAATAATGACGGGGTTTCTTTCACTGCTGCATTAATCACTTGGCTTGAAAGAAGATAATGATGACAATTAGTCCTCAGGGATACATTATCTCCTGACAAGTACTGGTCTAAGTAATAATTAAAAATAAAGATTCACACCTCTACCCTGCTGGTTTTGTGATCCCCGCTGGCCTCAAAGGAACACCCCTCCCCCGTCCTCACCCTGGCGGACCGGTGGCCCCACAGGGCAGGCCCATGATCCTGGGCCAGTGTTTGTGAAAGGGCCCCACACTGCCCGGCACCGTGGCAAATGAGGCGCGTGACTCATCAGACCAAACAAGGGATTAGCTGGTAATGATCTGGCAAATGGTTTTGAAATAATAATGATCTGCCCTGATGCTGGATGTGCAGGGAGAGAGGGAGAGACAGGCAGAGTGACAAAAGAGAGGAATGAAAATGGAAAAGTACAAAAGAAAAAAGGTAATTGGTTGTAATGAAAATTGACGCTGTCAATGTTTCAATCACATAATTGCAGAACACTTACTATGGCTCCATGATGAAATAATCACAATAACACATAAACCTAAGTGTGCTAAAAGTGAAGGCTAAAAGGCCAGAGCTCCTTAAGACTCCTTGAGTGATGTGAATAATAATTAAAAAAAAACAGACATCAATTTAAAAAAAGAAGAAGGAGGAAATGAGACTTACAGTTTGGGGGCAGCATCCTTGATCTTTGCTGCCATCTACAGGAAGCTGCAAGGAAAAATAAACCGTTTTGACCTTTACAGCGAATCTCCTGCAGCAATCCTGGTCAGTTTTGAGTGGGTAGCCTAATATACAATAAACAGTACAATAAAATCCAGATTTTGAAACATAATCTTTAATGGTTTAGAGATCACAGTCAGATATCTTTGCAATTTAGAGTATGCTGCATGCCTCTGAAATACATTCATATATATACACTTATGTGATGATGGGCAATGCTCAACCAGAGTTAATATCTACTGAAATGAAATAAACTCACTTCTTAAATTTAACTTCTATTAACTTCACTCAAAAGCTTGCAGGTTAATCCCTACAGGAAGCACATGGAGCTTTATTTTGAAGAGCCCCAATCCTCTTAGCAGGTAAGCCTTTCAAAGTATACCTTCTTGATGAGAGTCCGAGGTCTTTTTTGTTACTCTGTGAACAATCACAGACACAACATGCCGTATTGGAAGCTAATTCATAAACATGTCAGATGAAAACCAAACAGATTCAGAAGAAGAGGAGGATGATGACGATATCAATGAGGGTGGACCAAGAAATGGACGCATTAGTTCATCTTTCTTCAACAGCTTAGTAGCAGGTGGGTCATTTGCATTTTTGTTGAATAAAAAGCCTAATGTGTACTAATAATGTTAGAATATCTGCATCAACTAAAAGTAATCCTACTCATCACAGTAAGTGTTAACACCTTTCCTGATAATGAGTGCTTTGTTTATAGTTGCTATCTCTGATACAGACATTAGAGGAGCATCCTAACACAGCTTTACTTTAATTTTTATTTTAAAAAAATCTTTAAATAGATATTAACCAACAGTATGGCATAAATCTGAAAAGTGAAGCCTAATTTGAGAAAAAGAACCTAAATTTAGAATAAGTGAATAAATATGAAATAATGAAATTCCAAGTAAAGCATATATAATAAAGTAAATGAAAAAAAATAGAGAGAGGAAATTCAACAAAAGGAATTAAAAAGGTGATTCTGAGAACATTCTTTTCAGGGGTTTTACTGAATAACATTATTTATTTCCAGTCAGTTTTCCCCTTCAGGACACAGGATCACCACACCTGTTGCATCAGATTTTATGAAAGCCCACAAGGCATTTATCTCATCTATTTATATTCCTCACACAAACTTATATGATGCACACAGAGATCATGTATTTTTCTCATGCCAAATTGTGAAAAAAGTTTGTAATGATATCTGTGAGGAGTTACACATAAAATATTAAATGTAATATTAGAAAAGATACATTAAGTATGGATTGTAATCTAATTCTTTCTTTCCACTTTTTTTAACTTCTCAAAGGAGGCCCATTATATATCTACATAAATGTGTTGTTTAACTTAATTTAAAATGTACTTTCAATCACTGTAAATAATGAAAGAAGGGAGAGCAAAAATAAAAATTCAATTTCTTTTAAAAAAAATCAGCTGTTAAATATGACAACTATTTCCTTTGCTTTATTTGTTTTTAACTTAATTTAGATTATCTGTTGTCATTTTGTTCCCGTATCTTCACCACTGTTTGATCAAGAAAAGAAACGCACCATCAGGAAATATTTTTGCATAACAATGACTGAAATATCAAGACGTACCACTGTACCAATGGTTGTTTTCTGAGTTTATAATAAAGTAAAAAAAAAAATAAAATACTGTCGCATGTCGATGGCGCAATTTGTTGACGTTGTCGTCAGAGAACGCGACATTTATTGTAGTCTTTGCATGAAGCGGAACCGTCACGACATAAGTTTGGTTATTTTCACTGTTTTCAGGCATTTAATTTTTTTTCTGTGACTGATGTATCGACTCGTAAAACACTCCTGTGATGGTTAAACATAGTTTATTGAGTTTTTAGAGGAGAGGTCAGCGTGTATGTGTCATTAGCTTAGCCGCAGAGCTAAGCGGTTGCTCAACTCAGTTTCATCAACGATGTTTCACAACAAGGAAACAAGGAGCTCACTTCAGTGACACCTAGCAACCAGCGGTTCATGTGCTGTTTCATCAAACCCCCGCTTCTTTAACAGGTTTTCTCAGAAACTGGGGCTGCTTCAGAAGCGTTCAGACCATGTTGAACATACCAACCCAGGCGTTCCCAGCACCGGGCTCCCAGCAGCGGGTCGCTCCGTCCGGACAGTCCGGGAGAAACAAGGTAACACCTGGAAACCCCCTGTACGATTTAAAGGAGGAAGACTGAGCGCTGTCACTGACTTCACCGCCTCTACTTTCTTTACAATAACCAAGTGTAGCTGGTTTACACAAAATACACGATTCGTCTGGATAAGCCCTTTAAACATGAAATCAGCGAATTAAGGCGCATCTGGTCAGCAAATAGCGTGTGTTAATGAGGGAAAAAGCAATTGTTGCAGTAATAAGTATCAGAAGTGATGTAACCTTTTGGCATTAGCATGTCTTAAACTTAGTTACAATGTGGTTTCAAGCCACTAACTTTGGATTTCAACAAACAGTCTCTCCTTTGTTTCATGACTGAGCTTCTCTCTAACCTGACATTGTAGGTGGCCTTAAAGCCAGGTCACAGTCTCATGGACTGGATCCGCTTTGCCAAGAGCGGAAAGGACCTGACCGGGCTCAGGGGACGCTTGATTGAAGTAACTCAGGAAGAGCTGCAGAAACACAACACAAGAGAGGACTGCTGGACCTGCATACGAGGTGAGGGGGCCTGCATGAGGGTCTGACACAGGGCAGGGGTCACTATGATCCTGTAGAAACAGTAAACAACCTCCATGGAGCCAGAACGTCAGAATAGTGGTTTCCAACCTCGGGGTTGCTCAATGCTGGTGGAAAGTGCAATGAAATCAAATATATGAGGAACGTAATTTGTCATGTGTGAGCTGATCCAGACTGACAGTGGGTTGGCTGTGTGACAGCTGCAAAACATGATGACTTTGGTTATTTAAATCTAAATAAGACTAAAACTATCATCAAAATACTCAGGTAAAATGGCAGTAATACACACTCTTAAAATATACGCAGCAGACACTGACAAGATCATATCTTGGAGTTGTAACTTGAAAATAGTGAGAACCACTCCTTTAGAGAACACTTACTGTCAGCTTGAGGACACTTTATCCTACTTCATTGTGTCCACTTAGCCAAAGCAGTGAGCTCTTGAGGACTGAAACAAAATCACATTCATGTTTTCTGCAAAAGTGTTAAAACATTTTATATCTCAAAAAAATGTGTACTTGAGTATCAAAACCAGGCATACACTGTTTACATCTAGCAGCTTTGTGTTGCACTCTCATAAAGCTTGAGTAACAGTAAATAACAGATTCAAAATCAGTTCAACAGGGATATCCCACCTCAAACCCTTAAACACATACAATTGTGGAAGTACTGCAGGTCATAGTCTTACATTTCAACATACTGTAATGCATGTTTTGGAGTAATTTTTCCCACATGTATATCAAAATAAACAAACTGCAAAGCTTTGTCCCTCAAATTTGTAAATGGAAAAAGAAAAAGTTAAACTACAACCTTTGGAACCACAGGTAACTTATTTGGAGTCTATACATAACTCCCTTTCTTTTGGATAAAGTCAACTTTGTAATCTTTAAAAAAATAAAGATATACAGTGCAAATTGTGCATAGAGGCTCATTCACATCAAGACAAACAATGGTGCCATCAATTTTCTAAATGTGCTCGGTACTTCTTTTATATAAAAATCAAGCTCATCCATAAAAAGTGAATATGAAAACCAAATAAGAGGTTTTTACAGAGTCAGAGCTTAAGAAAAGAGGAACACAAATAACAATGGCAACAATTATTCAACATAGGAAGTGCTGCAAATACCCGTGGTCTGGTTTATATGTTTTTGTCATGAGCGCCTTGTTGTGTAATTTTACAAACCCATCACTCTGATGAAAAGGCGCTTTCAGATCATGGGGAATGTGTGAGATTATAGTGGAACTGTTCATATTTTATTCACTACAAGAATGATTGATCGATCTTACCTGGTACCTGCAAATCTTAGCGCTGGTCAAGCTCCAATCATGTGCCAGGCCTCAAGCTGTTTTTTTCTTTGATTTTGTATTTTTCCAAGGAATGGTCTATAATGTGACGCCTTACATGGACTATCACCCTGGTGGAGAGGAGGAGCTGATGAAGGCAGCAGGAATAGATGGCACTGAATTATTTGATCAGGTATGTAATAGGAGGTGAATTGGGATGAGAAGATGTGGTAAAGATGAAATAAATAAGTTTATTGGATGCTTTAAGAAGTACCTTAATATATTTTTTTAAAGACACAATGAATATTATGAATTTATCTATTTTGATTTGGTGATGATCCATTTAATGTAGATTTGGTTGTAGTTTTATTGTCAAAGTGGAATGTTTGCACTGTATAATCCTGTGTCCCTGATTCATTACAGATGAAAACAAATCCATCTGTCAGATTTTATTTGTAAAGCACTTTATATATATTACAGGAATGTAAAACAAATCTCTTTTTAAAACTCAAGTTTTGTAGAAAGTGATCTACAAATTTACTCTACTAATTCCTCACAATAACGTGCTGTGTTTGTGTACAGGTTCATCGTTGGGTGAACTATGAGTCCATGTTGAAAGAGTGCCTGGTTGGTAGGATGGCCACTAAGGTCCCCACAGCTGTGAAAGGTACACACACACTCATGCAAATGTCAAATTTTGTCAACATTTTCCATTGTTAACTCCTATGAAGAGAGCAAAATAAGGTTTCAGCTAAAAAACAAACAACAAAAAAAGTGAAGTTTATTTAAGAACTTGGAGGGACTATCAAGGTATCTGTTGTATTTGGGGACTGTCAAACAATTTCCCTCTTAAAAACTAATGTGTTTTTATTTGGTGAATCTCTCATCTCATTATTTTATTCATCTCAATTCACAATGAGGTTCCTGAAATTTCTGAGAGATTAGGTTGGTCGGAAATGAAGAAAAAAAAACTAAAAACTAAACATTAAAGCATCTGCTGTACACACAAACACGTCCCCAGTGAAAGGTCGAGGTGACTAGCAGAGGTGAAAAGCATTGACTCACAGGGAGACACTAGTCTCATGTTGCAGCAAAGTTTTTAACCTTGAACAGATTTTTTATCTTACACTGAGTGTTTTTGTTTTTTTTTCAGCTATCATCCCTCCTCCACCACCCACAAGTCTGGCCCCTCCGGTCTCAGTGGCTCCTCCCCCTGATAAAGACTCTCGACCTCGGTATGAAAATTTAAACAACAGATGCTTTAATGCAGTTGTGAAACGTGATCATAAACAGGGGCATAATCACCACCCCTCTTTTATCCATGTAGGTACGAATGGTTCCAAACGGATGCCACTGTTCATCTTGTGATTTACGCTAAAAGGAAGGTAAACACTCATCTTTACTTTTCACGGCCTAGACACTCACTCAAAACAGTTTGTGCTGATAGAAGAATTTTTGTTGGCGTTAGCACAGGTGTTTGATATTGAATTGACATATTTGCATCTCTGTCAGATCCCCAGGTCTGGCTGCACCATGGCCGACCTCGAGGCTGGTGTTCTACGACTGGAAGTGCTGCTCGGAAAAATGTCCTACATGATACATTTACGTGAGTAAACAATAAAAGTTACACACTAAGCACTTGCCCTTTTCACCACACATCCCTCAGTTTCATCTGCAGGTGTTTACCATTAAAACCTGATCTGTTTCATCCTCCCTTCCAGGGTGTTTCTTGATAAGTCCATGAAATAGCTCCATTGTACGCCCAGTTGCAACTTTTTCTGGGTGTTTCTTTTGAATAAAATCTGAAAAATGTTGCAAAAAATAGCTGCAAGTACAAATGCAAACACAACACTGGTGCTTTCGCAGCGAGCTGACCACTTCAAACGAATAGAGACACAGGATGCTGGGCAGATTCTGAGACATTTACTGTGGCGTTACGTGTGCCTGTACCTGGGTATCTGAAGCTAGCTAATAACCAAAATTATAGCTCTCAACTCGAAGCAAAAATTTGCTGAGAGACAGCTCATAGCTTGAGAAACTCTTAAATTTGGATACTGTAAGTGAAGGCACCACATTATATAAAAGGTTTCCTGTAAGAAAACTGAACACATATTAACTCTAACAGATGACTTAGGAACTGCAATACACTGATGCTTATGTGATTATTCTCTGCCAGGTCTGACTGATGAAGTCGAGGGAAACATTTCTGGTAAAAACAAACTTTCGATTGATCATATGAAGTTTGTACAATCAGCACATTTTCTTGCTCTAATTCTCAGTCTGTCATTTCTTCAGTCCACACGTCGTTCTCTGTGGGCAAAATCCAGATCACCATACGCAAACAGGCCAAAGGAAAATGGACGAGTTTAGGACAAGCACTGGAATTTCACAACACATTTCTACGAAAAAAAGACAGAGGTGAGAACAAAGCTAAAAGAAATAATTAAACTGAGGGTTTCTCGTAAGTTTTTTTCTTATTTCTTGTGTTACTCTGTTGGTCACGTAAACTGTTTGTTGATTTGTTTTGGAGAACAGAGTGTAGGGTTAAAGATGTCTGCATTTCTAAGTCCATGATCTTTCTTGTCCCAGCTCTCTATTATCGAGAATGTGTGCTAGTGTCTAAGACTGAGGTAAACTACAACACGTATGTGTTCAGACTACAACTCCCACGAGGGTCAGTCAGGCATGTGCCAGTCGGACAACACGTCTACCTCAAAGCTAACGTTCAAGGTAAGAGACAAAGCAGACAGGCTGAATTGAATCCTCTTCACTTTGATCAAAACACATTTCCAGCAATGGTTACCTTCAGTGTCAAATTAAAGAAGAAATGTACTTTCAGAAAGCATAAAAAATGAAAATGGCTTTTACTTTTGTTTGAGGTTGGAGCTCATGATTATTTTGATTTTTAGACACAGAGGTCGTGAGACCGTACACTCCAGTGGATCAGAGTTTGTCCCCGTCCTCTAGCAGCTCCTCACAGGAGTCTGACCTCTACCTCATGATCAAAGTTTACCCTGACGGGGTTTTAACCCCTTGTGTCAACAACCTGCAAATTGGTAAGTAATGACTAAGCTCAGAGTTAAAGAAAGAATAAAAGTCACAGAGAAAACAGTGACTGAAACAACCACAGAAATTAGGTTTGATTGAAGGAGAGTATCGAGACGACAATACTCAAACAAGCTTTTGTTGTCTCTGCTAAGTCTCAGCTCTAATGTATGGTTAGAAAGATCCAGAAATTTCTGCTTCGTCTCTCTCAGCAACATCTGTGAGCTCAGTTTGATTCTTACTCTGCTTCTGCTCTTTGTCTTTAGGTGACCACATATCTGTCAGTGGTCCAGAGGGAGCCTTCAGTCTCCGCCTCCTTCGTGATGTCACACACCTTTACCTGTTAGCAGCGGGCACAGGGTTTACACCCATGGCTCGTCTGATTCAGGTGGCACTGCAGGACTTTGACACAATCAGGTAGAAACGATCTCTAAACCCAAATGAGATAAGCAGGAGGATCTATTTTTGATCTCAAGTGCTTTTTTTATGTTAATATGATGTTGTTAAGCCTTGATTGTTATATAGCATTAAACCCTTCCATTTTCTTTCACTACGAGATCCTAACACACTCTGACACATAACTCATTTATGATAATCTGGTGGTGATCAAGAAACTTGCCAGTTTTGCATAAAATTCACAACATCAGTAGGATGGTTAAAGACGCAAAACTCCCCAGTTACTGAAATGTTTCTGTTGTGAAAGAGTCAAATTTGATCAAAAGCTTCAACTATGCTGACAGTAGTTATCACCAGAGCTAACCGTGTTGTCGGTGTTGCATGAACTCAGTTTTTGTTTGTGTATTTCCTAGTTACAGAACACTCAAGCACAAAAAGACTGAACATGTTCCTGCAGTTGTTTTTATCTGCTAATAAACCGAGCATGTTATGTTTGTGTCCTCAGACAAACCAAGCTGCTCTTTTTCAACCGGAGGGAGGAGGACATCCTGTGGCACAGTGAGCTGGATGAACTGGCTGCTAACACTGAGAGGTAATGAAGCTGTGTGTTACTGATTAAACCATTATTCTGTTTGTCTTTATCACATCACAGCCTTTACACGTTATGTGATGTGTTTTTGATAAAGTTGGGGTGGATTGCTGGATGACCTAGTGAGTTTAATGGAAAAGCAAAAGCAAAAACAAACATGCAGATGTGCAGAAGACTGACAAAGACAGCGGTGTGTTATTTTTAGGAGTAATAAAGGTTTGGTAACATCTCTTCATGAGTGTAAGATCTTTTTTTAACCATTGACAAGCTTATCAAAGCCACGTGACACCTTCTTCAAAAACCCCCCAGATATTTTATCTGACAACTTTGCTTCTGTTCTTACCAGTCAGTTTTTTGTGTTTCCTGTGCCAAAGCTAAAAAAACAAAAGAGAGATAATTGAGTATACAAACAACCTATGTGAGACAATAGAGGACAAAAACTCAATCACTAAGCCAACAAATTTTAAGACCAGTTGAAAATTGTCGTCCATTTTTGTAAACTTCCCTCGTCATCCATCCCCAAATGTTAACAATGTGCCATCAGGAGGTCATGACAGTGTGAATACCTGACAGAAAATGAATCTACATTTTTGTGAAGATTTTGTCTTTGGAATTAGAAGTTAAATGGTGAATCATAGATTCTTGACTCAAAATGCATTGTGGGAGTTTGACTTTGCATCCTTTGTGTAATTGCAGCACATGTTTTTTTATACTTTAATATTTTTGATCCAGATTGTCTGCTAGTGCTTGTCATCGTAGCCCAGTTAGGAAACAGTCGTGTAAACTAAAATGCTTTTACTCATGTGAAATATGAATCCTGCAGATTCAGATTCTCCTTTATCACATTCTGTATTTTCTTTGAATCTTGAGAGTAAAAGTTCACGAGTATATGTGTGTGTCAGGTTTCAGGTGGAGTACGTGCTCTCTGAGCCCTCTGAGAGCTGGACTGACAGGAGAGGCCGCGTGGATGAGTCCATGCTGAAGGATTTCCTCAACAGACCTGATGGCTCTAAATGTTACGTGTGTGTGTGCGGCCCCACTGCCTTCACAGAGCTCACCATCGGGTGCGTAAACCTTTGTTATAAAACCATATCACACTGTTTTCATGACTAGAGGGAAAAAGGCATCTTAGAGGATGTTTCTGTTGACTCCTGTTTTCAGGTTTAACATCAGTTTTTCCAGCTTTGATTACATTTTTAGCCCTTTGTACTCTGATGGCCTATGAAAAACAGTTGTTTTATTTCCTCCGTGGCCTGAAAAAGAGGGTTCATCTTGAATTCAGCGCCTAGTTTCTGAATGTCAGTTTCTGTTTTCTGCGTTGTTCCCCTTAGTTCCAAATCTGTTAAAGAAATCACGCTCTGTAGACAATGAACTCAACAAATATTTGTAATTTGACTCCAGGGGACATTATTCTGAACTTTTTGAACTATTTGTTCATGCAGTGTATCACAGTGTGACCCTCTTCCTGTCTTTACTTCTTGGAGACTCAGTTTCCTTGATGTCTTTTATATATTCAGTCACATTGTTAACATGTTGATTATCAACCTCATTGGTTTGAAGATGATACACCAGGAGTATTATCGTACATTAATTCCATAAAAGTTGTTGTAGGCTTCAAAAAACCCTGAAAGGAGGAGTCCCAGTTTGTAGTTCAGGCTCTATCTCACTTTTCTTACAGTTTTCGTACATGTGAACAAGCATCCTTCAAAAGAACTGTACAAGTGCAGTTAAGTTACTTCCCTACAGTCGGTATGAACTTAACACTAAGTTTATATCTGGTGTCTCTGTTTCAGGTTGCTGAAGCAGCAGGGCTTCAGAGAAGATGAGCTCCATGCTTTCCAGGGCTGAAGATTTCTGCCTCAACATGACTGAAGCTGCTGAGACTGTTTGTGCCTGTCTGAGAGAAAGAGAGCGAGTCTGAAGTAATTTATACACTTGTGTTTGTGAAGAATGAGAGGAACATTGTTTTTCTATGCACTGAGGGTCTGACGAAACTGAAAGCAGACACTGAAACAGGGCAGCTTTTTATTCTGAGCTGTATGGAAAATCCCAATGCAGTACGCTGATTTAGACAGTGTCAGGAACTGAATTAAAGGTGTATGCCGGTGTTTTTACATGTTGGCATCAGCAGTCAGACATGACAGTGACCAGAGCAGCAGCGTGTTAGAATTTGCTTGACCAAATGCTGACACTAGTAAAAAGAGATTCCCTTCAAAGATATACTTTTTTATTAGAAGGAAGAAGGGGGGACCAAAACCCGTATTGGAAAGGATGGTTGTAGAAAAAGTCAGACAGGAAATAGAGGGAGAAAAAAGGGATGGCATACTCAGAACCCTGTCAGTGCGGCATTCAAGACCCTTTTTTAACCACTTACAGCCATCACACGACTCTTTCTATGCCACTAGACTCTATTGAAATAACATAATTGACTGTATGATTTATAGCAGTTGTGATGTCACTTCTTCAAGGGTTTCGAAGCCCATTGTCATCAGGGGTCATACTGAAAATGTAGAAGTCTGGCTTCGTTTTAGTTAGGAGGAGGTAAAGAAGTCTCTTAACAGTCAGCGACAGGATGCTCCTCTGAGAGATAAGTCAATCATGTCCTTAATTTGGAAAACCTGTAAGTTTAATGACCATGAAAAGATTTAAAGCAGTATGTACACTATTCTTGCTTACACCCTGTTTCCTGCTCCGTCCCTATCCTGCTCTCTTAAAAAAAAAGGCATACTGAGCCCAGGATATATATCAAACAACAAAAAATCATCTAAATCTTAAACATCTCAAAATATGTTATAGCCATGATGCTGAATTATCTTCCTGAACAAATTCAACAGTGATTTTTCAGAGCCCACAACATGTAAAAAATACCTGATTTACCCTTTAATTGAGTTCAGAAGAGGCGTGAGCTGAACCGTTGTAAAGTGTAGTCATAGTAAAGACATGTCATTATACTGCTATGAAATGAATGAATGATGGTTTTTGCAATCTGAGGAGAGACTTTACATTTCTGACAGCTCTGGATGTTCAACCTGCAGAAAAATAAAGTGCATCATGGTGACGTTTTCAACCGTGTGTGTCGAAAAACTAACACCTTGAGTTCCAGCAGTACCTTTGCATTTGCCTGGACAAAACACTGTCATTTAAACAACATCTTGAGGATGTCAAGTTCAAAGTTACATCAAGGGTCCCACTGATTTGCTGCCTCACTGGAAGAAGGTGTGGATGCCTCCATCTGTCCATGCATCAGAGCGTCTGTCTGTCCTCATGTCAGGGGTCCTGTCAGTCAATGCAAAAGTCTCCCTCTTTCCTCTTCATGCCGGTGGTGTTAAATGCCCTGCTGGATGCGAGGGTTGACCCCTACATCCAAAAAATGTTGATCCATCATGCTTGACTCAAAAAGTTGTCCGTAAAACTTCTCTGTCCTGCTTAAGTCTCAAACTACTGTCATGCACGAGGTGTCGACTGTTCTGCTAGATGCAGAGGCCAAGAAATGTCTGTCCATCCACTGCGCTCAAATCAAAGCCCCAGTACAAGACGCTCCAGGGGTGTGACAGCCCAGTCAGACGCAAAGGCAAGTCCTGGAGGTTTTAGAGAGAGGTCTTTTTAATATCCCAGCAGTGAATAAAGTCCAGGTGCAAGACACCAGCCCAGCCAGTCACAAGGGTTGCCTTTGAAATCAGTGATCCCGAAAGACTAGAACGATAGATGCATCCATTCAGATGCGCTGTATTACTTTCGATCCCCTCTCCTCAGAAAGTCACCCAGATACTCTTGTGAGAAGTTTTGCCTTTTTGCCAGCCTGTTTTATCATGCCTGTTGTCCCTGCACCATCTTGAGGATGAGGATGACCTGATGACCTGTTTCCATCATTAAATGAAGAGAACACCTCCTCGTCTCCAAAATCCATCCAACTGCCCACAGAGGACTTGTCAGCTGGTGGAGGGGAAAAAAACAGATGATGTACAAAAGGTGTGAGAACCTCAAGATTCACAGGGGAGTTAGGTATGGTGGGCACAACAACTGAGGCGATTTGGGGGGGGGGGGGCACTGGTGGATTCAGCAGGAAGGTATGAAGGATGATCATCCCCAACTACAACATCCTCCCCTTTGGTCTGCCAGGTTCTGCTGTCTGACTCTTCTTTCTGTACAGCTTGTAAACGATGCTCCATGAGCTGCATCATCATATAAACAGTTATTTTTGTTTCATTTTGTACCATTTTCAGGGACAGTGCACATTAAATAACATTTCTGTCAATATGCCCGGTGAGGCTAGAAGCGAGAGTCAGATGGGGATGGATAAAAACAGACAAGTACACTTTGATGTAAATGCATTTACTCATGAGATCATGGTAAACAAAGAGGAGCTCTCAGTGTACACAGCCTGTGCTGTGTCTATTACCAGTTTCTCTCCCTACTTGTCAAGCTTTCAGCCTCATTTCATTATGTTTCAGATAAGGACAAAGAAAGGCAGACTGATGATGAGGAGGGAGTGAAAGAGGGAGAGAAAGGAGGACAGTGCAGGGGTGGGGGTGGAGGGCACTTAGGAGCACAGGGTTGCAGCTCCTCGAGGCTCACTGATTGTGTCATTACGCACAGCGATGATTTGTGAGCTGAGGCTCTGAAAAACTCAAAGACAGGCGTGAGTGCAGTCTCAGTCTCTTTCTTTTTTCTCTGTCCTCGTCTTTCTTCCCCCTTTCTTTTTGAGATGTCGCATGCTGTTGGTCCAAACGGCACAGGTCCAGCTCCACTCTCTGAATATGAATGGAGCTATGAGTACTATGATGAAGAGGAGCTGGTGTCTTTTGAGGGGCTGAAGGTGCATCGCTGTGAGTAACTCTTTGTTTTTAAGCCTCCACGAAACCGTTGAATTGAATTAGTTTCATCTAAATACTGACATCTTCAGAATTACCTCTGCAAACATTTCTTAGATGGAAATATTCTTGTTGATGAGTTAATTTATTGAGTATTTATGTCTTTACACACACACACAAAGTGCTTCTTTTAAGTTCTCTGAGCTAATATCTTTATGGAATAAAACATATTTTGCCTGTGATCACAATTCAGAGTTCACAGTTGTGCAAATGCAAACCAAACTATCAGCCGTCCTTTTGAATTAGAGCTCCAGATCTACCATTATCAGTGCCTCTGACAAAACAAACCGAAGGTTGGGTCATTGATTTATGTATCCTCATGACCTCTGTCCAGAGGTGACCACTTGCATAAAGACGAAAGGATCTTTTTTCTCAAATACACCTGGAGAGGATGAGAATCATGATGGAGGCAGATGTTTTTCCACTAACCTGTTGCTGATTAACCAGAGACATATTAGGCTTCACCAGGAGATGTAGCTTTGAAGGAAAGCTTCACCTCTGCAGGGATTATTTATTCTATGTGTAACTGCAACATGAAGGTTGTGACAGCACCAAACATAGACACCCATTATGCAGGATAGTGTTTTTTAGTTCCTTTCACGGTAATGACAGTATAAATTCATTCATGCTGAAATCTTTTTCAGCACATGGCTGAGTGTGTCCAGGTGATTCATCATGTGCTCTTTCACTCTGAAAAGAAACAATGCTCCAGTAATGGCCCTGTATGTGTCAGACTGATCTTTGTGCCTGGCTCTCACACCTCAACATGAGTGTCACTGTTGAGTGTATGGACAAAACATCTCCACCTTATATCTGTACAAACAGCACTGCCATCTTGAGCTTGTTACATCAATGCAGTGAAAAAGATCGCAAAGATGTGTATGTGTGTTTATATTTGTGCAAGATTTTGTCGTTTTTTTTAATGGTATTAATTTTCAATTTAAATAAGTAATTATAAGAACTTTAAGACACAAATGAATTATTCTGTTATCTACTTGAAAACAAGAATTAAAAAGGTGAGAGACTTTCCATTTTGTATGCCAATATCACAAACCTTGTGTAAAACCAAAAAACAAAATATGTGACCTAAAATTTCCCCAAAGAGGAAATAACAAAGCTATCTACTTGATAATCTGTTGCACAGAGTGCTGCCTTAGTTTTCATCAGAGCCATCAAGCATGAAATAACACTTCTTATAGTATTGTAATGCACATAAGCTGACATGCACCTGCTCCAAAATATGAATGAGGATCACAAGCAAACATTTGATATGTTCACTGAGCAGGATATAGGTCGGGATTTAACTGACCTTTAATGCAGCCAGTCAGCAGAAGGAGAGCTCTTTTAGCTTCTGAAGTGTAAGGACCACTTGACTTTTCTAATGCTGCCTTGTTGTGTGAATAATACATGCATTTATATACAGTATAACTCTAAAAATTACTGATAACTGTTCTATTTTCATTTTTTTTGCAGACTCCATAGTGATTGGCTTCTGGGTCGGCTTAGCTGTCTTTGTCATCTTCATGTTTTTCCTGCTCACACTTCTGACCAAGACTGGAGCTCCTCAGCCTGAGTGAGTGATCCTGTACACAAACACTGGGTTACCCTGGTAGCTGAGGCAGGTGGAGGGTATCCCACTACAGCTGGGAAAAACAAATGGTAGAGTCAATATTTATTCTCCCCAATGGATAAAAGAACATCTGAGTAAAAGTACAGCCAGGAGTGGAGGGAAAAAGTGCTTATTGAACAAACAATTATCACCACAAGGATGAATTAAAGTGTAATAATCTTGGGAAGGACAGCTCATGATACTGTTCTGTAATAACTGATCAGTATCAAATGAAGATAGATATGGGTTCCCACTGCTAAGCTTTGTAGTGCTCATTGTTTCTGTTCTCGTTTAAATGTGTAGCTTTATTTTAATCAAACTGTTTTCATGTGCTAGTATTAGTATTTTAGATCAAAGCCATGAAATCAGGGACAAAAAACCCTATAGTATCATATGAGTTTTTGTTTCTCATAAAATCCACAAGTTTTTGTCTGTTTATTTGTATTTTCAATCAATCAGAAGTCATCAGCTGTGCGAGAAACCGCCTTGCCTGAACAGCTTTATGGACACCAACATCAAAAACCTTGCCCCTCCCTCCACCTCTACAGAAGTGGTGACCTCTCTCCCTCCCTTCAGCTGTTATGGGTCAAAGATGAGTGGTCAGGTGGGCTGTGCAGGAGGTGTGGCTGGAGGAGCAGCATCAGAGTGTATCAGCAGGAGGCCCAGCAACAGTGTGAAGGTGGAGGAGAGGGACTGTGCCTTCCTCCTGCAGGATCTGAGAGCCACAGCTAACAAGACACAGATAGAAAACAACCTCCCCACTCACTTTCACATCCCCAACTATGTGAATTCTGAAGCTGTGGGGGAGGGTGACCTGCTGCTGGAAGAGCCAGAGGTGCCAATCAGCTAGAGAGCGGGATCAGAGCGGGATCAGAGCATAGAGCCGGGATTGCTCTTTCTATATACACTCACCAGCCACTACATTAGGTCCACTGTTATGTGTGTCTGTTGTTTTTCTCTCTCTCTGCTCTCTTTGGGCTGCCCCTCCCTCCACCCTTTACACCTGAGTTCTTTCAGCACTCAGGCTGGTGGAGGGGAGCCCTTACAGGAGTGGGAGGGAGTATGAGCGGAGGGCAAGGGGAGGAGGAAGGCACACACCCTCATGGACAGCTGCTGATAAGGAGTTTTAGCTCCATCCAGTTTTCTTTCCTCCTCATAGTTTTTTTTCCCACCTTTTAATCAACATGTTTAATTGTTGGCTTTTGTTATTTTAGTTAAGGCTGGAGACCTCTGGTAGCCCAGTTTTCACTTTTTTGTTTGAAGTAGTTTTTGTGATTATTTTGATAGGGGGAGGTGCTGGCACGACCCACTGCAGGACTTGGTCAGCACCTTTCCCTTTTTGCTCTTTTGGTTCGGGATGTTCAGCCTCTGTTAGTTCTCTGTGTTTATTTGATTTTTAATGGGGAATTAATAAAGCCTGTTTTTCCAAAGGACAAATTCTGATTTCCTAAAAACACCACTACAAACCTTGCCAGCTTGGTGTCCATACCCAAAAATTTGTTATGTCTTAAAAAACTGGGTAACACTTTATTTGAAGGTGTTAAGATGTGCAAGAAGGTGTATAAGACTGACACGGCACTGTTGTAAACATGACATTAAAATTGTCATTAAGTTGATGGAGGCTTCATGCATGTCTATGAATGTTGTCATTTGGCCAATTATGTCACCTTTAAAGCAAAGTCGACATTGTTTGGGGATGTCTTTGTTATGACAACTTGCATTTACAAAGACAATGGCAGGTTATGTTGTCTTTGTAAAATTTACAGGTCACTAAAACCACATTTGTGAGAATATCTTAAGTAATATTAATTGGTAAATCTGAATCATACACACTTCTGATCTCAAGTGGGGATTCAGATGCTACAGTTGCCCTAATATAGATTAAATTTAGAATATATGCTTTTCATTAAAAAGCTCATGATCAAAATGTGAAAAAAAAATCTCAGATTTTCTATCTGGAGTCAGGCTATGGATGTGCCAAGCTAGTTATACACAGTTTCAAGTTTACAGAAGAGAATGTAAACAGTCACCAGTATTGTTTGAGATTTCCTTGGACAGGTCATACAGCATTTAAATTTTCATTTCTCTCCTTAGTTATGTGTTAGCCAAAATACAAAATTTGGCACCACCGAAAAATCTGCACACAGGCTTGACATTTGAAAAAACAGCTTCATACAGGATTTCGATCAACAAAGTCAGGAAAGTGGCACATTGAGCTGTTTTTGATCACAAATAAATGCTCTTTACATGTTGTAAACACATCGTCAGGTTCAGCTTTAAATTAGTGGTTTCCACCAAAATCAAAAGCGACCATAATAATCCACTTATTGTGGTAGAGATCATTTAGTTTATGCCAGAAATCAATTAAACCGTCCATAAAGGTAATTTCTATTGACATGTGTGACTATACCAAATGTATCTTTCGCCCCATTCGTCCCTGTACAGTAAGTAAAATAAAAATGCACCATAAAGCACCTTAATACGTAAGAGAAGGCAGAGATTAACTGTACTCTGAAAATATTTAACAGGAAACAGGCTCCTCAGTAGAGGCTTGATATGTACAATTTCCGGTTTAACCTTTCAAAAGAAAACCGTGCTCCGAGTCGACCGCTAAAACGCCTCTCGTTTTGGTGGAATTGCCTGCAATTGTTTTACAGATTGTTTTTCTTATTTTTTCGATGTGACTCTTAGTGTAAGCGTGAACGTTTAAAATCAGTACAGCTTTTTAAAAAAGCAAAATTTTAAGTCTATAGGAATTGACGCCATTGTTTTGAAGGCAGTATTGACATTTTCCGGTTCTTCAGGAATACAACAAAGTTCTTTAGCTCGTAACCGTAACACTGACTAAAAGAGCAAGGCTACGTCTATAATAGCATCACAATAAAGCACTTTACTTTTTCATTGATATAAATATGTACCTTTAAAAACAGCACTTACAACAGGTGCTTGTTTTTGTGACCCGTTCAGACAATCACTTATTGGACGTTTCTCTCCGGTTTGTTGTTTGGAGCATGGATATGTAAAAGAAGGCCTCGCCCAGTCTGTAAGCCAATGGGAAGTAACGTTGTCACGTGGCGGCCATCTTGAAGCAGGGCTGTTTGATCACTTATTACATTACAGTCAATGGAGCATGAACTTTGAAATAACTTTAGATTGCTTAATTCTCAATCAATTTTCAAACGGATTGATTAGTTGTAAACTTCAGAAATTAAGCAAATTAACTTGCTAACTTAAGAATATTTTCAAAAAAATATTGCGATTTAAAAATACAGCCTGAATCATAGCCACGTGAATAGGGTTCGTAATAAACCAATCCGTTTTTAAATCCGTGAAGAATTCAGCGAGTTACCACTGTTTTAGTGAGTAAATCATCATCCTTGCCATTGACTACAGTACAGAGCAGGCCTGTTCCAAGATGGTTGCCACGGTGACGACGCTGCTGACTCCGCCCTCGGGCATCTAGCCTTCTTATATTTATCTATGGTTTAGACTAGTGTCTAGGCCGTTCCCGCGACAACTACCGACTGAATAAACTAAGCTTATTGGTTAGAAAAATGACGTAATTATATATTCTAACCAATTGGGGTGCTGCAAGATCTAAGTTGCTGTAGTCACTTACATATACAGCAGAAAAGGTCCTTATGATGATAATCAAAGACAAAGAGTATTTTGCAAAAATCACCGTAAGATTTTAGATCAATCCACATATCATGGAAGAATAGGGTAATGCTCTTTTATTTTGAAATTTCATACCGGATGTTCAGTCTTACTTTGAAAAATTTGACATCCAAGTCGTATCACGCTGCAGAGAAGCAACACAACACATTGAACGTGCTAAAGGAAATACAAAAGCTTTCGTGTTTCGTTTTATCTGTGACAGCACAATTTTTTTTCAGAATTAGAAAACAACACAAAGTTTTTACGAATTAATGATTTTTTTTTGTTTTTATTCTTTTTAAACGGTGATCTAACTTAATGTCATACTTAAAGATGCCAACTACAACACATGGAGTTGGAGTCTTCTTGGAGCTGAGAATAAGGCTTCAGAGTGGACTTCTTATCATCGGGTATTTATCACTTTACATGTACTGGAAGTTGCACTGAGATATTTCATTATTTCACTGAGTTGTCTTTAACTCCAGGTAAGCTAAAGGCATTAGCAAGTTAGCTTAATGAATGAGATGCTACAGTTTCCAGTTAGACTTGAGAAGATGCCAACCAAATAATATTTTGAATTTTGCTTTCTTGGTTCTGGTAATGCTATTTTCGACAACACAAACCTGTGTGGAAAAAAATGGTGCAGGCCTTGCTGAGGTACCTAATCAATTATCACCATGTAGCTGTGCATGTTCTTGGTCTGAGTGAACGAGAGTTTAACAGATTGATTTGTCCACAGTTGGTGGGTTCCTGTTTTTCACAACCCCTGATTTTGAATATGGATATAGAATATAGTTTTCATAACAATCACCACAGTCACTAATTATAATTTTTCATAACAGTTGGCAAGGAAGATTGTAGCTGCAATGAGATGAGCCAGAAAGTCCCCCTCTCTTGATTGACAAAAAAAAAAAAAAAGAATGTTACCACCTGGATTTAACTAAGCAAATACGTAACAGCTTCCTATTGGATAATTACTGCATGGGTGATTATCTTTCAGCTGGCAAAAAGTTATTTAACCCAGCTGATGCAGTGGGTAATTTCTCACTATTTAAACAACCATGTGGAAAGACACATTGTGTGATCGTAGAAAAGATTCGATCACACAATGTTTACCTCTGTTTAAGAAGGCTCAAATGTGATGATGCACCCATCATGCCTAGTGCCTACTGTACAAGCCTGTGGGGGTAGTGCTATGATCTGGGGTTGCTGCAGTTGCTCAGGTCTAGGTTCAGTGACATTATGTGCCCAAAGAATGAAGTCAGCTGACTACCTGAATATACTGAATGACCAGGTTATTCCATCGATGGATATTTTCTTCCCATGGTACAGGCATATTCCAAGATGACAATGCCAGGAGTCATTGGGCTCAAATAGTGAAAGAGTGGTTCAGGGAGCATGAGACATCTTTTTCACTCATGGATTGGCCTCCACAGAGTCCAGACCTTAACCCCATTGAGAGTCTTTGGGATGAGCTAGAGAAGACTTTGTGCAGTGGTCAGACTCTCCCATCATCAATACAAGATCTTGGTGGAAAATTTATGCAACACTGGATGGAAATAAATCTTTTCAGAAACTTATCCAAACAATGCCACAGCAAGTGCATGCTTTAATAAAAGCTAGAGGTGGTCCAAAAGAATCTCAGAGTGTGTGACTTTTTTTTTTTTGCCCAGGCAGTGTATAAGATGATGCAAACGTGAACAGTTTTACATTACAGGTTCATGTGTGTTCATTAATGTGTACATTTTGTTTATGGTCTTAATCAGAATTCATTGGTTTTTGTTAAAATCCAGGATTTTTTCTTGTCTTTTTTTTGCTGTTGTGTGAATTGTTTATGTATTGTTTTCTTTATTTAAAATCCTCTCTCCACCACTCATGTTTATAGCTCTTTGTGTACTCATGTTTCAGTGCTAAATGACTCGATTGCGTGTTGTTGTGCTGTTTCATGGAGCAGATATTCTATTTGAAAGATCCTGGTTGGTGTGGTAAACAATTGATAAATTGTCTATGAATTTATAGTTCTTTGGGGTATCCCAGTTGTAACAACCGCATGTTTAGTGTGGAGGGTCATCTTTGTTTAGAGAAGTGGATGTAGCTTTCCTCATCATCACTAGATGGAGCTAAAGTGATTTCAGAAATTATCAGTAAAGCCTGCTCCCCACAAACCAAAGACTGTCAGTGGAGAGGTGAGTCTGTACCAAACTGCCCAATGGGAAAAATCTCATTCTTACTTTCTCTAATAGCATATTCTGCACCAGTTAAGGGACTGGTAGTCCTTTGAAGATGTAGAAAGTACAACTTAAGTATTGTTCCAGAAAGGACATAGAATAGAAGCTACTTTCAATGAAGGTTACAACAGAGTTTGATTTTAGTTCCTAAAGAGAAAAAGTCCAACATTAATTAGAAGATAAAGTCTTGCCAGAGGTGTTGCTTAGCCTGCATCCAGGTTTTTGCTGTAAAATCTCTGCATCTTTCAGCTAGTCAGTCATAATTCAGTACTTCCTTTAGCTGAGACAGCAGTGCTTAGCAGGAGGTACAGGGGCGGTTTTCAATGAAGCAGTGTTAGCTATTATGCTTTTTTACTTCAGTAGAAGTGCCACAGGACTCTTATTATCATAGAAGAAAATACACTATGAACGCTCAACAGACACACCGTTATGTCTAATCTGTGCAGTTGTATGAAGAGAAATGTCTGTGTATAAATGATGCACTACAGTTGATAATACAGTCACATGCTCTGCATTAAATACTGGATGGTAAAGTATTGACAAGTTTAGTGACTGAAATCTGACTGAGTTATCCCTGTTTTTTTAGGGATCTGCGCTGTTGCTAACGTATTTCTGTTAAAGCAGAGTATTGCAGTGACTGTAGGCCGAGCATTCACAGTTGAAAGGTCATAATACACTGTGTCGAAAAATGAACCCTGAATCAGTCTTTGAACTTAAAGTATCTGTGAATGCTACAGTAATAGTTTCATATTGTCACAATCTATTTTTTTTCCATTGGATATTGTTTGTTACCTATGAAATTATCCATCATTGAGGCTACTAGCAGAGGTAGAAGGTGGAGAATGAGAGGAAGACTGGAAAAGATAAAAGGAAGGAAATAGAAACCTTTACTTTGACTACCTGCCAGCGCCTTTGCACCTTTAAACTAGGGTTAGACCGGTAACCGGCATCAATATTGGTATTTTGACCCGGCATCTGCCTTTTCTTTCATCAATAATCAGCCGATGAAAGATCATTTTAGAACTGGGTTCTTTTGGCTTTCTTTCGCATGCTGGTGTGGTCATAGACTTCAACATGCCATAAATCAATTCAACCCTGCTCAACACGATTGGGAAGCTAAGAAAAAGCATATTTTGATTATACCTGTTTAAACTGACAACTAAAAAGCCATAAGTAGTGGGTTTAAATTGACATGAGGGATAATTCTTTTTACTACTAGAGCTTTCTTGCTTACCCAGTAACCTCATGCTGACAATATGAATGTTGGTGGTCTATCATGTTCAGTCTATTTCCATAGCTCACAGCCCCCCAGCTCAAGATAATACATATTTATTGTTAGGACAGGTTTCCTACACATCCTTAAAAAGCCTTGAAAAGTCTTAAATTCATATATTTAAAACTAAAGCCTTAAAAGGTCTTAAATTCATCAAAATGTCACATTCTGGTCTTTAATAAATTACTCAAAGGTCTTAAATTTGTCCAGGCAGGATTTGTTGATTTTCTTTTTTTTTTTGCGGGACTTTTTGCAAAGATGTAGAGTGAAAACTGTCTTACAAGCTGCTGATATAGTTTATCTGCATCCATGGGCCACTGTTTGCACATTTACATACAAATATTAGCAGCAGGACCCCCAAAACCATCAACCATATTTATGTGTTTTTGGTCTTAAATTTCGTTCAAAGTGGCATTAAAAAGGTCTTAAAAAGGCTTAAATTTGACATGCCAAAACCTGCAAGTACCCTGTAGTAAAGTAGGCTATAGTTTCTTCATTTTTCTGTTTCTTAAAGTGCATGTGATACAAACATTGTCATCTTGTTTCTGCTTTCCAGGAAAGACATAGCACAAAACCCCGCCGATGTGGTCGTGACTGGTGAAGATTCATCTCTCCACATCCAGACTCCCAGGGGCGAGCTGAGCCTGAAATTGCCGGCAGGAGTCACCTTCCAGCAGGGATCCTGCATTCCCACACCCGCGGGAGAGTCCTGTAGAGAGGAGCTGCATTTCAGACTGCGAATAAGTGTCGGAGGAAGCACAGATGAAGGTAATGTTGAGGACAACTATGGAAGCACATTCAGGCACGTGCAACCTCCCTCTGCTTCCCTTACCTCCTCTGTGCCAAGCTGAGAACAAAGTCTTTTGATAGCTATTTAGAGCTCGTTTTCTATTTTGAATTAATTGGTTTGAGTCACTTGGTCATCAGAGACAATAAAGGTGTAAATCTTGCTCTCGGGATCCGTAGCAGCCCAAAGGCAACGGATAGTCATAGTCATGAGATTACTCCAGTTTGATTTGATCTCACACCATCAAAGGTGTGCCCCAGAGTCGTTGCATAATGTCCACAAGCTCAATCTTTTGGCTGTTCCTGAGATTGTTTTATATGCCTCTTGGCAGAAGAGGAAGTTATAGCTAAGGACACTTATTGTCAAATCAAAACCAGATTGATCTCCCTCTCCCTGGCCAAGCCTCCTTTCCCACCCAGGATTTTATCGATTTTGCTCTCCGTTGTACAAGGTTACCACTCTTTCACAAAATCTGACTCATTTATATGTTTACCTTTGGCCTTCCGCAGAAGTCTCCATCAGCGTGATCGAGACACTTCGAGCCAGAGAGACTTATTGTTTCTACTGCCAGAGCTGCATGACCCGTCTGCTGGAGGACAGGTGAGGAGCAGACAGGAGAGGAGGATCACTGGAAATGTTTTTTATTTACACCCGTCTCCTCGGAAAGTGGAGCAGGTGTTTATTGTTGGTTTGACCGACCGGTAGGAGTGATAGTCAGGGAGAGAAAAATTGATGGAGTGAGCCCGGGCTGAGGCTGCAGCTGTCAGCCTGACTGGGTTAGAGTTATGGAGCCACTGTGACGTAAAGGTCTGTTCTGCCCATTAAAAAACAATTCCCCCTTACCTTGAGGTAGCTCGGCTGGACAGTGTTATTGTTCTTATTGCCTTTAGCTTGTAGCTTTCTCTGGTCAGCAATGTGACATGCTGAAAATTGCAATAGCTGCATTACCCAGACCCTTGGCCTCTGGCTATGTTTCTCAGCAAATACCAGCTATGAGTTGCCAGACACGTCTTTTTTCACTTTCACCAAGGACAGAGGGAAGTACAGGGCTGTAAAAATGCTTGAAGCAGGTTAAAAGTTGGAATTTCAAGAACATTATGCCTCATTATGCTTTTTAACAATGGCCCCCCATTTTACATCTGCTCAGAAATATTAATGCAGCCATCGACTGAAACCACAAATAGCAGCCTCTGACAGTTTCTTTGTACTGCCGAAGCACACTGCATACTAAGTGCTTTACTGTAATGAATAATGGGGGTATTATATATGTATTAAGGCTACACCAAATAGTTTCAATATATTAAGTTTGAGTAGAATGACTAAAAGTGATGTAAGAGGAGTCTTTTGAAAGTGTTGATATTTAGCACCAAACTTTGCAGATCCCCTCTAGTCCACTGAGGTTTTCAGTTCTTTTTATGCATTTTTGTCTTTATTTTGGGCCAAAAAAGTTCCTCTGTTGAGAAGTTTTTGGCTCTCATCAGGATCCCATATAAACTTAACTTGAAAAAACATAATATCCCCCTCCCCGTGACTGTCAAGTGCTTAATATGAGCTCTACCACCTAATGAGATGATAGTATGCTGCTGTTTTGTTTCTTTCTTCTGCCAGTGCCCACAAGTGCCTAAACTTAGTGTAGATGAATTATTGTGAGCTGAAAATTTAGGGGAAGTTGTAAACAAAAGTTTTGTTAACCAATAAATGATTTAAAGCTTTCACAAGCTAAAGGAACCATCGGGATTGTTTTGGAAAAAAGGGTTAAAAAATACAGTTTCATCAGTCACAATGAGTATTTTTTTGGGGGGGGGGGTTGCTGCAGTAAAAGTGGAATTCTTCATTCGTTTCATCAAATTAACTCATTTTTAAAGAATGACTAAATGATGATAACCTTAGTCTTACCTTTTGTCTCTTTTTCTCCCTTAAGGGAACTCTGTGCTCAATCAGAAAGAAATGTTAAACTGAGCAGCAGCTTAAAGAAAGTCTTGTTTTTCTTTTTCCCTCCTCTGCAGAGTTTTTAAGCGAGTTCTTCCTCTCCCTAACGGCAACTGGAATGCCATCGTAGACGACTGGTGCTGCCATCCAGATCCATTTGCTAACAAGAAGCTGCTGCCCCGAGCGGAGGATTGTTTACTGGGTGATACGTTTCTGCTCCTGGCCAGAGACGGTAGCTGTGAGCAGACTCTCACTGAGGAAGTGAGTCCTGTTGGTTCAGGGAACAGTCAAGATCCAAAGGTGAGAGAGGAGTGTGAGAAAGTTCATTTTGTTCTTTAAGCATGATGATCAAACTTTTGTCATTGTTTGGAGAGATGGTACGATTGTGAGTCGGGATGAAGGAAATTTTGGTTGTTGAAAAGTGAGGAAAAAGTTCCAATAACGAAATAGTTAAGGCAGACTTTTTAAATAAAAGGAAAAAGTCAAATTTAGTCATATTGTACAGTACACACACACACACACACACGCACACACGCACAGACACACACGACTCAGACAGCTGAATCAGTATAGTCAAACTCCAGCACGCTGCAGACGAGGATTGATCCTCGTACTCTTCTATTACTCATTATCTGCACAAGAGGCACTCTCTGCTTGACTGAAACTGAGAGAAATGAAAAGAGCGGCTGATAGAAAAGAACAAGTGATAATCTTCCCACTGTGAATCCCTCTTTCTGTCCTCTTCCTCTGTCTTCAGTCCTGGTTTTAGTGGCTCTTGATTGCAGTGTTAAAACAGCTACATTAAAGTGGGAACATGCTGTGAAGGATATTCTCTTTTTTTCTGCCTTGGTTACATGCAGAAACCCTGCCGTCGCCTGGCACTCGTCTCCTGTAAAAGCTGCTCATCAGTGCTGGGAGAGGCTGTCGCCCCAGGTATACCACACTCTTCAGTGTTTTTCAGAATTCACCAGGATCTTTAGGGCTGTATCTAAATACTTTTCTATCATATGTTACAGAGACATTGAGACTGTACATCACACAGGTGGTGGTGGAGCCTGCTGTCGGGGACCGAGAACCAGAGGCTTCACTTAACAGGCAGGTTTAAAGACAAGCTGCTTGTGGGGACAATTTGCGAATGGCTGCTGAAGCACATTCCTTGATGAGGGGATAATTATGAAGTGTTTGTTTCTAACAAGGAAGAAAGGAGAGGACACAAATTCACACAGAGTACTCTTAGTTAAACTGCTTTAGTTTACTTCCGGTTCAAAAATAGAACAAGTACAGACTTTACAAATTAGTTCTACTTCATTTATATCAACTAATAGATGGTGAATCACTGATTGGTGGTTTTTTTCCTCCTGGATCTTTGGGGATGACTCATATTAGGGCTATGTTCAGGCTTTTTTAAATGATAATTAAAAACTGTAAGCCAGAATTACATTTTTTAATAAGCACATCTCCCACAGTGCAGAGTTGAATAATTAAAAGTTTGACAAACACACGGCGATCTTGTTATGATTGACAGTCAGAACTTTGACCTAATAATTGCAGCATTATTTACTTGAATAGATTTTAATCCACCAGCTGAATATAAAAACCTCACCAGTGCATAAACAGGGTTGACACACATCCTGGACAACCTGGAAAATGATTGACAAATTTTCCAGTCATGACAAACATGATATGGAAAACACGATATGGAAAATGAGAAAAAAGGTCAAATCTCTTGTAAACAAAGACAGTTATCCTGAAATATCTCAGATGATCTATATTCCCTCTGCCTTGTGAGAAAATGCATAAGGTCTAAACTTATGCACATCCATCTGTTGTCACCTTATCTTCCAGGCAACACTAAAGTTAAGTTGAGAATTGCCTGATTCACTCCAGTTTGTGATGCCAATAAAGTGCTGTGCTGTCATTGTCAATTATTTTTCATAGATGAGCCATAGACTGTGTATCAAATGTCTAAATAAAAAACAGAAACACTCTGGGTAAATGCAACTGTAGAAGGAATACATCCTAAGAATCAGTGGCACATGGTGAGTATTTATGTGTAACATGATAACTTGTCTCTGGTGGCTGATAATGTCCTGGAAAACAATTTTCAAGGACAGAGTAGAAATCCTGATCAAGAGTTTATTATGTGAACATTATTTTTGAGGTCTGAGTGACAAAACCTGAGTATCTTTCTGTGAGTGAAAACGTGATGTGGCTTAAAGCTGCTCTGATGTAAAGAGCATATTTGTAATTGACTGAACAATGTTTCTCTTTGTTAGGTCTCTCTTCCTTGAGAGGACTGTAGCAGCCAGGTTATTTGGTCTGTCCAAGTCAATGAGCACCTTCCACTTCTCTGTGCAGACTCCTGATGGGAAAGCCTTCTTACTGGTAAGAACATGCAGACACAATCAGAAAAGCACACAATCTTAGAGTAAAAATAGGATCCTCAAGCATTAAATAAATAAATGAATGAAATGAGGGGTGGGGCCAGCCCCCTCTGTGTAATAAAGGCTGATCAACTGTAGTTCAGAGCTGCTGAGCGAACTGCCTTGATTCCAGCTCGAAATCAGGATCCTGAAGTGGATTAAATCAAGTGGCTCTTAAGAATAAATAGATAAATAAAACATTATTATGTCACTTCAATAAAAAGCTGCAGTTTTTCTGCTGATGTCAGGATCTTTAAATTAAATTTCCCAACCAAAACAGAATAACTGGAAGTATTTTGTAAGTGATAAACTGCATGTTGAAAAGGAGAAGTGTGACCCTGAGTGTTTGACTAATGTGTGTTTATTTTGGGATGCTAATGTAGGTTTAATTGAGGCTGGCAGGTAATATTTTCACTGAGATGCGCGTCTCATCATTTGCATACCATAAACCATCCCGGCTTAGTGTTCCAGTTCTCCACAAATTGTGTTCTTGGCAGAATTGAAATTATATGACATTAAAACTCCTCACTGAGAAAGGAGAGCACTAATAATAAAATTAATCTTGTGTGAAATTGGACCAAAACGGCCAATTTCTTACACTAACACAAAATCCTTACTGCTTTTTTTTCTACTTGGTCCCTGAAAAAAAGAAAAATGCTCAAATTCTAAAACTGGTATTTTTTACTCTTTCAAACTTCTCCAGTAAATTCTTCTTCTCTGACTTCTTTAAATCCCTTTTTCTAGAGACTACTAGTAGCTTTTGTGCTTGCCTTAAATCCAGGAAAAAAGTGAAATATAACCACATAATCACCTTAATGACTGATGAATACACAGTGAGTTATGCAAAATCCACTAAGGAAAAATAATCAAAGTTAAGATCTATCTTCAAATCCCCAAGGAGATATGTTAAACTTTGGAGTAAATGCTTATTCAAAACTATAGTATAGAGAGTAACTTGTGGTGACACCTTTTTTGTTTGTTTGTTTGTTTGTTTTACACAATTAAGTTAAAGAAAGAAACTCAATTCTGCCTTAAGCTTATAAAACCATTGTAAGTAATAATAACAGTAATTATCCTTATATTTTAATTTATGTAGTACCTTTAAAAACATTAGTTAAAGTGTTTCAGTCTTACAACAAAAATCAGCAAACAAACAGTGGATAAAAGACCTAGTCAAGTAAAATAACCTCAGATTAAACAATAGATAAGAGCCCAGCGGGAGAAGAAAAGAACAGTACAAGAACCCTATACCAAAGACTCAGACCAGGAGGACCAGAGGTAAAAAGAAGTGGGGAAAAAAAAAAGAAAAGGAATAGAAACATTAATAAGGTAAAAAAATATGTGAATTAAAGTCGAATATCAATAGGTTAATAGAATAACAGTAGAGAAATAATCTAGGAAGCAAACAGGTAAAGACGCAAATTAAAATGAGAGAACTGAATGACTAAAAATGTTCAGTTCATTGAAACAATTGAAGTAAACTCAGAAACGATTTGAAATTAATGAAATGGGAAAATATAGTAACAGCAATGTGACAGTCGTTAAATGTGAGAGAGAAGTAAAACTGAAGCAATTAAAACAGTCAAAGCAATAAATTGATAGTATAATAAAACAGATCACAATAGGAAGATGAGAAGTATGTGTGTGTATTGGCTTAAGCTGAGCAGAATCAGAAGGTTACTAAAAGTATCACCCTCTTACTAGTTTCTGTCGTGTTCCTGGCGAGCATGAGTCGATGCAGGAAGCTCATGTGATTGAGTTGTATTCCCTCCCCCACATGTATCCTGACATGTTTTCAGTGATATGTCTCCTCCTCCTCCTCCTCCTCCTCCTCCGGCAGATCTGGCTCCTGAACGGTGACTCCATCACAGCATCAGTCCCAGAGAGGTGTGTCGGGGGTGAGAACTCTATCAGCTCCCCGGCTCTTCACAGTCCATCACCCAGAGCTGCCAGAGCCCTGAAACTCCTCTACACCGCCTGCTCTGACACAGGCACCGAGCAGAGAGAGTAAGAAAGGACACTTATTGTATTTGCTGACTCTCAACCCCCTTTCATCTCTCTGATGCACCCTCTCAATTACCACTTGTCTCCGTTCACCACCAAAGGGAAAACGTCTTTGTTTGTGAACAGAATTCAAGTCTTAGTGCACCGTTTTGTGGTAAAAGTCCCTGCTGGAATGTTTGTGTCTGTTGTTTTGCCCTGTTTATCTTCTCTGTGTTTTGGGTTGCATAAACCGCGCTTGTTTGTTGCTCATACAGGGGATGATGTCCTGACTGGAGCGGGACTCTGTGCACCTTGCTGTGATGTGTTAGAGAGGTGTAGGCGGATGTGCTGCATGTGGCTCTCCACATTCAACACAGCAGCACCCCACTGGAGAAGCTTTCCACCCTCATTATTTTCATCTGAATCAGCACTCAGCATTCCTCCCTCCTCCACCTCCTCTTCCACCTTTTCCTCCCCCTCCTCCTCCTCCTCTTCCCCTACAGGCGTGGAGAGTGAAGGCAGAACAGTTAGGTTTAGTTATTTCTACCGTTCTGACAAGCAGCTGACTGACAGAGGAGGGGCAATTAGAGGCAAAACTCACATAAAAGGAGAAAGGCTTGTCATCTCAGTAAAAGCAGTATGGGCGTATAAAAATGACACAATGAACGATATCAGCTGAGTGATGCACAGGAAGGTGTTTCACCACAGGTGCAGGCTGGGTACTTAGAAAGAATTCATTCTGGTGAAACAAGCCATGACAGCAACTTTTGACTGGTGCACTGCTGTTTTTGTGGAGCCTGAGTAAGAAGAACACCTCTGAATCTCAGCTTTTTCGCCTGAAGAACAAACTGTTTCATCCTGGAGAGCTCTTTATAACCCTGTGCTACAACAACTAAAACAACTTATTTCAGTCCAAAACATTTAGAGGGTCATATATACGTTTTTTAAAATTCAAAATATGTAGCAGCGAGTTCTATATTTCACATGGAGAAATGACAAAATATGGTTTTCTGTTGGTTTTTTCATTTGAAACTTTCATTATCCAGCCTCTAACACCCACTGAGCACCCTTCAGAGGGAAAATAACCTGTTGTTATTTATTTTGCAGCTGTATACTACTGAGATTGTATGTACTCAGTATGATTGGTAGAGTAGTTCTACAACTCAGCACAGTGTAATTTATGCCTGGCTGTTACTCCTTTTCTACTAAAGTGCCATGGTGGTTATTTAAGCTGATGCTTGTGCTGGATCAGTTGATTTTAACCTTCTAAGAAAGGACATTATTTCTAAAAGTAAGGGTAAAAAACCCTCTAAAAATCTACATCATTACGTCCCTCAATGTTGGATTTCCCAGAAATGCTCACACGCAGGGTTTTAAAAAAACAAAAATGAACATAATAGTGTGGATAAAGACATGTCTTTCTGCTTAGAAGTAGACATGAAAAGCTGCATTATTTTGTAAACAGTATAGACTTTTATATACCGATATGCAAATGGCTGTGTACTGGATGTTGTGTGTCTTTACTTTCATGTCACATGTTTTATTTAGGCTGCTGATCCAGAGAGGAAACAAGGCCTTAATGTTTTCAGGCTGTCATTTTCGCTCATCAAAAACAGCAAAAAAATTCCGCATTAACTTTAAAAAGAGGAAAAAACAAGGAGTCTTCTGTTCTGGCAGGAGAAAAATTAACAGTCATCAGCAACACTGCAATGAAATAAGAACATCTTTCCTCCAACACTTACAGGATATTCAACGGTATAATGCATGCATATAAAACAATTAAAATATGCCATCAAATGTGTATGTTGCTCCATAACTCCACTCATGTGAAACACTGAATGTATTTCGGCGAGTAATGATTAAGTTTAATTTGATTCTCTCAAATATGGAACATGCAAACAAATTAGTTCCATGCTGGATTGAATTGGTGAATTATCCTCACACCATCTGCCTCAAAAAATGAAACTTGTGAATCACACATGAAAATGGAGACAGTACTCCTTTTTGTTTTTTAGTTTTTGATTTTTCTTTTACTACAACTAAGTTTTGGATGCAGTAATTTTGGCCACAACGATCCAGTCCCCGATTGAAAGAGTTGGTGCTACTTTAAAACTGTTTTTTGACTGAGTGTGAGCTCTCTGATGGTCAAAACACTAAAAATTTTTCTAGATTTGGTGAAAAGGGAGAAGTGTCCCCCTAAAACCACAGAAACCATTCTTTCTCATAAAAGTGCTTTAAAATTGGAAACACCTCAATATTAACATTTTGTCCTGCTTTGAATTCCGTTACATCATTCACGAGCAACAAACTGTCGCCGTTTGAGTTAAATTCTTAGGATCCCCGGTCATAGCTGTGAGTCAGTATCTCCTTTTAATGTGAAGTCAGCCACACAAGAGGTGCTTAATTTGAGACAGAACTTTTATAGAACCCACATGAGACATAATCAACCACAGAAAGCAATCAATCCCCCAAAGAAACAATAGAAACAGAATACATGCAGTTAAAAAACCTTGCTTACTCATTCACATGGAAACGGATACACAAACAAAAATTTTCCATCAGAAAGTTTCCAAAATCCTGTTTGGGTTTTAGTTCAGCAGTCAACATACACAAGCTGGTTCCTTGGATAAATTAGTTCAAGTTCAATTAGCCAAAAAGTTTAAAACCAAAACAGTTCATTTTTAAAGGCTAATTCCCAGCTCCTCAGTGCGGTCAGACTGGATTCAGATTGATTTGCAGTGTGTCAGAGTCTCTATAACAACCCCACGCTGGTGTAGTTTAGCAGTGAGAGAGAGAATTGTGTTTTTCTCTGGTTTATTTAGTAATAGTAGCGGACACTGGAGATCAATGGTCTGACAGAAAATGGACAGAAGAGAAGAAAGCTAAACTAGAGAGTGATAGAGCATGAGCTAAAGGCCAAAACATGGGCTAAGCTGTTTGTGGCAGTGTTAGTTATACTACAGTGATCTGTTCAAACCTGTGTTAATAAACAAAACAAAGAGCCAGGTTACATTAGCTACTGTATGTAGATTAGTACTGGTAGGACATAACCAGAATTCATTCACATTACGTCTTAGAGCACCAGGCGCTAAGTGTAACCAGCTACTAAACTGTGGCACAAACTCACGACAGTCCACCTCAGCAATCCACTTCACTCTGACCCATTCAGTTTAACCCTAAATTTACTTCCAGCTTCTTGTACGTCAGACCTGCTGAAAACCTCGACGTTAAAACACTTCACAGTTCAACATTTCGATTTTACCCACTCCTACATTTCTCCAAAGTCTTGCAAAGCTTAAACACCGGTGTTACTCACACTTCCATTTCCCCCTACATAATTTACCATTCATCCTTCATCACTCATCTCTGACATTTTTAAATTAAATGTTATGCCTGGGGAGCTGAATTCCCCGGATGGTGGCCCTCTTATTCAGGATACAGTCGGTTACAGTCGAGTGCAGCCAGGGGTTGCAGTATGTGTTGTTAAAACTGCCAATAATTGGCTGGAGAATCAGCGAGCCAGCGCCTAAGTGGATTAGGCTTGTCACTAATGGCAGTCACTTGATTATGAGTTGAAGGAAAGTCGCATGCACCATCACAGCCAGGGACAATGGGGATAAGCCTCATAGATATGGAAATGAAGTCAAGTGGGGATTGAATGGGGGACTCCGCTTCCATAAAATCTATTCTGATGTGAGAGTAAACAAACCTTAATATGAATGACACAGACTAGATTGACAACACTGGATTTAAGGTGTGCAGTGGTTTGGTTAAATATGTTAGTCAAAACTCAATGTGTGATTGTCCGTGTGTGCAAATATAGATGTAGAAGTGTTTCTTAAGTGATGTCTTATAACTTCCTCAACTTCGAGGAGACTTTCCCTCACAGATCCTGCACAGATGGCCAAATGTCACCCTAACAAACTGGATCAGCACCAGACACTGACAGAGCATCAATCTCCCCTCCCTCTATCACTCTTCCTCTTCTCCTCTCCTCCTTTAGTCCCAGCTCTCACACAGATAAAATAATGTGTGCTGATCCCAAAGTCACACACTCATCATTGGTTTACTTTGTCTGCCTGGTTATCTGGTGAAGTTTACATTTTAAAATCCCTTTGCTTAAAATGTCAGTGAGGGTGCTTTAACGTTTGGTTCACAGCAGCTATTTTCAGCGTGTTGGTTGTATAATGCTGCTGCAGTCCCTGTAAATCACTCCTGCTCTGCTCTCTCTCTGTTTTCAGCATCGTAACTAGTTGGGAGGTCAATGCCATAGGACATTCTGTGTTGCTGCCGCTGTCGGTGTGTGAGGAGCTGCTGCAAGTGATAGATGACAGCAACTCTACACTCCCTGCCTCGATGCGTTGCATGAGGTCTTATAAGGTAAGGCTGTGGTCATGTACTGTAATATGCAACAGACGATGAGTCAGGCATGTCGGTCCTCGGTGCAGAAAGTCTAAAAAGCACCATTAGCAATCAAGCAGGGACTGTTACAGCTGACAGCAATCACTTATGTCACTTACTCTTACTTACAGCACCTTGTTTCTCCATGATTCAGTAGTGCTTGACAGTGGTTTTATCCTGCCGTAATTAATTTCATGATTCAGAGCTTTCTGTTAACAGCTTTGCTTTGGGGATTATGAGGGTCAAGTTCTGTCAGCCTTTTTCCAGCTTCTATACACCTGTTGGAGTGCAAAATATGTCTATTTAGCCCCAGTTGCCAAGGGAAACTCTTTGACTAGAAAATAGGAGGTGCTCTCTTTGCTGACAACTCTATTCTCCAGGCTGTTTTAAACATAGTTACAGAGCAATTAGCACCATTATTCTCCACTTCCTGCTCAGAAAGTCAGAGAGTTACTACTTCTACTTAACAAGTTTTCTACCTGCTACAAAAATAAGAGCTGGAATAAATTACAGTAAGGAAGCCTTTGAAAGGTAAATCTGCCGCTGTACTAATGTGAAGCTCCTTTTGTTGTGAGCTGAGGCTGGGGTGTTCACTTTAAGTTTTAGTCTATCTTAATTTGAAGGAGCTGGAGTTTTGCATAGAAGAAGTTATACTTTCTTTAAATGATAAAAACATCACATCTAAATACATTTTATGAAAGTCCGTGTAAAGATTTCACTTGGAGAACTTATTCAGGATTCAGTGTCGGCTGCTACAGGTAGATAAATTATGCTTTGTTCTGAAAGTGAGAGAAAAGAGTAGGGAAGGAAATGTGGTCCAACTTTTTATGGACATGTTCACTGTGCATTATGTTATTTTTTAGTAATCACATTTAGCCAAACCTTGGGCTCTTTATGGTAAAACAAAATGGCCACTCTAGAGTTTTTATTTATGTCTTAACTTTGAAAGTTAGGACAGTCAGACAGGTTAATTCCACAAATTTGGTCTTACAAAAAAAAGGCATGAAGCTACATGTCATCTAGTCTGCAATATTATCTGACTACAGATCCCTGGCTCCCTAAGTGGAGGTAGCATACCACTGATAGGGGGTCATGTAACACCCATAAACTGTAAAAACATGGATGCCATGTTGCTCAAAGTGAGGTCACCACAAAGTTGCGCCATCTGATGACTGGCTGCAGTATAGGTCAAAAACTCCTCATTCATGCTAGATAAGAGGTGGTAAAAGAAGTTTTTTCATTAGATAGAAAGAAAGGTAGGGTTTTGCAGGATTTGCCTAAAAAATTAGATGGCAAATTCTACTGGAATAATCCTGATTAATTCCAAGACATAGGCCTACATGTGTGCCAGAGTCTGTGTCAAAGTCTGTGTCTGCCTCAACCCCCTCCTCTGCCTGTGTGTGGAGGAGCCCAGCTGAGATGTTGTGTTTACAAACAACAAAAATTCCTGCAGACCCTACCTTTAACTTTTAATGGGGTTTTAAGTCACATTTTGCAATGATTGACAGCTGCCTTTTCTTTTTTTTTTTTTTTTTGAAAATAGTATACTATAGTACCCAACATTATGATATATGCTTCAGGTAAGAGTTTCAGATACTTCAGATAAGACTTTCGAAAGAAAAAATTAAATATTATTTTGGTCACCTGACTTCACTCAGATTCACTAAAACCCAGACTCTGGCTGCACAATGGTGGCACTTTTGACTGGATTCTTTTGGCTTTGTGTACCTTTGGGTTGGTTTGGGGGCTTCTGCTGTAGATCAGTGTCAGCTATATTCTATTTTTCTTTGGAAATTCCCTTGACAAAAGCCTAACAAGCTTTCAGGGATCAAATCATATTCGCCGAAGGTAAAGGATGGAACTGTGAATCTGATTTAAAGTTAGTCTTATCTGCTCAGGTTCATTGCCTCCGCCTGGCGGATTGTTCTCTCAGGGTGGGGAGCTCCAAGCCAAGACGTTCAAGTATCCTGGGGTTTTATTCACGAGTGAGGATATAATAGATTGTGAGATTGACAGCTGGAGTGGTGCTGTGTCAGCAGGAATACAGAGGTTGATCTGGACTGATTTAGAGGAGAGGGAGCCGAGTGTAAAAGCAAAGCTTTTATATCTTCCAGTTAGTCGACATTCCAACCTTCACCTGTGGTCGCAAACTCTGGGTTCTGAGCGAAAGAATGAGGTCACGATACGAGCAGGCAGGAACAGTTCCCTCTGAAGGGTGGAGGGTGAAGCAGCTGCTTCTTCACATTGAAAGGAGCCAGTTATTGTAGTAAGGGCACTCGGTTAGGATGCTTCCAGGGCTGCTCCCTTTGGTGCTGTTCCAGGCAAATCCAACTGGGGGGGGGACCCTGGAATAGACCTAGAACTCATCGGAGGGATTATAGATCCCACCTGGTCTGGAAACGCCTTGTGATTCCACAGCAGAAGCTGGAAAGCACTGCTGGGGAGGGAATTCTGGGTTTGAGAAATCTGGATGTTATGAATACAAAGTACTCTGAGCTTCTGAAACAGAGGAGCAGAACAGACGTGTGACTCTGATTGGATTGCTACGTGTTTCTGAGGAAGCAGAATTCTGTGAAGAGTCAGGAGCTCAACCTGTGTTATGATACAAAGGAAATAGATCATTTAGATTTTAGCACAGAATAAGGAAACAGGTGACGGTACCAGAATGACTTACCTGAGTGATTTAACTTTCTGACTCAAATTCTCAACAACAAGACAATTCCCAAGGTTTTTTATACAACTATTTACAAAATCACCAGTTATCAACAAAATTTTACAAATGTATTGTCATAGATCGCTTCACTGTTCTTACACACAAATACAAAAAAAAAAAACTTTTCCGTACACCAAGGATGTGATCCAAACATGCTGATAGTCACAGGTTGATGAAAACTCACTATAGGGCATACTCTCTCCCCTCTCTACAAGCAACCACATAATTTTGTGATTGGCTGATTTGGTGCACTTTTGACCCATAAGAAAGGAGTGTCATGTTTTATTCTTTTTTATTTTTTCTGGCTCGCTAACACTGATCACTGCGTAATCACCCGACTGTTTCATTCTGCACCAAATGCGTGACAAAATTCAGGCAACAGGTTTTTAACTCTCTTCACCGAAACATTTTACCTCTGGTCGTCTGGCACTTTGAATCCAAACATCTCCAAATTATCGAGCATGTTATTTACATATGTAGCAGTGAACGTCATATCTTGTCTCATCCCTACAGCGTTGATATCGCTTTATGACAATTTTTTTCAAAGGTTTGACAAAAGTTTTATAGTGATATTAATGTAGACAGTGAGATATGGCACACCTCTATACAGTACATTTTCTGATCGTGATTAAACTTGATTTAATCTGAACCTGGTTATACAGGCAGTTACACCAACATAAGCTGAAACACTTTATGTCACTATCAGCCTCTTTCTTGTTAAAATGGTTCCATACCCAACACCTAAAAATGCTTACCAAGGCTTCTGCTTTTTTATAGGGGTACTATTCCTCACACCTCAGAATGCTGACTATGGTTTCACTCTCACACTACAAACTCCAAGGATGGAAATAACGAGCTGTTCCTCTTGTTTCTGTTGCACATTGTGGCCCAGGCAGGATCAGTATTGTTGTCTCTGGAGGCTGTTGACCGTGATGGGTGGGGTGAGACACAAGCCCTGGCTGAAATGGAGAAGGCGACGTATAGGGCGACCCAGACATGGGACATAGTATCTGTCTGGTGGTGGAAGTGGTTTCAGCAGTATAGATCGAGTGATAAATTGACACAGTCGAACACTTCCTAATAGAGGGAGCTCGTGCTATAGGCGGCAGGGAACAGAAAGGTAATGTGATCACAGAGCCATGTCCAGTAACCAGAGAGCCCCAGTTCAAAATTCAGGCTCTGGATAGCAGCAGGAAAGCTTCAATAATAAGAAGTGATACACGTGATTGAGACATTCATATAAAGACGTGGAAGCAACAAAGACATTTTACAAAAGTCTTTTCAGTGTAATTAATTTCGATTTCACAAATTCAATCTCTAAATCGCTTCTTTCAAAGAGAAAATGTGAAGAGATGTTTGAGGCCACACACACCCACGCAGGTTAGCTGAAGAGAAGCTTTAAGTGTGATGTTAAATCCCCAAAATCCATTTACCAAGACACGTTTCATGATGGTCTGACATGTGAAAAGAGTTTCTCATTAACACCTGAACAGGACCTTCAAAATGAGAGCTCAATTTAGTTGCCTGATTTCACACATCTGCTGGTTAAACTGTACAACTCACAGTCTTGAACTGACATTTAAATAATCTATTCTTCATCGCTTTTGCATTGGGTCCTATTACTGTGTTTTTTTATCTAGGTTTTTGAAAATCCGACCGTTCTTGAAAATAACAAGGTGTTCCTCACAGCGGACATTTTGACTTCCAGCATGCAAAACCATTGTGTTATAATAACATCAAACAATGGTTCACATCAGTCCATCAGTTTGGGTGTCTGTGTGGCTAACTCGCAACAATAAGTCATGTTCACAGAGAACATTTTGACATGTTACAGAAGAAAAAGTAAAGGTGTGAATAAGGAAATTAATGGGGGCTGATTTTCATGTGTGACTTTAAAGTGAGGGTTGTGATGTGGTGAATGCTGACTCACTGCTAACCTGTCATGGCAAACAGGGCCTCTCAAATTAAAAAGCCTTTGATGATTTCTTAACTACTGTCTGTTCTTTGACAAGTCAAAGTGTCTGCTATTAAAGAAAAGAAGCTTTCACCTGAGGCAGGAACAAATTTGACTGGAAACTACAAATCATCTGAAAATGAACCTTCAGATACTCATTGGTAAAAGTTGTATTGTAAGATATGAAGCTTTGATTCTTGGTACATACAGCATTTTCTGTGAACTGATCTTTTTAAAATGTGCTACATAAAAACATGTAATCTAAAAGAAGGGTCAGGGGTTTCTGTGTGTCTATTGGGCTGCACAATATTAGGGAAAATGATATGGCTGTATTTTGTCTGGTGGTATATGGGATATATATTGCAATATTTTTTAAGTTTCCCTCTCCACTCTGTTCAGCTGTTCTCCCTGAGTCACCCTGAATTTATGATAACAGACTCTCAGACAAAGCTGAATGCACAGATCTGAAAACAGCTGCCTTTAAGCCTGAAAGTATTAAATAAAACCCCTTATGTGATATGAACTATAAGCAAACTGTCAGTTTTTCCAAATCTCTGCTATACTCCACTCACATTCACCCTCTCTCTCAGTCATTCGACCTCTCACTCTGCACATCTTTCTGCCCGACCCTGTTAACAACAGGTGAGATGACAGAGCACTGAGAAGGTGCCCTACCTGTGCGAGTTGTGGTAAAATATGTAAATGAAAGCTTGTTTAGAACTATTAGTAATGTGATTGGGCGTAGACAAGCTACATATACTTAATTGTAAGGCTCAACTATATCGCAGTATATCATACCTAAAATATCATGATAACGGTACTAAAAGGATATATTATGCAGCCCTAGAGTATATTGTGTTATTTGCTTGTTTGTAGTACACATGTAGTCAAATAGGTTTTAGCAGTTCCCTTATTGACGTGTTTTGTTAAATACACTAAAACAAGTGTGAATATGGAGAGCAAAAGCAGGCAGACTGCAATTCACTGCTACAAGTCTTTTGAGTGTCTTCAGAAGTAAGCTGAGGATAGTAAATGTGTTTTTTTTTTAATACAAGTGAAAGATAAATGCAGGGGCAGCTAATAGTCAAATCTTGAAATAGTAAAAAAATTGCCTTACACTGTTACATCAGCCAGCATCTCTCAGCTTCATGAAATACTTTGGAAAGTATCGATCTCATCTTGATTCAAAAAACAAGCATTTTAAAGTTTTTTTTCTTCTTCTTTCAGGGGCAGCCCTAAACTTTTATTTTCACATTTTCACACTTTACCAACCTGCGTCATGCAGGTATCTCAGCAAACCTAGGAGCCATTATTTTCACATCAATCACAAGAAAATCTGTTTCTTTTTCTGGCTCCTGCCACTGCAGTCAGCAAACCCTTGTTTTCATCCATTACATCTTTCTGAGGCTGAAAAGATTGTTCTCTTTACTCTGCTATTCCCCGGCAGTACTGCGATAAGCACTATCATTAGGTCTTTGTTCTGTTGTGTTGCATTTTTGCATCAGAGAACCAAAGATACAACAGCAGTGACTTCTTGCAGAGTATCATCATAAGGAGTGGCGGTATCATAAAGATCTTTTATGATGATGAGCTCAGCTGCTTAATCATATCGTGTAGATTTTGAAGAGTCAAACAAAGTTACTCTTGGTTTTGAACACCATGAGCTAAATAATGTCAGACTGAAGCAATCTCCAACCTGCTTGTTTGGCGCAGAGAGACTAAATCACCAGAGGCACACATCTGTTCTCCACCTCCATACAGTGATCCCATTTCAACTGTGACACCTCTGTTGCTACCTCTGATGCCAGCTCAGCAGCGTCCTACCATAATGCTGTTGTGACATTTAAACTGAAGAAAAGACGTCACTGGGTGAGAAAAGTCCTGCCTTTAACTGGCATTATAAAAGGGGATAATGTCCCATAGGGGGTAAGAACGTGTTTAAAGGAGCTGCGCCAACTGCGTTCTATGCTCTCTGGTACCAAAGTGGGTCACATTCATTATATTTAAAAAGGAAACTCACTGTTCATTACACTTTCTTTTCATCAGCCTCAAGTATGAGAAGCAACCTCAGCAGCCCGACCTGTCTTTAACAACAGTAACCCAAAGTTTGTAGCTAACTATCTTGAACTGTGTGTGTGTGTGTGTCTGCACTTTGTTTAATTTTAGCCTTCTGAGTAGATCAAAGCCTGCACAATAACCCAGCCTGTTATTATTCTGCACGTGGAATGTCTGCTGTTGTCAGAGCTGCTGTATTCCCATCCTCTGTGTCTGAATCTGCCGGTGTAATGGGCTGTGAAGCGGTTCAAGCTCCCTGTGTCCCTCATGAGCCCCAAAAAACAGACAACACCTCCTTTCTGCCCCCCCGTGCCATTAATCTACTCCTCACTCCCACAGAGGCAGCATGTAGGTTAAACACAAACAGATCCTGAATGTGATTCAACGTTTTACAATGTAGAACTAAGTCATGTATTGATCGTACATCACCTTGGTTATCCCAGCAGGGCCGGCTGCTCTTTGTCCAGATAAATCACCTCCACCACACTTCTCGACTCATGGCACACGAACCAGTGACTGGACTGAATTTATAACCAGAGCAGGAGGTCTGTGAAGCTGCTCTTGCTCAGTCTGTACTTTATTCTCTCTGAATAAGAAAAGCAGAGTTTACCATTCTTAGATTTCTCTAATGAGATCAGGTATCACTTCATCATCAGCACCAGTGCCAACATTGTACAATATTATGCATTTCAATCCAAATCCAAAGTAGATTTGATTAACATGAAAATAAGTACATAAAATAACTGTTAATTTTTTTTATGCAACAAATGACAAGTTTTTGTTCTCCATAGGCTCAAGTTTGCTGTCCTGCTGCTTAAGTGCCACCCAGAAAAACCAGAGGCTTGATACTACGGTTAAACCGCTTGTGAATAAGAAAGGATTTTAGCTAATACCCCACATGAAGAAAGTATTAAATCAGGTCAAGTTTCAGAAAATGTTGTGTTTTAATACATGGCTAAAGTCCACATCTAGCCAATTACAGCTGAAACACTTCTTTTTCCTGTTTTCATTTTTTATAACCAATTGCTGGAAATCGTTAACTACAAGATGCTTCATGCCAAACATAAGACATTCACCACATCACTTCCACATCTTGTCGTTCATGTCTAGGTACAATATGAGCTTCCTTAAAGAGAGATTTTAATCACAGGTGACTGAACACCAGGCAGAGTTGCACTGACTGTCATCACTCTCACCCTTGTTTGAACTCCATGCAACTGAAACCAGCTTCATCAGTGCTCAGAGTCCTCTTTGTAGTCAATTTTGCTCTCTTTATGAAAGGTTCAACAACATCATGAAATTGTAGTTCACAGTCACAGATTATACCTCTTCTGTTGAGCACGTAAATGTGAATGAAGACGCATGGCAATAAATAGGTCTTGTCAATGATGTGAATGGCTACAGTTGGCTTTGTGTGGATGGTAAGGGGGTTGGATGCTGTATGTGTGATCGATAGAACTCTTGGCCAATGTCAATGCCAGTCTCTAATACGGCTATTACAAAGACCGCTGCGCACTATTGGCCGGTCAAGCAGAGAGCGCTTGTCTATCACAAGCTGTCCTGGAATGAAAACTCAACAAAAAATGATGGGGTCACTTTTGCCTCACAGTCAGGACCTTAAGGTAAACAATGGTTTGCCAGATTCACATTGAGGAGGAAATGCTATAAGACTGAGACAACACTTCTGTTGTGCTTGAGAACAGCACAGATCGAATGGCCAGTGTGACTGCGACCTAAACTGATCTTTTAAATCAACTATGACCGCAACTTGTTAGAAGACACTCTATGATGACATGACTCACCACCACTTACAGTAAAGATGAGTATAACTCTGGCCCCTCACCTGCCTCGCACCACTCTGATGAGCTTAAAGTGTGAAGATCAAAGTTTCCCGTCCCTCATATGTTGTCATTGTCTCAGTCTCTGCATAATCCCAGGGATTAACTTCTGCCCAGTCTTGCCTTCAAATTGAAAGCTTCCGCACAGAGAAGGAAAATAAAGCTAAAGGTTACCTTGTTACAGCTTGATGTTTCACCCCTCAGGCTTTGCAGTGATGTTTAACATTTCACTTTACTAAAGCTCAAAGGCATTTCATGGAGATCAGAGAACCACAACACCCTGAAGCTTGTTATCATCAGGAGTTCAGGGCTGACTCGCTGTCAGCATCACTATCAGTTTAAAAAACAGTCCACTCAAATGTATCTGAGCAACTTTTTAGTGGCTTCTGATGAAGTAATTTTTCATTTCTACTAGCTCTGATTTCTGTTCAGCAGGACTCATTGAAAATAGTCCTGTCATGTCCTTTCAGACGGGCTCTCAACCAGCTCCTGAGTCCTTTATGCTCCACATTTCATTCTTTGCATACTCTGCTTTCTGTAGTGTTACACCACTTGGAGTGCAAAATTGGCAAAGCTGACATTTTGCTTTGAAAACCAACACATGATTATTTACTGAGAACAGCCAGAAGATTCATTTGGACTGGACAGCAGTAACTTCTGAATAAGTGAACTCTCATAGATCTCAGAATTAAAAGACTGTCCAATCAAAAAGAATGCACTCCAAGGCATCTGTCGGATTATAGTGGGTCATTTTCTTAGTAATTTTATGTAGATAATGGATACAAAAAAGAAAGAGAAATTCTGTTAAGAATGGCACATCCTACGAAATGATTTGCAAGCTTGAACCATCCCATGCTACCCTAAGGCTACAGCTTTAAGATAACATGGATTTTACATAACATGGCATTAAACGTGCAGTGTTAACACTGTTAAGGAAAATAAGAAGGAGTTAACAGTTATTAGCAAATCTTGATCAGTAAAAATAATAGAAAGTGAGACATTCTTTCAAAGCATGTTCACCAGAAGTCGAGTTTTCTTACGACTTTCTTATTTTCCATACATAAAAGAGAAAAGATATTTTTATACTTTGAAGGGGATCTACTGAAGTTATGCTAATCTCCTCGTATGCATGATTTAATTGTAAGTAAACATGGCAGTACTTCTGTTGATTATCTGTTTTTTTCCTGTGCCAGACCCAAGATCTGTAATTTCATTGAAACTCATAACAGACGGAGAAGAGTTCCCTCAGCGGCACAAGTCTTACACAACTGATCTTTTTCCTTATGTTTGTATTCTATGGCAGTGAAAAGGAGTTATGATCATTGTAAAGTATTTCAAACTGCCTTTGTGCCTTTGTTTTCTCAGGAAACCACTTATCTTTGTGTGAAGTGACCTTGTAGGTTCATCTGAAATCATACAAGGATGAGCCGCAGTACTCACATGATCATTAAATAATAATGATAATAATAATAATAATAATAATAATAATAATAATAATAATAAAGAAAAAATTCATGTGACTGTTATATCATCTCAAAAATATATTTTTCAAGTCGTTTTACACGCCTTTGATAGTACTGTAATATAGTCACTGAAAAGTGTTTTTAGAGCATCGAAAGCTTTTTGTCATGAAATAGCAAAAAAAAATTTCACAACATCATTTCAAATAACTGGAGAAATATTAGGTGCCAGTTGTCAGTAACACAGGTGTGGTGTAGTTTCTGTGCCTTACTGAGCTCCTACTTAGGCAAATGAGTTTCCACAACTTTATTTGCCTCATTCAATCATGGCATATCCAAAGTCAGGCTTAAGGGCAAATCATGGCCATTTTCCTATGGGCCTCATCTTACAAATGTTAAACAATAGCACTGAAATGATTATGTTCTAAAATACATGAGCATTTACATTTATGTCACAAACAAAACCCAAGTATGTCTAGTAATTTCTCACTAAACTACATTTGGACTGTGGATAGGCTACTTGTATCAAGCTGAAGTTCTGTAGATTCAGCAGAAACTCAACAACTCTTACAGCTGACGTCTTTAAATTGTTTTTATTATGATGTAAAAATATCTTTCATGAAATTTTAGAGTTCAGAAGAAAAATAAATAAGAGGATATAAGACTAGATTCAAGTTTTGACATGATGCAGAAAAGAAAAAATGTATAAATTAGATAGTTCAGAACACAGGATAATAAATATTTGGTGATAAAACATGTTTTAAGGGCAAACAAGTATGAATATGAAAAAGCGCTGATAGAATCTGGATCCTAGTCCTGACATAAAAACATCCTGACATATTTCCCCCATATGCCCCCCTAATGGAGAACATCTCCCTTGGATGAAAGAAGAGTTTTCTTATGTTTACTCAGCACGTAACTGCAGAAAACTGATGTGAACATCATGTGGTATCAAGAGACACCTGAGGGACAGGTGAGCTTTGATGTCATCAGTCTGTAATGATGGAGCTAGTATGTTTAACTGATTTTTTTTTCATAAATCACCAAAAGAAATATTCAAAAACTGAAACATGCTTATGTCACTTTTAAAGTTTAAAGATATTTGAGTTGAGTGAGTCCATTTTTGGTCACAAAACCAAATGTGTCCCTTTTTGAGACAAGTTTGAACACCTTAGATTCAAATCCAGCAGAACCTTCCAATCACAAGCCAACATCTCTCAACCGTCTTCCTTCACCTGCTCTGGTTCCCGATGATGCTCTCCACCTTTCCTGAGATCCGACGTGTTGTTAGCAGCAGCTCACCTCTCGTTCCCGTTTGTTATCATTTGTATGAATTACCGTTGATGCGCTTGAGTGGTGAGCAGACATTGGCATGGGTACGGAGAAGACAGGGCCTTGAGTGAGGCAAATGCCCTCATCCATCATCCCAATATAGAGCTCTCAGTGGAGCGCAACCAATGTCTGCAGCAGGCAAACACCCAGGAATAGCAGATGGAGGAAGAGAGGGAGAGAGGGGATTGAGCTGAGCCGATTTGTTTTCTGTGCTTTGTTTTTCTGTATGTGTGTTTTTGAAGTTGATTAAATCTCGACCACCTGTGGTTCTTTTTGTTGTTTGATGGCAGTAATTGCAGAAAATGTGTTTCTGAGCTGATCAGCAGACACCAGAGATCCAATACATCTGTGCTTTTGGGAGCAAAATTCTCATCGTACAGTACAAACAAATAAAGTTTTGTCAAATGCTTTCAATAAGTCAATCTCTTTTATCTATTTTTACTCTACTTTCATTTCTCTGTTTCCTAACCTTTCCTTGACTTTTGTTTGTTTTTAGGTAGCGTACCTGAGACTGTGAGATCAACAACTGGATGTCAGGATGGAAAGACTCCACCCGTCACTCCAATGAAGGTTGAACAGCTGGAGGAGGAACCAATTTTTGTGCTTGTTAACTTACAGGTTGCAAAGACTTCCAGTAAGTTCGAGGGTGGAAATAATTGCAGAGCTTGGAATGACTTGTTTTGACAAGTTGACTTGCGGTTTCCTCTGGTTACCTCTGTCACATTTCATGCTGCCATGTTAATGCATATCCAGATGCACAACTTGATAGTGGAACAACAGCATCAAAACTGTCCTTTATAATGTTTATAAAAAATTCACTTCATCACAGGTGTTAACCATTTCTTCATTTCATGGATATGTTGTCTAAAAATTGTGATCTAATTGTTGAAAATCCTGTGTATCATTTCTTTGTCCCCAAAACTTTGTTTCCTAACATTTTCAACAAAAACAGATTAAACTGCAATATTTTTGGAAGTATCACTCTCATCCCGTCTTTTTTCTGTCGGCTGAAGAGCACTGCAGGCTGATATGTGGGACATAGTTCTCCAGTTGGCTCTTGATAAGAGCTTATTATAGAGGCACTTCAGCCCCAGGGTACAGCAGTGCATCCTCCACTTGAGTGTACTGTAATTACGGCCTGTGGAGTGAGGTGATTTTTGTTTAGTTGTGGGTTTATGTTGAAGTGTGTGCTGATGCTTGATTGCATTTATGTAACAGGCGTGGTAGTGAGGATCATTTTGAAAATACAGTTTAACTCAAAAACATAATGCACTCTTCACCTCCTGAAGTATATCATGGTATATGCTGGTCAAGTAGTTCTTACACGGTGTCAGAGTAGTTTTAAAGCGCATTAACTGTGTGCCCTGTTCGGCGGTGTCAGTGTACAGCAGTTACTTAGACTGAAATATCTCCAAAGTGACTGGATTAACTCCAAACTTGTTTTGGAGAGACACTCGTGCTTCCAAGATGAACAACCCTTTCGACTGTGAACCCCTTGATATTTCGTTCCAGCCCAGATATCTTTGAAACTTTTAACTCTGGAGTAAATTGGCTTCCTAACTTGGAGACATTTTACAATGTTGTTTACTGCAAGAGGTTTGATCTACAGAGGTTACCTTCAAGGACCATGAGCCTATTTATGTGATGCCATTTCCCCCATCGTGCCAGCATTAGGCTTAGTTTGGTTTAGAAGGGTGTTGATTCCTAACAGGTCTGTTCAACAAAGTTCAAACAAAGTTAAAGACTTCCGGAAAGTTTCTCTCACTGGTTTAAGAGGGCAGCGTATTTATCCATTAGCAAACCATTAGGATGCTGTCTTTAAATATAGGTCGATCTTGATACCAGAGTTATCCATTATAGAATTTTATGGACACTGTGATATTTTCCTCCAGGTTGATTTTGCTTAAAGGGGCAATGAGGACTTACTGAGTGGTCTTGAAAAAGTCTCATCTCTAGATATATGACTGATTGTGATCTACAATTTAAGATTATCTGCACCAAAATAGGTTACTTAAAATGCAAAAAGGCTATTTATTAGCTTCCTCGTTCAGCCAGGCAGGACTTTATCCTCTAACAAAAATAGATTATTACGAAAACAATTTCTAAAAAGTTAGACTTCATGTATCCTCAAATCTGAGATCCCCCCCCCTAAGATTATGGCTAATGATGCATGGATTGTTTGGATTTTGAGCATCTCCACTCTCCCTCCTGACTTTTAAAGCCTTGACTTCAAATGAGATGCCAGATTTTAATTGGCACCACACCACAGTGCATTTATTTTTCTCCTTAGCCAGGTAAGATGTCTCTGATGATGTCTCCTGTATCAGTGATAGCTCCTTTCCTGAAGATGTCTGTGCATGGTAGCTTTTGTTAGACTGACTACAGCTTCAGTCCAAATCCCTGCAAATGTCCCCAAAGTTCTTGAATTGACTTTCCTTGACTTTTCATTCAAAGCTATGACCATCCCCTCTGCTTCTGCACCTTTTTTTCTCCACACTTTTCTTTTCCAGTCTGCTTTCTGTGAACATGCTTTGATATATCAGTCAGTGAAGAGCCAGCCCTTCCAGCAATGACCTTCTGAAGCTTACACTCAAGGAGGGTGTGGATGACCGCACTCTGGACCACTGGTGGGTCAGCCGTCTCCTTAATCATGGATTTTCATACATAAGCTCTGTTTAATAGAAACTCGCTCGAATATGAAAGAAGATAGTCTTATTTCTTTATTTTACATTACTGAGCTTCTGAGTCATAACAATTAGAATTTTAAGGAAAAAATGGCAAATTACTACTATCATGAAATGAGTCAAGACAATATTTCATTCCACTTTAGAAATATATCTCAACTCATTTGATATATTTCCCAATGAAAGTAACCAGAACCTCAGAGTTTTTGATCTGGTTGTAGGCCATATATTTCATCTGTATATGCGAAAAAGATGATGTTTCTTGGTGGTGTATTATTTACAAACATTATAAATCACATTTATGGTGTGATCAGTGAAACATTTTAACCTGTCTCAGTAAATCAAGGTTATCTATTTTGACTGAGGTAACCAGAAAAGGTCTGCAGAGCTCAGTCTGCTGAATAAAACAAAATGATGTGTAAGTGATTACCACTGGAGCCGATGATGCCCACACCTTTGCTTCATGGTTTGTGAGCACAGCATCCTGCTCAAAAGGTTATCTCTAACCAGCAATGCAGCATAATGTGCGCCTGCATGTCTATTTATAAGAGCTATTAGAAGAGAAGACTCTTTATTTTTCTTTATGTTCCGACTGCATGCCTGGATCGGCTGAATGCTGATGCGGTAAGTCACAACAACGTAAAAAACAAAACAAAAAAAAAACAATGATGCATTGTGCCCAGTGAGGCGACAAAGCAGAGAGTGAATTGGCTAATTAAGTACATCCAATGCTGAACCATCAAGGGGTTCTCATTTTCTTTCTGCCCTTTCTCCACAAGTGCAAATGAAGTAGGCTCTAAATAACCCATTTGTTTCAAGCCCGCTGAGCAGAAGAGGCTACTCCATGTTACTGGCTGTTTCTGCAGCGTGAACACACCAATAGTCAGCCAGAAGCCTGGAGAAGTGGCAGAGTCTCTTTGTCTTTCTCTCCCTGATGATAGACAGTGGACGTGTCAAATTAAAAGAGTTTTTGGCCGGTACATCGCGTGTGTTGACACAGAGCAGCTCATTAGCCTTTTCAGACAGTTATCTCATGAAAAATATCAGTCTGTCCAAAGGTCTTCTCTATAGTCAGCCTTAGTAATTACTCTACCGTGGTTGCAGCTTCTCTCCACTCCCCTCTCACATGTGCAGGAGGTATAGGGAAAGGGGAAATAGTATTCAACTGAGGTCACTTTGAATGCCACGGACTTAGACTCTGGGGCATTGCTTTAGATTACTTATAAGGGTGTCATCATTATGTGCTTTAAGGCCACATCTTTGGACGAGAATATCTTTCATCATGATATATATGTGTGTTCTCACTCTAGTGTTTTAGAAAGCCTTCATTTTAATCTCTGGAACACTTTCTCGCATAGGTGCTGTTTCTATAAGGCTCCCTGCTCCTCAAACCCCATACCCTTTGATTGACCAGCCTTCTGGAGGTCTGTCCAGGGTAGAGCAATGGGGAGGCCTTGGTGTTTGAGGCCCGCCTATCCAACATGAACCAGTTGTGAGATTTCTATCTAAGACGATCTCATGCTATTCCTAGAAAAACAAAAAACAAAAAACATTTTAATCAGTTTACAGACAGATTCAGGGTTTTTGCTACAACATATGAATATGCAGCAGTTTAAACATCTGTCTGTAATTTGTATGAACATCCGATATTCTGTGTTTAAAATATGGAAAAGTAGAATACTCCCTCTTTAAGAAATAGTAGATGAGTGGATAATCACCTTTTACTGTAACTGTAGGAAAGCTTAGTAATATTCAAACACAGCTGGTCTCATGAAAAAAATTCAAGGTCTGTGTAACAACCATATAAATATAAATACAGTGGGGCTTTGTGGTGGTTTCAGCAAAACGCAAGGTGTTCTATCTTGCTCAAGGATGATTTACTAATTTTTGGAGAAAGAAATGAAGCTGACCTTGCTGTATCAGATGCATTAATGTCATTATACTGAGACAGTAAAAGCTTGATGGCAGGTAGTTGTCAGGACATTCAATAAGATGTCAACCTCAACCTTCAAAATTTCCCCTCAGTCCATTTACAAAACATGTCAAATTCTCAATGGCAAATACGTGTAATTGTTTAACATTTCATTTGCTAAGGCAGGATTCAAATCTCAGGAGCTCCTCTATCCCTGGAGCTTAAACTAGTACTGAACTGAGCAACTCAAAACATCTCATCACCCAGAATTCCCTGTTTCCTCTATTACTCCTCACCCACTGGAGATAAATATCCTTAATGACCGTGCATGACATCACACATACGGAGTGATCAAGTCTGAGTCGAGTCTACGAGTGCCACCGTATGAATTTCAGATTGGATTTTCCAGGCCTTTGCCTTTGCTAATGTGTTTGATATTATTTTCAGATTAAGTGAGACAGCGATGTGTGAGATTACAACAAGGCTACGGTGGGAAGAAAGAGATCCTTTTGGGAGAGGTCAAGCCATAAAGCTTGTCTCATCTCTGAAAGGAAATGAGGCATTAGATTGAGTTCCTGTTTTAGTCACCCAAGTCTGATGGGCGATCTATCCTGAGAATCCTGGGAGTTATTCTGAGAAGAAGGGATTGCATGAGCGGCTTATTTGTTTTTCTACCAAAGTTTCTAACTAGGTGAGAAAAAATAGTATATACCACAGCAACAATAATAATATGAATAGCCGTTTACTACAATTCTGCATTAGTGAATTTTTTTAGCTGACGTAATCAATGACCTCATCATTGCAGCCCGAGACGACAGGCTTCACAACTCTGCTATAAAAAAAGAAAACAAGTGACGTCACATAGACTGCGTCCATATATTATACAGTCTCTCCTTTCCACTGGACCCTTTGATGTTAATGTAACAGTGTTAGCCTTAAGCTAGAAACACTCCTTTGTCCTACTTAGCAGCCACACAGAGTTGCTAACATCAGTGTTGCACTCAACCTTGTGTCACTGTTATCTTAATCACAAGGAACTCCGTCCTCCCCTCCAGCGCTGCCTGATCTTCCCTGCAAGTTTCACATCCATCCCAACCCCCCTACACCCATGGCTCAGCCTTTTTGTCCCTCTGAAACTTCCCCCATCTTGGCTTTCTAATAAGGCCATGGGGTATACGATCGAGGCCTTTTGGGGCTCATTAGTTTGTCCACTGGTTTCCCAAAGCCATCGGCAGCAACCTTGGGGCAAAGCTGTACCAGGTCTTCCAGCAGGCAAAGGCCACAAAGTCAACCTGCTCCTGAGGAAGAATGCTGCTGCCTCAGTGAGTATTAAGCAAAACAACAACTTAAAAAAAGACATCCAGACTGCATTTTTTGGATCAGATATTACTTGTGACAGCACAACACCAGAGAAAAAAACTGCTTACTGCAATGAGAGGCTGGTCCTATGTGAGAATACAGTGCGTGAGAATAAAACTTGCCAAAGAATCAGCACTAGTTTGTCATTCCGGTTGCAGAATACACATCACTCTGGTTTCCAAACTTGACATTTAAACCTTATTTCTAACTTTAGAAAGAAAGTATAGTCGTAGTTGGACAGAGAGAGATGCAGGCTGAGTTGAAAGCTGAGGTCTGACAGCAAAAGACATTTTGAGCTGACAGCTGACAGAGGAGATGGAAGCTCTGCTGGAAGTGAAGTGTTGGGACGCCGCTTCTGCTGCTGCTGCTTGATATCTCCTCCAGCCCAGGGAGAGATGAATCATCTGCTGCCTTTGAGTCCAGAGATGGAGGAGCTTTTGCCTCACTGTTGGGGGGTAAAGGCTTATCGGTGTAAGGTTCATGCCATGGAAAACCAAGCAGCTGTGTTTCCTTTGTCCCTTTGTCTAGTATTTTTTATTCTAAGGAAAGAGAAGTGTTTTGAGTCATTAATTTTGATTTGAAATGAAGTAAAATATTTCCCCCAGTAACAGCAGAGCATTAAAAAAACAGATGACGGTTCAATATTTCTCTTTCAGTAGCAGCCAGTGCTTGATGATGCAATGCATAAGACACATGGCAGATAAAAGATTTTGGTTCCTGAAATGAAATCTAGCTTTTTAGCCAGGATGGATCATTCAGCTGTGTCCTACGAATGACAGTCTACTGAAGTTTCTATATGGACTTCTGTACAGCTGCTTCAGGGCGGATCTAAATGAGGGATAGATTGAGCTGGGCACAGGGCCAGAGATGGAGGGAGAGATTTTAATGACAGGACAATCTGTCTGCCCTGGGAGCTGGGACCAATGTACCAATCTACACAGGTTCATGTGTGACTTCTTACAGCTTTGTGTGGCTATATGGATGTGACAGATCATCAAACAGAGAGAAGTTAAAAATGGTCAAACCTTTATTTGACCTTGTGATAGTTCACATCACATAAGTTATTTTCATCTGGTAGAGTTTACACAGATTTTCAGAGAAGGTACGATCTGCCTGGCCAGATGTTAAGGCCGTAAAACCACTGGGGGTTTTGAGTGCCAGGTGAGAACAGCACAGCCAGTCATCTTTGGTGATGGACTGATTTCAGACTAAATATACCAGTGATACAGTTCTCAAGACTGGTCTTATTTTAAGGTCATAGTCTTGTATGAGACTCAAGAGCATCTGTAGTCGGTCTTGACTCGTTTTCAAACTGACCGGTCTTGTGATTTTCTGAGAAGACTGGTGAAGACCAGCACTGAGCTGTTATCCTTCAACTTCATCAATATGATTATAATTCAACAATTAATTTCAGTTGAACTGTCCCTGGTTGATTTAAGTTGTAGTTTATTTATTTATTTATTTTTAATTAAGCGTCAGCTCACTGATTGATCTGCTTGCTTGGAAATCTTTTTGAGTGCCTCATGTGTCAGAAATACCTCTAGAAACTCACTTTAAACCTCATTTATTTGATACATAAACATCTTTTTTTCAGATATTTCAAGTAATTATTGGCTTATTAGTGGGTTTTAAATAATTACAAAGATTTTTCTTTTTTTTGTGCAAAGATTTAGTCAAACAAATCTGTTGACATTTGAGCATTTTGTAGATTGTACTTTGAAAGATTTGCAAAGGCCTTGTTTTTCCTGTCAGTTGTATGCAGAAGAAAACTAGATTTCAGAGAGAATGCTCTTTAGCTGTTCAACTGTGTCGTGGTTTTTGAAATGATTTTTATTTCTTGGTCTTGACTCAGTCTCAACTCTCGAAAGTCTCGATCTTGTCTTGGTCTCAGAGCATTATGATCTCTGATAGTGTGGTCTTGAGTAAAAGACTGAAACATACTATGAATTGCATTGACTGCACAGCAAGAGGGTTTCCTCGTTAGATGGTAATCTCTGGTGACAGTGGAAAGCACAAGTGACAGCAGTGAGTGTTACACAGTATGCATTAAAGGTCAACAACGATGCTGTGTTTACACATATACCACACTTCAATTTATGGCATTAATTAAAGCAAGAATTATCTTCATTTACAGCAGACCATCTCTGAGACATGCTAACCAATAGGCAATAATGTCAAAGTGACAGCAGGCTATTAATAAATACATATGTCTTGGGCAGCTAGTAACAGGCTGTGTTTGAAACCAGTGATGGACCTTTACTTGTGTCAGAGGACAGATACTCCTGGTCAAATAATCCTCCAAACTCAGGAGAGTTTGCGTTATCAAATTTTTACTCAAATTAAAATGCTGGCGTACCATCCATCCATCCATCCATCCATCCATCCAATGGGTCGAGGCAGCAGTCTAAGCACATTGACCCAGACGTTTTATTTCCCTGGCAATATTTGTCAGACTCCTGTGGGATCCTGGGGTGTTCCCAGGCCAGATGGGGTATATAATAATAGATTTATCCCCAAGAGCATCAACAGGGCCTCCTTATCAAATGCTTGCACCACTTCAGATGACTTCTTTTGAGAAACTGTCACAGCTACACTCTGAGCTCCTTCTGAATTTTCAACCTGACCCTACCTCTAAGGCTGTGATCACTCTGGTCACTCCCAAACACTCATGACCTTTGGCGAGGGCTGCAGGATCAAGTAGTTGACCAAAATCTTTGCCTCTCTGCTCTCTCTCTGTCATGATAGTCTGGTACAGGGGTGCCCTCCAACATTATTGGTTGATATTGGTTTTAAAATATAATATCATGCATTATCGGTATCAGCTTCTTAAGAACTGATGTCTGTTCTGGAGGCTTCAGCATTTCTGGGACTGCATGAATGCAGCATGGGACGCTTATAGGCATGTGCTTGATGACGTTTAACTGTTCTCCACTGTTGCCCACATCATTAATGATAAGAGAAATGTCATACAATGTGACAATGCTGGGATGCTTGTTTTCACACAGAAAAATCTACCTCTCACACATGAGGACATGAGGAAAAAGAAATTGGCCAATCAGAAGAACCAGTCAGCATCAGTCTTGTTGGGGCTTCACTTGTTGCTTTGTTAAATTATTTTGAACAATTTTGTGATTTTCCTGATTTTATTTGCACCATTTTGTTACTCATATGGGAGAGAGGGGCAGATTGAGCCAAGTTCGCAATTTAACATTTGTATTATTCACTAAGTTATGGTTCAGTTAGTCATTCATTGACCTTCAAATGAGGAAAGAAGACTATGTTTGTTTACTTCTCTTCCTCAGTTTAATTTTGCCTGTAGTGTTTGAGGCTAAAATCACCACAAAAGTAATGAATGTAGAAGTGCCATATTGACACTTTTTTCCAAAACTTAAATTGAAGATATTCTCGTATTTTGCATGATGTGTTGATTCAGAAAGCCATGTTGCATCCTGTAAGGCATCACAACAAAATTAGGCAGAACGTGTTTATTCCACAACAGATGATATGTTATGTTGTTACCTACACAGTTAAATGTAACTTGTGGCTTCAACGTAAGAATATGATATAAAGGGCTGCCTGAAAATTAAATGTTAGGTTAAGGGATAAGTTCTATAAGTCAAACACCAACAGAAATAACCATGATTAAATAAGATGTATTGTGTCAACCCTTGTCTCAGATTGGTTGATTTAGACTTTCCAGGAACTTGACTTATTCAGGTAGCCGTTTGAAATGATTTATCTGTTACAGCTTGATTAAACTCTTCATTTAACTTAACCTTTTGTTTCTCAGTTCTCTTATCCACTGTTGGGTTAAAAATAACTTGAAAGCTGTAGCTTCACCAAACAGCTGTAAGGAGCTTGGATGGTTGCCAAGTTGACATGCGTTATTGATTTATGTGGACATAGAATTTCAAGTTAACATGTTCTTTGTAGTTGAGACAATGCAAACTTTTAATTGAGTGTTATCACAACTTCAGTAATCTTTTGTCATATTGCCACAGAATAATATGCTGGAATATCTAATGTGCAAAATTACATTTTACAGTGTGACCGTTTTGGTGTAAAAGCCTGCATACATTGATAACGAGTGTTATCAGTATTGGAAATCAATAGTTAGACATAATTGGAATATTGAGTATCAGCAGAAAAGCCAATCTGTGTCTGGTACAATGCCTAGATTTCTGCTGCTGTAGCACTAATCTGCCTGTTGATGTAATTTCATTTCCCAAAGACCCAAAAATACATGAACCTCTTCTCTTAGAGCAGAGACGTGCTCCCAGCCCACAGATAGAGATTCACCATTTCCTGGCGCAGAATCATGGCCCCAGACTTGGAGATGCTGACTCCAATCCCAGCTGCTACAGACTTGGCTGAAAACAGTCCCAGTGCCTGCTGGAGGTCCAAGTCTGAAGAAAAAGATCTGACTTTGTGTGTTGAGTTTAACTATAACACATTCAAGAGACCATCCATGCTATTCACAGTGCCTCCAGCATGACAGTCATTTCAGACAAATGTGAAATCAGCAGGTAATTCAGAGTATCTATTCACTCAGCAAAAGTTTTGAATGCTATAATCTGTAGCCAAGGAGAGAAAAGTGAGGAGGGCATGGAACTGCTCAGCACATCTCTCTCCCCTGCCTCCCCCCTTCTCCAGGAGTTTCAGCTGATTGTAGCCCCGGGATAAAGAGGCCTTCTGTTCGTGTGTCAGGCACGACCCCAAACCCCTTCAGCAACACATCCTTCACATGATAAACCCAAGAAAAGTGGAAATCTGGAACAAAAGCGAATAATAGGCAGAGACATATTCCCACTAGCCAGATAGGACGGTTTCCACAGTTTCTGAGTGCATGCCTGCCAGTTTGTGTGTTACCCATTGCCTCTTGCCAAAGCGAGCCCTTTTGTCGGTTCCAATATATTTCCATGATTCTATCTTTAGCTGGGATTCACTGTGATGAGACCAAGTCCACTTTTTTCTGAATGGTTCCAGGACTGTGCATATTGTGAGTCCCTGAGGCTTTCAAGTTTGTAGATGTGAGAGTCCCATTTCCAGGAGTCGCTTCCAAATAATAGTTCCCTCCGCATGCAGGTCTCCCAGGCAGCTCGTATATTAGACGGACGCCGTTTTTTCAGGAGAGGTTTGGTCCCGAGTCAGAACAGAGAGCGATGCTATCCCACCGAGGCAGCAGGTGGAGGGGAGGTTGTTTGATAAGTTCAGAGTATCTTCTCATCTACTTTCCTGCTAAATCTAAACTTCTACTTTCTGCCTTCTGATTTCCTTCAGCTCTAGAAGACTAAAAGAATAATCATATTTTCCGATATGTCTTTTTTATGTGTTTATTCAGTAGTGCTCATTGTAATTGTTCTAAATGTCTTCATGAGGATGAATTAAAAACTTCCAAGTGAAATATATGGAGCAGTATGAAAAGACAAGGGATTGGTGAGGGGCTTGTGTGTGTATTTTTGGATAAGCTTAACCCATAGAGAGTCTTTATTATGGTATGAAAACAGCATCTCTGAGCCATTACAGCAGACATTTTATTGATACAATGCCAACATGCAGCTTTATAACCTTGAGCTGAGCTATTTCTAAATCATCTCATGGCCACTCTGTCGAGTATTCGGCGTTTGTATGTATGGAAACTGTCTTAGTTTTTTTTGTTTTCTTTTTGAACAATTTCACAAAAGTCTGACAGCAACACTTTTCCTATTATGGTGTTGAAACCTAAATGTTGGCCCCACTTTCTGGTGCCTCACATCTATAGCAGAGCTTATTCCCTCGATGCCTCTGGTTACAAAACCGACTACACATTGTGTTGGTTTTTATAGCTTCTGTAACAAAGTCAAGAAATGATTCACTCCAGTCCGCTGAAGGCTACATATGTTGTTCTGAGCTGTGTTGTGTTAAAAGAGGCCGTGGTGCACAGCTCTGTATGAAGAGAATGAATCATGGTCACGACGTCCGGTCGGTAATGTCGTTTTTGTAAAGAAAAGAATGAGGGGGAGACTGGGATGTTTGATTTTCATTTCTTTGATTGCTTTGATTTGTGCGATTATACAACTGAGCTTTTTCTCCATGGTTATTTTTATTTTGTAATTAATATTCGCAAACTTGAATTGTCACTCGGAGCAGTTCATGCTGAGACTTCTGTTCATTTTGTTCTAAAATAATTATCTTAATAAATTCACAAAAGTAACTTACCACAAAAGAAATGTTTTTGCAGCTCTCAAAGACTTTCATGACTCAGATTTCACATGAAGACAGTGCAGTTTGAGGCAACATACAAATTTCCTAATCTTGTTTTGAGCAAAGCAAATATAATTTACTTGATGGAAATGTAACATCAACATTCATGTAATATCATCTGTGAATCGGCAGATAGATTTCTGTAATAGCTGCAGTGTTCTAAAATGATTCGTCTCATTTTCAGTTTTTTGCCTCTGATCCTAAGAACTGCTTTTCTTTTTGCTCTTCATAGGAACACAAATCAAACGCAATAAAATACTGCATTATAACAATAGCAGTTAGACATGTTGAATCATTTCATTGTCCAAGGTTAAAAAACCTTTTTTTTTTTTTTTTACAGAACAGTTTCAGGATTAAACACAAAGTTCCTGTGTGTTAACTTCTCATTTACGTAGAAACAGCATCTTAGCCGACCGAAAATGGAAACTTTTTAAAACAGACACTAGAGTGGAATTTTTCAGGAACACTGCGGCCACATTGTCTTGTAAACAGTCAACCAGGGTTTTGGGTGGAAATGCTAAAGTCATGCTCCTCCTTGGATATGAGTCTTACACTTTTGTTGTGGAAACAACACCAAAAATAAAAAAATAAAAAAAATAGCAGACTGCTGTGTTGTGCTTATACTGTGAGATCTGATGACTGCCTTTCAACAAAATGTGCATCTGTTGCAAGTCTCACTCATTTAGCGTTCTTTGTGTTCCGTTTCTCTTTTCTTCCTCCTCTGTTTTATGTATTAGCTTCAGTCCCTCAGTGTTGCCATGTAAACAGATTTTTTTCACCATGTTTTCTTTGTGTTTTTGGGTAAAACGATGTCGCGTAATCACTTGTAAGAACACTTTCTTGAATTACAAGCCATAAACTAAAGTTTAAATAACAAGGGTTGCGGTAGATTCAAAGAAATAAAATGAAGAAACTGTAACTGAAAGTTGCACTGTCCCATTCTGAATCATTTTTATCATATTTTAATTTTTGCAAATTATGCAAGAAAACAAATATAAGTAGAAAACACCATGTAAGCCCCTTTTCCACATGCACGCTGCCCCGTAAAAATTTCCAGAGTTGGATACATACATCAGAGCTAGTAAAATATCAGATTTTCACCTTAAAATTATCATGGCCCGAATCTTCTATAGCTATATTTTTACAATTATTTCAGAGCACTTGAAGAAATACAAATAAAAAGACAAAAGACAAAGCTTGAACAACAAAAAAGTAGAGCAACTTGTTGCTATAGAAATTTATTAAATAAAAGCAACTGACCTATCTCCAGATAATTGCTATCAAGTGCCTAAAGGAATCATTTATGAGTAAAACTATGTGAATTAGCATTGTTTGATCCTCCATTTCAACTAAAGATAAAAGCTAAGTTTATAACCAGCCGTGGGACAAACGTCTAACTCAATAACAATTCATGTTCTTGTTGTCCACAAACACCCTGTGTTTCTTGCACTGTGCATTCAATTTAGCACAGAGCAAGTCAAGAGGGACAGTGGATGGATACCGAAACAACATTCAAACAGTGGGTTAATTTTCAGAATAAAGCACTCAGTGTGTAACTGCATAAACACTGTCAGAGTGAGTGGAGCCAGGTCTGGAGGTTGTCAGAGGCTTGTAAAGACAACAATGGTGCGGAGAAGCTCATCATGGAGGTGGAAAACCATTGATTGTGTGTTGTAACGGAGCCAAACTGCAGTGAAGCAGAGACAGACTGAACTTCTTTGTTACTTCGGTGCTTGAATCCTTGCTTTGTGCCTGTGGCCATGGGTAAGCGCAAACTCATTGAGGGTTGGCTGGATGACGTCAATTATGATCGTTATACAGTGGAATCCCCCAACCATTGTCTGCATTTATTGGGTTTTTGGTCTTAAATTTCATTTATTAAAAAGGTCTTAAAGTCATGCTAGTCACTAGTATGCTGTAATGTGCAGGAGCTGGAGCTGGCTAAACTTATTCTGTAGAGGTTCTGTCTGTCTCTGTGCTAAATATAGTTAATATGTTTTTCATTTCATTATGTGTATCATGTTATATGATTAACACTGCTAGCTGGCCAGTTGCCCTTTCATAGTGTTTTCCTCAGGGAGAGGAGCTAGAGCTGTCTATGCTATTCACCTAGTTTCTTTCTCTCTGTATTTTTTTTCCTATGAGTAAAAGACTTACTTTCAGTGCTGAATCGTGTTTTATGATGGCGCCAGTTCACACAGGTTCCTTGTGGTGTGAATTTCTCTCGGAAAGATGCTGGGGATGCAAAAAGAGCAAAGCATGAATGACGTAAATGACAGAGTCATCCTGTAATGTTTGTGAGTTATCTGAGATGACGGTGAAGCAGTCCGGCTATAATGACGTTTTTTCTTCTTTTTTTTTCTTCTTTGCCTTGGAGCGCATCAGAGGCATGTGTAATGGAGCATATTCACAGTATCAACAAATGAGTGGAAAAAACATAGAGGCAAGCAAAATGGAAGATGAACACGCTTCACATCACATGCAACCTGAAAATGTTACAAAGGTTTTGCAAGTTTACTAAAAACTGATTTCCTTGCATTGAATGAATCCAACCGGATAGTCTGTTCTTTGTCTCCTATATTATTTGCTGATTTTATAAGAAATGTGACAGAGTTTGTCATGTTAAGGGTTTTCCTGCTGCAGCTGTGATTGCTCTGTGACACAAGGTAGCTAATGTTAGCTTCAAGATTTCTTCTGAAGTGACATCACTAAATTTAAGACTGTTTTCTTTTTGGGCTTCTTCCCCACAGTTTAATTACGGTCATGATTGTAACATGAGCCACAGTGGCTGATGTTACGGAACAGAATGATTCTTTATTTATCCCCAGAGGGAAATCCAGCTGTCAGGCAAAAATTGAAAATAGTTCATGATAGTTCATGACACAAAATCACATTAAGCAAAACAGGTATAATAAATATTCTTGAAAATAATAATTCTTAGCTCATCTTCTATTAGGTTGCGAGTAATGAAGCCTGATGGCCGCAATGATGTTACACACATCTTATGTATCGCAGGGTTTAGACATCAAAGCTTTAGACTTCTCATTTCTGCAATTTGTTTTTGATCAGCTCTTCATGGAAATATTTCCGCTAACAGGCAGGCTGAAATGAAGCATTATGAGTTGCCTTTTGACTGTGAGCTGTACTGCTCTCTGTTGTTTTCATTCGGTTAAATGATGCCTCTCAGGCTGTCGGAGTCTTGAGCGGAGGATCTTATCACAGCAGCCTCTTCTCTCTGATCTTCATCTGTCTCTGCTTGTTATCCACTCGCTTCTGTATCACATGAACGGCTCCATCACAAAGTGTCACTGCAGAGGTAAGCAGCATGGCGTGAAACCATGTAAAACTCACTAATGTTATTGTGTCATGAGGTTATCATAGCTGCTAATAAACACACCTCATTAAAAGTTGCAGCTCGTTCAAAAGGAGGACGACTAACTAACTGGCCAGTAGGGACGATGATGTGATTACAGCGTGAGTCCATGCACAGCCGATCTGTTGTCATTAACATTTTACACTCCTCTTTGTAACATCAGTGTACCACAGTATTATTGCCTGTGGCCTTGGCCTGCCTGAAACCCTGCCAGCCTTGTTCAGGATCAGCGGAGATAAAGAGACCATGCTAGAAAATGCCATTAATGGTCACAACGCATAGGAAGTGTTTCATTTTGCACAGCAGCTGTCTGCTTGACTTTGTGCACATACACATACACAACCCCCTCTCTCTCCCACAGACACACACACACACACACACACACACACACGCACACACACACACACACACACACACACACACACACACACACACCGCTGTAGTCTCTTTCTCCCTAATTAAAACTGGAGTTTACCTAATGGCTTTGAAGGTAAATGAGCTCGCAATCTGTAGTCTGTAGGACTTTCAAAATAGAACTTTTTATTAAACATATTTCAAAGCAACCACAGTGCTCGGATTCACAACTATGAATGATTGAGAAGAGTGAAGGAACATCTTTTTCTGCTGATAAAGAAAAAAAAACTTTTCCATTTAAAAAGTCTTCTGTCATAGAAATGACAAATTATATTCTTTGGTTGTTGTTATTATTTGGAAAATGGTATCTTGAAATCATATAGCTATTCTTGTCTTTATGTCAATATGAGAGTTACAATAGTTGTTGTTCAATTGTTTTTTTTGTTTATTAAAACAGCCAAGACTAACACATGCTAATATCTCACAGCATCTAAACTCTCAAAACTCCCACCCCCACCCTGGAGAGTGGCCCACACAATAGACCCAGGGTGGCCTATAGGTGTCAGACTATTTGCAAAAACCACAAAACAAATGTAAATGGAATGGCATGAATACAGACACCACAACACAAAAGAATTATAGCCACAAGGGAAGTTAAAAGAGCTCAACTTTAGCAGTTTCCTTACTGTTATTCCAATGGACCAGTCTGTGCCATGGACACAGGAAAACGTTATTTGTCAGAGGTGTAGTTAAAAAAGAAAACTATATTTTACTTACTCGCCACTTTTCGGAGTCTGTTGTATTGACTTGTCTGTCGGTACAACTGTCCGTGAGGGAACCGCTAAAAGTTAAACTCTCATAAACCTCTGTTTTGTTGTGTTGTGGTGTTTGTACTTGTGTTGTGGCTTTTGCAAATCATCTGACACCTACTGGCCACTGTACAGACCTTACTCAGAGTCCATAGGATGAATGAGTAAGTACCAAGTAGCAACCTTCAGTCTGAAATTGTGACTCAATTCTAAAGTGCTGAAATCTGCTGTTCGTCAAGTGTCCACTTGGGGCTGGCTCTGGAAGTACCCAAAGTCACTTGCACACAAGACAAAAAAAGGTCTTTTCTCAGCAGAAATGATCATGTTTACAGGTTCAAATAATGTCTCCCCACTGTATTGCAACTGTATTGTGCAAAAGACACGCACTGTACAGGGGGTGAATTTTGTCCTAACCCAGCAGTTTGGAAGATGTCAGGATGGTGAGCTTGCCAAATCAGAGGCACAGCTCAGATCATATGATCTAATAATGATAGTTTGGAGTCCCATTTCCAATATGGCCACACTGACATTTTGCTTCAGAGCTCTGTTTCAGAAATAGACAGGTGATGTTATGGGGACTACTTCCATTTATCATACAGTTTATGGTAATCATAGAGTAAAAAATAACAGGACATAATAACTTCAGCTCTAACTAATATTTGATTCATACCCACCCACTTAGATGTAGGTTTTAGAAAATGATCTCAATATGAGTTCACTAATCAATACTAACTGCACATAAATAGCAGCCTGACGTCATTTGAACAGTTAGAAGAAGAAGAAGAATTTATGCTTCCAAACACCAATTTTTTCCAGTTATTTACAGCTCAGAAACTTTCGAACAAAACATACAGAGTAAGAGAGAGTTATAAATCCAGCCACAGTCTAAACATTCTTGATAAAAATACAATCAGATAACAGGGAGAAGAAGGTGGTCTGTAATTTTTACTCGACTCTCTCAGAAATAAGTTTGAATAATACACATATACACATGTAAAAGAGAGACAGACAACAGAGATGAATACAGACTCATCACAGCACCCATGAGAAGAAACGTGATTCAAAGCACAGGGAAGGAAATTTAAGTGGAAGGTTGTCACAAGATTTTTCAGGACACGAGAAATTGTTCCCAAAATGAGCCCTACCCTCTCAGAAAATTGCTGGAGGAACTGTGGTGCACAGCTGGGCAACCACAAACACACATGCACACACACGTTTTGGACATGCTCTGTAATAAAGACATTTTGGAAGAGCATCTTTAAGACTTTTAAAGAAGTGGGTCACCAAGACCTGCCAAAAGAAGGATCCCAGAGTGGCATTGTTAGGTGTAACATGAGAGGGAATGATGGAAGAGGGAGAAAAGTGCCTATTACAAATTCTTCTGACATCAGTGGTTAAATGCATCTCTATTTTGTGAATAAGACCTGAAACCCCAACACCTGGTCTGTGGTCTGAGAAGTTCTTTGAAATCTATTAAACTCAGAAAAAAACACTTGTTCTTCGAGACTGCAGAAGGATGTGTTTGGAAGTACTGAGTGGTATTAAGAAAAAATGTGTGGGAGGAGGGAGCAATATTTCACAAACACTTGACAGGTTTCCATAACAAAATTAATTGACTGTCTTTGAGTAGTATACAGCTGTTAAAAAGTATGTGAATTCTTTGGAATTATCTGATTTCTGCATGAATTGGCCATAACATGTTAAGATCTTCATCTGAGTTAGGACTATAGACAATTACCACACAAACAATGTTTCTTCAATCATATGCTTTTATTAAACACAACATGTAAACGTTCACAGTGCAGGGTGGAAAAAGTATGAGGCTAATGACTCCCCGTAGAGCTAAACGGGGCAAATTATTCATCCAATCACAGACTCTGTGTACAAACACATTTCTAATTATTAAGGTCTTGGCTGCATAACAGCATTTAAGAATTCAAAAAGAATAATAGTTACCATCAAAGTATTTACTCACTTCATCAACAAATGTGTATTTCTTTTTTGTCTTTCTCCTTTTTGGAATATTTTCATATGTTGTGCTTGGAAAAAAAGTGAAAATTATGAATCAATTTGTCTTTGTCAGTGTTTTTCATTTGTGTTTTTCATTTAATTTTTAAAGGTTATAACAAACTAAATAAATGTTTTGGTGTATAATCTTTACCTGCAAGTCAATGTACTTCAGATACAATTTCAGACAGCTCTTCTCTCCTGCATGGCTCCTGAAACAACTGGTTTATGACTTCAGCAAACGGCAAATTTTTATTCATTCTGTGACCCTCGTGTTTTTCACCCGGACATTTCAAGTTCCTCAATTCACCATCCTTCTGGTTCAAAGTCAGAAAAAATACTGCCATTACGCTCACATTCACAGAAAATTGCCTCCAGGTATGCATCAATCCAAAGTGAGTTTTGTTCAGTTCAGACAAGTGATCGATACATTTAAACACAGGCAGGAAATACATCAATAACCAGACACTTTAATAGATCATAATCTGGGAGACTGAGTTTTTCATCATTGCGGGGCAAAAAAAAAAGGAGTGATAAATGACAGTCATTTGAAGAGTCAAAATGACAGTCATTTAAAGACCGTTGTGACCTCAAAGTTGTCAGGAAAGAACATTAACACTTAGTTCACCAAGTGAGCTGTTCGCTTTGTCAGATCACGAGTCTTATTCTGCTTTTTATTTAAGGCTGCAAAGAGTTTTGTGAGGGATTACTGCCGGTGTAGAAGATCATCCTTTTCAGCAAACTAAAAGTGACTTCATGCTGTCAGTCTGCTCTTTTAGTTAAAGGGAAAAGAAAACTTTGGAACTACCCACTAATCTAAAACTTCATAATGCTTTTAACAAAGGATTCAAACAATGGCTAAAATTGAAACAAAATTGCCCACATGAATAATTTGACCGGATGATAGCTTTATCATATTGCCTTCGCTTTACAGCATGTGCATATATTTAATCTGTAAAAACTCTTTTTCAGTATTGCAATGTTACTGTATACTGCACTTTTTCTTCTCTGTTTTCTCTTGCCACTTTTATTTCATCATTTTAAAAGCCTCCTGTGGACAAGTGTTGTGAGTTAGCACCTGTGCTAAAACACTTAAACAATGCCTGAAGTTTGTCCAATGTTATTGTGATGTCCACATCAAATAAACAATAAATAAATAAAATAATAACTTGGCTGGGTAATGATCATAAATGGAAACTTAACAATTTCCTTCCATCTATATGTTCTCGATCAGATCAATTGGATACTCCTGAAAGTTACAGTTTCCTTCACATCACGTCTTAACACTCTCAACCCAGATAGTTTATACTCTAAAAGAGCTAAAATGAAATGTTCTCAATAAAGTAATAATATTCTGATCATCAACTTTACCTTTTAACTTTGTGGTTACGGAGCAGACCCCTACTTTAGATGCTCATTTCTGGTCCCCCTTAGCCTCAAAGCAAAGTGTCAGATCATATGAACTCCTCATGATTATCCCCACATTGTTTTAAGGATTTGCAGAGAAGCATGAGAGATTAATCCTTCTTAAGTCACAATTTTGTATACTCCAGTGAACTGCGAGAATTTGGTTTCATCAGTTAAACTCAAAATACAGAGAAGTGAACATGAATTAAAGTGGATAGGACTAAACCAGATGAGCTCACAAAGAAAGTACAGGTTGAGCTTGTTTCAGAGTGGGCAGCACCTGACAAAAGCTAATTGAGTTTTTATCCTTCTCATCTGGGATTGGCTCATGTACAGAGGAGTAACCGGAGAGATCCTAATTGCCTAAAGCGTTGGCTTGTGAGCGGTAATAGTGGCATCGTCAAAGTACTATCTGATATCTACATATGAAGCTCATGTTACACAGCACTTACAGAATATTGCATTTCATCTGTCGGGGGGCTGTCTGTGCCTGTACTGTGTCTGAAGCCAGTTTCATTATTCTTCGGCACTGTTGCCAGACTGTTTTGCTGGCATGGAGACTCATCTCATTTCATGGAGAGAATGGAAAATGACAAGATGGAGAGCAAAGGAGTGGAACACCGTACTTGACAACCGAGAGCTGAGATTGTTACTGGAGAAAGAGGGGATGGAGGAGTGTAGGTATTTCAACATTCACAAGGGTTCCCAGGAGTTAGGATTTCATTTGAGGTATTGGTTATTACACACACACACACACACACACACACACACACACACACACGGGCCACTGAAGAGGTTCTTAAAGTTGTGACAAGAGTTTGTATCAACACATCACCACATGACTGAAATAATCAAAAAGGAGCTCAAAATATCTTCTTTCATTTTTTCTCCCTGGTACCCAAAAGTATGAAAAATGGTTCTGGCACAGTTTACAAAGATGGAAATCACACAAGAGAAATACCTCAACAACAAAAACAAAAACCCTGTGCAATATGAAAATTTTAAAAAATGAAAAAAAAAAACTCCAAAACAAACAAATATAATGATTAAACCCTTGCAAAAGCCTATCAGCTATCAGCAAGGCCCTATAGTCTCCCTAGCTTTTTTGTTTTTCAAGCTGAATTAAAAGGAAAGTAATTAAAAAAGTCATTTGGGGTGACTGCAATTTGCCTCAAAATTGAAATATTTCCTAACATAACTAATAGTGCAACAAGTATCAGTACAGGCTTGTAGATTTGCAGATAAAACTTATTATTCACAGTTTGGAGGCAGTTGCCCCATATGAAACCCAAAAGTGGCTCATACATGACAGTAGTTAAAAAAATTGGTTGATTTGTTGTTGGTTTGATTTGCAATTGTGAGAAAGACTTAACCTCCCAGGTGTTTCACTGGGTTCCTCAGATGTGTCTGGTTGATGAAATACTCTGTCCTTGAGGTGGTTTCTAAATTAAAGTCCCAAAATTGTGTTTTTCTGATGGTCGCCCCAGATGATAATTTGGACTATGAACATGACAACATTTGTACATTATTATGGAAATATAAGTGCAAATGCTTCATAATTTTGTCAGTGAATGGAAAACATGATAGAACTTATGCAAAATCGCGCGGTGGGTATACTTAAATTGATTTAAGTAATATCATGTTTACAGGTTAAATGATTTAAAGTGTTTTTAACTGGTTGTCCAAGTAGAGTATAGGCCTGACATCATTGACCCACTCATATTATACACATAATACTACACATATGCTGATGCCAATTATCTGAATCTGTTCATATACTCTGACCAACCTAGCAAGTACAAGAGCCCCACTTGTGCCACATCAGTCTAAAAGATTCAACCTGCACAGTGGCACAAGGAAAACAGAGATCTGCTTTGAAGTTAGCTCAACAAAAGCAGCAGGAAACCCTCATCCATTGAATTTTAACGGATGGAAAATAATTTGCCTCAAGGTTTTTTAATAAACAAGGTATTCGAGGAATCATTCAGCGTCTTCTCCCTGAAAGTGTCAAGTAAAGTCAGAAAACTCTTGGGGGATTGACTTGCCAAGCATGTTGTTGTCCCCTTGCTCGCCTGAATGCTCCAGTCATATAGGAGACTTTATTCAGTGATGCCATAGCAGTAGGCTAGGGGGCTATGCTGATGAAGTGTAAATTCTTTATAGACAAAAAAAGAAAATTGGAAACGTGGTGAAGAAAATTGAAAATGTTGCTTGAGGTGAAAGGAAAAGTGATAAATTATGGAATTCATGGGCCTACTGAGACATTTCAAGAATGTCTTTAAATAAACACAAGGAGCTGAAGAAAAGATAGGAGAAAAAAACAAGATGTGTTTTACTTTGATAACAAAAAAAAGTAATAAAACAGTATCTCCTTCTTTTCTACCAAGTGATTCATGAGGGGTAAAGTTATACTTCTCAGAAAAGTCAGACAAATAACCTCAGATATTTTACACCACGGTACATCCCTGACACTATTTTTTGGATCAGACTCTAATCACAAATTGAGTTTGTTGTTTCCATCGTGGTTCTTGCGGAAGTTTCCACTTGGGCGGCATAACCCAGAATAAATATCATGTATAATCAGCTGAAACAATGAAGGGGAAAGAAAATATATTTCTAGACTAAGCATACAAGACCAAGCCTGCAGAGGTAGTTTTTTCCCATCTGGCTTGGAGCTGTGAAAAATTGGGTCATTTCAGGCAACATAACAAATTCCTGTTCCCTCTGTAAGTGCTCTAGCTGGAGGAGGTGAACCAGTGTCCACTTTAACACCTCTTGTACCAACAGATTAATGACAGGAGCAACAACTTTCATATTCTGTGCGGACCTTGTTACACCGTTTCTTCAAGGCCTGCTGAGCATTCTAATTAAAAAAAAGTCACTACATGTTTTTAAACAAGGGTTTTGTACTCCGGGACCTTGTGAAAAAGCATTGCTGGATGTTGTGATGGAGCTCCTCCTGGCTGTCTGTTCTCCTGGTGCCTGGCTGCTGTGTTGCTGAGGTCATTACTCATTGTGACAACCTCTGCTGATCTACATCATATTACCAAGCATTTAATGTTGTTCCCCGCTGACCGTATGGCCTCTTAAAACATCTACAAAAGCCGACTACAGAGCTGTTTTTAATGCATCATCACCATAGTTTTAGTGCTTCTCTCAGCAAATCCTTTTCTCTGTTATTCTTCATTGTATTTTTGCTTTGCTGCTCTTCATATTTGACATTCTCATTGATTAGTTATTGATCATCATCTCTTTGGAGAAATGCATACACTAGGCCTATGTAAACAGAATCTATTTACAGTTTGCCTGCTGGGGTGAGAAGTGCTCTGAACTCAGGCTGACAAACAATCCTAGAATTTATGTATCACATATTTTCCTCCTCACGTCGCTGTCTACACTTCACATTAGAAAATTGGAAAGAAAGTGCAGAGAAAGAACAGAAAGTAACTCAAATGATTTTTTGTACGGCCCAGGGGTTACTGTATTTCTGTACAGTTATTCTCTCATCTGAAACTGTTTCATTTTTCTCTCTGAGGTACAGTACTGCACAAATTGTACAAGAACCGTTCTGGCTTTACCAGATGGCAAAAAAATCTGTCACAAAGCTGTCATGTCTTTTTGGACATTAGGTAAAGGAAAACATGAATTTAGAAAGTAGAACAGATATGCAAAAACACGCATCTGAAGTGGTGTTTATGCTGCAGCACATGGACATTTAAGACTGCACATCTGTCACTGAAGAAGACTTCATAAAAGAAAAAACAGCCTTAGCATCGCATACATTACCCACATTCTCATACTAACACTTATTTTAAGCATGTTTCAAGCTACATTTGCCTCAAAAGGAGACACAATGGAGAGAGCAGCATTTATACTTAAAAGACAGGAACTCCAGCATTTGGGTAACATGGTAATTTGCTTTCTGGACCAGTACAGTCAAAAAAGGGAATTAACATTCACATTTGTAAATGTAGGGAACAACAAACAGCTAACTTCAATGGAAATAAGCACACTGGGAAATGATAGTTTTCGAAAGCATGCCTATAAGCTAAACCTGGGATTCCCAAAATTTCAGCCTTCAACCTCCAAAATACCAGGAACCTGGAACATTATAAAAATACACTGAAAGACGACTACAGAAAACAAAAACAAGCAAGAAAACAACAAAAAAGACAATTTACTTTGTTGATATGTAGAAAATTAGACCACAAACATGAACAATATGCTTTTTCTTATTCAATCTGCAAGAACTGACACTGCCGCAATCCTGGCTCAGTCAATTCGGGGATCAGGAAACTAACAAAAAGATGAAACATCTTCTTTTTGCACAATTTTGAATATGAAAATTAAAAATATATAATATAATATAATATAATATAATGATAAGGCCACAAGGCTCTCCTAACTGGTTCATGACACATTGGAGGAGTGGGCCTCAAACACCAAGGTTTGCCCATTGCAGGTCTCATGAGGTCTGGCCAATCAGAGTGAATGGGGTTTGTGAAATGGGGAGCTTTAAAGGAACAGCAGCTTACATGAAACATGTCAGACAGTGGCTGAAAAAAGGGTTTTTGAAACACCAGTGTGGGATAAACTAGGGATTATTTTGGACAGTGATTATTTGAAGCTACTACAGAAGTGCCAGAGAACATTGTAAGGACAAAAAAAGTCTAAAACCCAGAAGGGCTTCATAAAATATTTTGATCTTTCAGGTATAACTGGATAAAATCATTCTTATGATGTACCATATTACCTGAGATAGCTGAGTGGTATCTCAAACTTGCATTAAAGTAGCTAATAGATTACAACAAAAAGAAGTCTAGTGTATTATCTTAAAATCCACAATCCAACCAAGATCACATATTGAGTGAACTTTTGCATAAAAGCCAGACCACAAGCCTGTTCAGACCAGTTTTTGGTTTCTGGTTTTGTAACCAAAGATGACTGACATTAAAAGTTTAAGGCCAGCACACCTGTCAGGATATCTGCTCCTTTCATGAAGAAAAAAAAAAGTTGAAACGCTCCTTACTTTTTCTTTCACAGCAAACACAGGAGATCACACAGTATCAGATTTATATGTCTGCACATTAATCACTCTCAAGTGGCTTTTAAATGCAATGAAAGAGCTGTTACAGCCATTATAAAAGCAGGTTTTAAGTTTGAGTTCAGAGAAAATGCCCTGAAGTTGAAACACCAGTTCCTCTTTTAGAGACTGGACCATTAATTATTGAGCTATCAAGTGCTGACGAATCAACACAAATATCCTCCATGTGCGGCTGATTGATTGTTGGCTGCTGAGCTCAGATGAAACACATCAACATGGACTCTTTTTTTCTGTTTGAAGATTATTTTTGGAGCTTTTGTGCTTTAACTAAGAGGACAGGCAGCTGATGGAGTAGGAAACTGGAAAAAAGGAGAAATGAACAACATGTTTCAAATGGTCTGCTCTTTTTAAACTAAGCATCAGAACATACAGTATAACCATTTAACTTAACCATTCAAGATAAACCAGCCTCTTAACTCTAAAAGTTGATTCCTATTTTCAGACATGAAAGACCCCTGACTGTCTGACACAGTTGTCAAAGTTTGACAACTGAAAACATAAGAAAAGAAAAAAAGTAACACAACTGAGCTGCTCTCGTGCAACTCCAGGTATGATTGAGCTGTAGATCATATTTCCTCTTGAGTGAGCAGCAATCCTGCTCCTGTTGGAAATGTGACAATATTTGATTTAATGTGAGTGCAGATGTTGATGTAAAGAGATATTCCCGAGCCTGAAGAAATCTTTTTCACATCATGTGATATAGTTGCAGTAAAACACTATCTTTGTGAAATTGTTAACTGTATTTTCCAAGGTTTTCTACCAGAACAAAAAGTCACCCAGCAAAGGTCAGTACATTATTGACATTTATCCTCAGCTACAATGCAGTTACTCATCATTCTGTAAAACCAAACATGTAACCTAACTTGGCTTTCAGTGTCTGCAATTAAACAAATAAAGGTCACTGCTGAAGTGCATTTTGGCCTTTTTAGCGCCTCTCACAGGGTTCCATCATAGGATCAGAAAGCTAAACCTACAGACACCGCTCTGCTTCTTTTCCTTGAGCACGTGTGGCAGATGCCGAGCTCACTCCAAGAGGCCACAGCGCTGTCAGCTCTGATCTGTCCTTGTTTAGGAGGATGCTTGTTCATTAAGCCCGACATGGCCCAACAGGAGGCAGGCTTCCACAAACAGGCTCACGTTTGGTGTCATAAATCCATATTAGGAGGAGCGGAGGCATCTCATGTGGAGGGAGGTTGCAAAGGTGATGGTTGAGGAGACTTGTGACAAGTCGTCCATGACAGCAGCGGCACCTTGTTCTCCTAAAGATGAGGAGCAATGAGAGCATATCGTTGCAGCTGATTGGGTTTCTGATCCATGTTTAGAAAGATCTTTACCATAATTTTGGTTTACAAAGCGTGTCCTGTGTGACTGCCATTTACATGAATGATTTTTTTCTTGCTGAGAAAGGTCAGCAGGAAATGTGCCAGGTGTTTTGGAGCAGCAGGGTGGTGAGCTGCACTGAATGTAATTACGGGACTCCGGTGATCTGATAACCTGCCAGTCTGTCTCTCCACACTAGGAAAGTGCACTGGCATATTAAAGGGCTCAAAAACATGACTGAAAGAGTGTTCATGTGTGCAAGTTAATGAGGCAGAGGCCATGATTAGAATGCATGTCTCGCCGACCAGTAGTTTTCAAACTTAAAGGATGATGAAGTTGCACTTGAAATTTAAATTAAATAGTTCAATCAAATCCTTTTTGCTTTTTGTTATGCATTTCAGGGATCAGCTGTGACCAGCGCTACAGTGCACTACATGCTAGTTTTGGTCCTGGTTTGCTTTTGAAAAACTAATAAGAGGGCAGATCTTCTTTTTAGCGTTATGTTTCTTTGTCCAAGTTGACTTTTTTGTCATATACAACACAATGAGGAAATGTATTTATCAACAGTTATGTAGCATCGTTGTTTGAACGGTGACAACAGTTGCCGGAACATAAGGCTCTGTCAGGCTTCAGTATAACAGAGAGGGAATGTTTTTCAAATATTGCATCTTGGTTTGGTCCAAGCCAACATTTAAGTAACCATGGGCTATTGTTATTTTATTGTGTATGTCGCTAGGGAAGCAAATTTTGTGACTACAGTTTGTACCGTAGTTTAGCAGCCAGCTATATTCAACTCTACTCACAGCCCAGTGCTCTGAAACACGTCAAGTAACGTTAGTAAATCCTGGTTATGTCCTACCAGTGCTCATCTACCTGATCCAACCTCACCAAGCAGGGCAAACATAACCTGGTTCTTCATTTTATTTAAAGACTCTCAGGTTTGAACAGATCACTGCTATAACTGCTGTATATGGTGGAAATGACAATATCACAACCAGCTACGCTCGTGTTTTAGCCTTTTATCAGCCTAAAGCCCCTGTATTAGCCTTTAGCCTGTGTTTAAGCCTTTAGTCGCTGCTCAACCACACTCCCTTTTGGCTCTTCTGTTCTGTATCTGTCAGATGGTCAAGCCCTTGTTTACCACTGTTACCACAAAATAAATCACAGAATTTTTTTTTCATCAGAGAAAAACTCAGATCTCTCTTTTCACTACTAAACTTCATAAGCCTTTGTGGTGTTGTCATTGAGACTCTGATAAACCTCCTTTAATTGAGGATTAGCTCCAGGCAGATACCTAAAGATGAGACTTTTTCAAGATAACTTAGAAAGTCCTCATGGTCCTTTTAAAATAATTCTTCATGTGTGTAACTGCGCTTGGTTCTTGAATACTTGTCTTTCAAAATTCCTCTAAAAGGCTTCAGCATTATAACCGCACAGCAAGGAGTGAGACCTGGTTCTCATTTTGATGACAGCACCTCTCCTCCAGGCCTGGCACACCCATTGTGTGGGAGACTAAAGGCAGGAACAAAAGCCTCCCACGTGTTGTTAAAAGCTACAGATTACATGAAAGATTGGGATATAATTGGCTGCAGCCGTGCTCTGCCGGATGGACGGTGATTGGAATCTGGCCCTTGAAGAAAGGAGGTTTCCAAAATGTGAGTTACCAAGTTCAAGCGAGGATTTCCCAGAGTTACAGGGCCTTTTTTGTTGGTAAGTATATCCATGGGCTGAATATTTCCAGAATATTTGCTGAGCTTCAGGGAAAAGACAGTAACACAAGGACAACATTTCTTTTTCTGAGATACCAACCTGATTTGCCTTACACAGTTAACTGCAGAGGAAATTTGGAATGTGGTGTTGCGTATAACGAAGACTGAAGCGTTTGTTCACTACTTTGTCTTCTTACGTGTGAGTCACAGGAGAGCAAAAAAGGTAGCTATGAAACTATATTTCTGCCTGTGTCACATAATAGTCAGGCCTTAGTAGATTGTCTTGCTCCTGTCTGGAAATAAGCTTTGGGCAATGGCCCTAACAGACAGCTCAGAGAGCAGGGAGCAGTCAGAGCCGTGCCGCTGCCTCTCCAGATCTCAGTTGACACCATAAGTCAGTGGCCGGCTATTTAGACATTGAAGCTGTTTGGAGACTCGTGTTAACAAGCACAAAGGGGCCACTGAGCCAGCCAGAGAAGGTGCCGCCGTGCTAATAGCACTGAGAGCACTCTCCACACTCATCTATTTTATTCTTCTTCCCTTTCAACCATTCACTCCCCCGCTCTCTTTTCCTTTTTTGTTTCGACGCTGTAATTACACCTGCTCTGCCAAGCGTAGCTCGAGGCGTGGCTGGGCAAAATCACTCATTAATATGAATCTGCAGAGTATGAGGAAGAGGAGGAGGATACTCACAGGTAGTCTCTGTGGAAACATCAGTGTTGTGCGCAGCCCGCACCTGTGTGACCCTCCTGGGATAGAGAGGTAAAGAAGCCTCACTTTGGGGAATTGTGTGTGAGAAGTGAGCCCATCCATTTTCAAAATGAACCTGCAACAATTACAAAGCCAAAGTGAGGAAACAAGCCTGTGTAACTTACAGCTATAAGGCTCAGGATTCTTTTACCAGCTGAAATCAAGCTGCAAAATCAGATTAAGAGAGATGTCAGAGCCAAGAGTGAAAGTGCGATCATGAGAATGCCTGAGAAACACATCTTGAAGTCATGACAACGATTACAGGCGACTAAATACTTCTCTTTATTCCAAGATTAGAAACCTGACTCCTCAACAAAGAGACCTCCAGGCTGGAAGTGTAAAATCAAAGGTGCAACAACACGTTCTCATTCCTCAGAGACGGTTAAGCGGCGGCTGCATCTGTTAAGGGACACACAGATTAACACCAGACAGTGCACTAGACCAGACAGATAGTGTTACACAGCCCTCCCCCTCTAAATGAGTGTAATCAGACACATCCAGAGATCAGAATTACAGCAGCAGCTGATGGCAAAAATGAGTTTTTTTCATAATGAAATCCATAAATATCCCACAACGACTCACTGTTGTTCTTACAGTGAGGGAAATCTGTGCACAAGCCGGGCTGTTCTACTACAAATGACGAGCCGCTGCAGGCTATGTTAGGCCAGTTGTGTGAGATGCTGTGTGTGTGTGTGTGTGTGTGTGTGTTTGTGTGTGTTCAGAAACACAAGGAGCTGAAGGGAGAGGGAAATTATTATCTCTCTAAGTGTTCCTCAACAGGCCAAGGAAGTTCACAGCTGTTCCTGTGTGCAGAAGTAAAAAAAAACATCCTCATTAATATAGACAGCTTGACAGCAACATGCATGGTATACTCTTCAAAGGAAAATCACACATTAATTATTCACATGTATTGCACTGGACAGCAAGAAAAAGTAGCAGTTGGGTAGAAAACACTAATAGAAAAAGCACTTTCTCCACAACTGTCATTTCCCCCTAACCAGGGTTACATAGAAGGCAAAGCTGCTTGAGCTCATTTCCATAATACCTCTGTGTGCCCCAAGTGAATAACAGGGTTCAGTTTGCCTTCATTAGCATGTGCCAAAGAACACATTTCTTTCCCTTTTTCAGCTGAAATATTTTGAAAGGCTTTACGTGTGTTCTGGAAATGATTGGATGTGAGACCTGCCCACTGGCTGCAGCTCACAGACCTTATTTTGGGGAATTCACTGCATAGCCAAGGATTTCTTTTCTTATCAGATTCACAGCAGGGGGTAAATTGGATAGGAGATAACTGTTGGCAACTCTCATCACCTATAGACCCACAGATGACAACTCATTACGATTCAGGTAGCATGTGTCTGCTATTCCTACTTCCTGTTATGACTTTGAAACTCAGTTGTTAACCCTAACCATAGAGATTAGGGCTGCACCGTGTATCATTTTAGTATGGTCATTGTGATGTATGCGTGCACATTATTCATATGGTAAAGCGTATAGAGTATCATTAAACATTTGAGCCTTTCAATTAAGGCTGGGCAATTAATTGCATATTAGTTTAAAATGCAATATGGCCGGCTGCAATGTTGGAATCACAGACAGTGCAACATTTCTTGGACCTAAAATGTGCCAAAATAACAGACACTTTTTTGGCATTAGATGTTCCATGCACCACACCAGTGTTACTCAACCGTGGTCAACTAAGGAGTCAAGTTGTTGAAAAATATCTATGTGGTGAAAAATGGAAAGAAAAGCAAGATGAACCAATATAAATCAATTTAAGGTGGAAAAAATAGATGAAAAGGAGAGAAAATTGGGAGAAAAGTTAAAAAAGTGGTCATTAAGTGGCAAAACTTTTCAGACACCTGGCCTTCCTGTTTAAAATATCCTTTTTTATTGATCTTATGTAATATTATAATTTTCTGAGACACTGAATTCTGGGTTTGTCTGTAAGTCACAGTCGTCAGCAATTCAAGAAACAAAGACTTGAAATAATTTACTCTATGTGCAATAAGTCTAAATGATATAAGGGTTTCACTTTCTGAAAAAAGTGACCAGGAGTATTTCACTTTTTTGTGATACTCTTATTTTTGAAATATACCTGTATATGCTATCAGAGTTTCTTTGTTTTTTTTTTTCATAAATCCTACTTTTTTCCCTCATGTATGTTTTTCATACTCAAAACAAGAATCACAATTGCAATACATGGAAAAATAATCACTTTAAATTACTTTTGCTCATTCAGTCCTACTATAGTCTTTTCTATGCCCAATCACATGACTAAAAGAACTAATAAGCATATTTGAACATAGCACATTTTACCACAGTACAAGCCACAACTTGGACAGTTAGCGCATCTTCTCAGTGCTCAATCATTTCACCCACTGTTATCAGGGTCAGGCAGAGAAACGTAAGCCATCAAGCCATCAAGAGACGGAGAGGGATAGGAGGAGAGAGAGAGAGAGAGAGAGAGAGGTAAATGTAAGGGGAGCATAGCAGGAATTTGGACGATCTGACAGTTTGCCCATAGTTAATATCACGTAAGGTACTATCTTTTTGGCACCTTCAGGGTTAAAGGGAGCAGCTTCTAGATCTGTAGGTTCTGCTTTGTTTGAGAGTCTGTCATCAGAGAGAGTCAGGAGGAATTTACCTTAACGGAGTGAATCAGTAAATTTAAAGAAAACATAGCAATAAATATTGCAGGAATCAAAAACAGTGCAATAACATTTTTCCCCAATCTCGTGCAGCCCTAGCAGAGATACTAGAAATGCAGACGTTTCACTTTCCAAGCGGAGGAATATACTTTTAGTCACATAGCTCATGCTAGTCGTGATACTGCCTCAGGAGTGAGTGTCTCTCTCCTGTCAAAGCTTGTGGATCACTTTTCCAACTCAAAGGATTAAAGGTCCTCAGTCGAGACAGATACCAGCAATCCAGAGGCTTTTATTTAGCTGAATATCTTCACAGAAAAAAGAGTAATTACATCCATCTAGTAAATCCAAAAAACTATGCAATATGCACTTTAATCATTCAAAAAGGAGCATACTTTATATCACAAAGTCACATATTAAAAAGAACAAACTCATAATCAAGCAGAACAGCATTTCTCTGCAGCAGAGGCATAATGACAAGGATGCATCGACCAGCTGTGTGCGGTTTTGTCAGGTGTCTTTCATAAAGTCACTGTACTCCGAGCATTTATTCCGTAGGAAAAGTGAATATAGAACAAATTACTCTTTAACCTTTAACCAGAATTCATTGTCCATGCAATGCAACACGGAAGACACGCAGTTGACACACAGCTGCCAGGTACTTTCATAAGACATGCGGCAGTGGTTGAATGGAGGTTGTAAGAGGGGATAGTAAGGAGCCATGACAGATGTCAAATCTGTACAGCATCAAAGAGGAGACGGGAAGGAAGACGTTCATGCAACTCTTAACAGTACAAGTCATTTATGACCTCGATGTGACGTCCAACTCCTCACTCACACATCTGAATTGATGCTCAGGTTGGCCAAACGTGGATCAGAGTTGATCTCGTACCTGTAATGGTACCCCTCCATGTGGTCCCTACAAGCGTCCCTGATGTTGTACATCCACCGCTTAATACCTTTTCTGTTCAGGTAGAGCACCAACAGGAATATGACACCAATCAGGGCCAAAACCAGCCCTAGAAAAACGTAAGAGGTCTCCAGTACACTCTCCAAGTCGCCCGGACACTTCAGCTGTGACTGCTCCAGGTGCAGGAGAGACTGATGTACAAGGTCCTCAGGGGCAGCACAAGCCAGCACCTGCTTGTCAATGACCTGAGTGGCATTTTTCAGCCAGAACACTGTGTCATCTATGTAGCAGTCGCACCGCCAGGCGTTCCCTGCCAGCTGGACGCGAAGTCCAGGCTTGAGATTGAGCTGTGCCAGGGTGGAGGTGGGCAGGTTCTTCAAGCTGTTATCTCTCAGGTCAAGGTCGTGCAGCTGCGGCACCTGAAAGGTCCCGTTTGGGATGGAGATGATGGAGCTGTTCTGCAGGCTGAGGTTGACCAGGTGAGAGAGGCTGGAGAAAATATCATCTGGAAGGATGGTCAGGTCATTGTTGGACAGGTCCAGGACTGTCAGCTGATGAAGGTTTCCGCTCTTTAGGAAGCCCACATCCAAGATGGTATGATTGTGAAAAGAACTGCTGAGGTTCAAGACCTGCAGTTTGTTTTCATCAGGGAAAGCTTTGTCACTGAAATTCAGGATGTTATTGTTGCTTAGATCCAGCCGCACAAGATTTGGCAAGTTCTCAAACGTTTTCGCATCCACAGTCTCCATCTCATTACCACTGAGATACAGATCTGTTAACTGTTCCAAGCGGGTGGGAAAAGAGTCCACACTAATACCGGAAATATAGTTTCCTGTTACGTACAGGACTTTAGTGTTGTCTGGTAAAGAATCAGGGATGGCGTTTAAGTTCTTATTTTGACATGTCACAGTTTGAGAGTCACATGTACAGACATCTGGACAGCCTTGGCAAAATATAACAAAACAAAGGAGAAACAGCAAACGCATCATATTGGGTTTGAGTTTTCTACCTCTGGTTTTTCCGCGGATACCTCCGCACGGCGTGCTCAACAGGCGCATCTCGGATTTTCCAAATCTGTCGGCGCAGACTGTGCGTAATGATCGTTCTCCAACCTCACAACCAGTCACCGCCTTCTTCTTCTTCCACGAGGAACCAGAGAAAGTTTCTCAACTATGTCTCCCTCTGTAGCCCTTTCGAAAACTAGTCCAAGTTTCTACTTAGGCTCCACATTACTACCTCCAAACCATCCTGGTGGAGGAGAAGTCTACATTTCCTTGATCGTAAGGGGAGCTGGCAAACTTCTTGGCAATCCCCCTCCTCCTCGCCTTTTTGAGACGTCAGGCTCTATGTTACAAAACTGACGATGTTTACGTCCCACGAAAGCACGTCATCAAATGTAACAACTCACGTTTGTTTTGGAAGTGGAAAATGCTCCGTGTCTCCTCATCCTGCCTTGTATGTGCCTCCAGCTCGGGGATCGAGGGAGAGACTAAACAGAGCAGCTCTGTGAAAATCATTGGAAGGGGGAGCATACCATTATTCAGGGAAAGGGGGGTGAGCAGACCACTCATACAGGTTTATTCAGGCTTTAGATTTAAAAATCCACCCGTCATACCCCTCTTAACTTATTGTATAATAACTAAACTTTGTTGTCGAATATTAAATGGAAGATTTTCGAGTGAAGTTCCTGTAAGACATGATCCAGGAACTGGGAGTCCAGGGAGCACAAGGGTCCCCTCGGAGAGGCGTCCTTCAATGTTGAGCTCTGCCATTCTCAGGAGGGGTAGTAGTTTATTTGGATGAATGTAACCAATGTTTCATCTGATAGTCATTTAGTTATGGGTGTGTTGCACATGCATGATTAGTCACGACAAACCACAACTCTTGGATTTTTTGGGAATTAACTCACAGAGGATTGTTTGTGTCACTGGCTGGTTATGATATTCAACAAACCACTTAATAAATTGGGGTCAGGGGTGAACCTCCTGGGGGGGCATAGGGTGGCAGCTGTTGGGCAATACTGCAAAATTTGGTATTGATCCCATACTAAGTCAATATGGGGCCAGTATTGCTGATATCAACACCAATATTCATACCAATACTTTTTAAATAGAAAAGCAGCTCGTCAAAATTTGTCAAGAATAGCACACAGATGCCTAAAACTAATGTTTCCGTGCATGGATGAAAATTTAAAAAAACAACAACCCTAAACTTTCAATCAGAAATTAATCATGTGCTTTAATTTTTCAGCCTTTTTGCAAAAGAGTAAATTTAAGTATTTATGAACAACGTTAGTTATCATATTTAGCATTAAATATGTAATTTTCATCAAACAGCTTGCACATACTGGTAAATTAACTATTACAGAAACATTATATTTAGATAATCAGCAATATACTGATCATTTTAAGTATTGATCCTACCACGCAATAAAGATAAATACTGATACCAACAATGGTATCAATGTAACAATATCTTAAGATAAGATCCATCTATCCACCACTAGCTGCCACCCTGAAACAAAGCCTTGCCACCCCTGTTGGAAGGGATGCCAAGATCGGGGACAAGATCAGGTGGACAGAGAAGGAAGGAGCGAAGAGGCGTCAGAGACAACATGGAGGACCAAAGTGATCAGAGACAGGAAGAGGGGCAGAAGATGGAACGAGACAACAAAAAAGAAGGAGACAAGGTTCAGATCCCAGACATTAAGAGGAAAAAAGTTAGCGCCAGTCATAACAAGTTAAAGTTAGCCTGGATTGTTATTGTTGCTCCCATCTGTTTTGGGTTGTGTCACATGTTCTGAGTTACTTATGAAGTCTTGTGAATGAAAAGCACCTGAGTGCAAGTCATATTCTTGTGGCCGTCTATTTCATATTAAGTGAATTCAGCAGATAGACATTTGCCATGTTGCTACCACTTAACAACTGACTGCCCCTCTTTGCCACCCCTGGTTTACTCTGACAGATTTTTCTAGATCAGCCTCTGGTTGGGGTTCCAGTGAAATAAGATGTAAACTAACGAACGACTGATAACTTAAGCCTATGAGATCACATGATTAGATTCTGTGATCTCATAACTCAGGCCACAACTTTCTGGTATTTGGTCATAAAAGTCAAAGTCTTTTTGTTGTTTGGGATACTCAGGTTCACTATGTAAAATAAATTAATCTGTGTTTTAACTGTTCCTTATGTGATTCTAAAAAAATGTGTGTACTGAACTTGCAACAACACAAATGCAAAATTATAAATAAATTTTTAGATCTCAAGATGATCTCTCTACTGTTATCGCTGTATCGGAAAGTATAAGAATAAGAGTAAGATGCTCCTTTTTCCTGTGGTTAATAACGTTGAAACTGTAAGTGGTTTGATAAAATAAAAATGTTTCCTACAATAAGAGAGTGGTCTCATCTCCATCTCTGTATTTCCAGTTCCTTATTACAAAATGACTTGACCTTTGAGGAGTTTTCAGCAGGATTATGAAGGATTAAAGAGCTGAGAAGCTAAACTTTGGATGTGTTCATGCAAGGTTAGTGAAGCAGGGCACACTCTTCAATATGTCATATTTGGAAGCCCCTGCAGAGATCCCAGTGTAACCTTAGCTTTACCCTCCTCTGACCCTTTCCTATTATTAGCCTGGGTCATTGTGACAACCATCTGATGACACCTGGATCAAGCGTGAAAGTGATACTCTTCTGAAAGCCAGGTATGATAGGTTTTTGAGAGGGGTTGGATTATTATTATTATTTTTCTTTTTTTGACTGTGCACCTCTGCAGAAACTTTGACGCCTATCCCATTTTTTGCAGGCTTTATTTTCCCCCACATCATTTGTTTAATTGAATCAGAAACACCATGAAATTATACAAAGTAGAAAATGACCATTGAAAAGTTAAACTTTAAAAATCTGAAAAAAAGAAAAAGTATTCTGTCATTAGAGAGTAATTTGAGGATTTTTATGCCAGCTTGAAGGAGACTGGAAGCAAGAGTTTTGCATCTACAGGATATGAAAGCATAAAAAAAAGAAAAAATTGAAAGGTTAACAGTACCAAAAGTTTATTTTTAGTGTAACTTTAAAGTCTGAAAACAATGCTCAATGAGTACAATGCTCTACTAGCTCCAGTGTATTTATCTATTTACCATTCCACCTACCAACCTGTGCATTTATTACATTTTTGAAGCCAAAAAGTATGAGTGATAAGATTGTTTTCAAAGGTAATAATAATAATAATAATAATAATAATAATAATAATAATAATGATGATAATAATAATAATAATAAAATGACTGGTTGTTTTATATATATATATATATATATATATATAATTAACATGAGTAATACATTTAATTTAAAAATCACTTATCAAAATTCAGACAAATAATCATTAAAATCAGTACTTAACAAGGAGCATCAAAAATTCCCGCATGAATCATTCAAAACAACAGCACAATCACACATTCAAAGTTCACCTTAAGCGGTGAGTTGTTCACAGAAATAAGTGGATGGGTCAGAGCAGTTTGAATATGAATGGGGAATGAGTTCAAAAGGTGGGGGGTTGCCATGAATGGAGAATGCTCTGTGACCCTAGGTTTAGGGTTTGAATCTGTGAGGTGGGGGCAGGAGGTCAGCTTGAGAAACTCAAACAATGGAGTGATATTACATTATTTATCATTGATCATGATATCAACGATATTCTAATGAGATAATATGAATCAAAAAATGTTTTAGTAGTTTTATAGAAGCATGTATTATGTGCTATGTAGATTTATCAGAAAAACTTTGTTCTCAGGAGGCACGAAGATCGAGACAAAAGTTCCCCAGATAAACTTTTTTTCTATTACATACGTTTTTACATAATTTGTTTCTAGTTTCTTTTTGTGTTATTTTCTTGCCTAAATCAAAAACCTTATTTTCGATGACATCATAGAAACAGCAGCAGCCGCCCATTGTTGGAGCTACTGACCCACAGATGAACCAATCAGCTGCCTTGATGCACACGCCTCCACCAATCAGAAGTCTCGACATAAAAGAGTGTTTTGGTTTTATCAAACCTGCAGGGTCTCGGCTCTTGGTCTGTTAATATTTTGCTCCAAAGATTAAGCCTTCAGCAACCATGACACAGTGGATATACGTCGTTGATTCTACTTTCTCCCTGGCCTCATTTTTCTTTATCTAACGGAAGGTAAGAAAGAAATGACGTTAACGTCTCTGCGCTCACTAACGTTAATGATGATGTGTCAGCTAAGCTAATGCTAAGTTAGCTCTCAAGGTAGAGTTGAATGGTGGTTTAAACTTATAGTTTAATCTATAACTTGTGCTTACATCCATGGTCTCCTGCACAAAGAGCCTATCTACCTTGCAGATACGACAGGACATCGTGATGTTGCATTTATTTTCACCACATTCAACGTGCTATCCTGCAGATGTGCTAATAACATTTAGCGGAGGGAAATTAGCCGATTGTTCTCTCACTGTTTGTGTGTAAGTTCCTCACATGATGGGAACATTTTCGTTCGTTATTATTATCAATGCAATAAACAAGCAGTGTGAAACAAGAAACAGGCTCGTCCAATGCATAACCCTATAAAGAGCTGAAATAGGATATAGCCAAACACAACTAAGAGGCTAATGTTATCTGGTAACAGCCTGTTACATAATCGAGACATTTAAGCGACGATATGATCCTCCCTCATGATGTCAGAGCTCTCTCTTTCATAATTTAACCCATGCAAACTTCGTGCAATGCAAACATGCATGAGCCTCAGTCTTATCTGCAGAGTTGCTGAATAAATGTTAAGCAGCGAAGTGTGTATTTCGCTGACCTCGGCTCCTTCAGTCTGTTTTTAGGTCAGACTAATGCTGACCTTTGCACTCTTAGTGTTGGATGTCATCTGCCTAAAACAGCATTTCTCACACACACACACACACACACACACACAAACACACGCATATTTCAAGCTTTTAAATCTTGCAGATGCAAATGCTATCCAGAGTTTTCAACTCACAGTATGATTTGTTTTCCTCAGGTTCACTCTTCAATTATGGAGTTTTAAAAAGGAGAGCGGGGTTGGGGGAAAGGGGGCCTTTCCCCTCTGGTTCAATGGTTGGACTGCTGGGTGAGAAGGTCAGAGGGTTGTTGAAGAATTTGCCTTTTGTATACTACTAAAGTACATTGAAGAAGATTTATATTTTTGCAGTTTGATATGTAAAATTTTTGTATGAAACGCACAAGGAGTTTTGTATCTATTGACTTCATTATGCCATTGTATGCTACAAGCACCTTAGTGGGTGTTCAACTCTTGGTTGAAATGGTGGACTGAAAAGAGTCACAGTAAGGCTCTGGAGTTGCTAGGGTGCAGTGGAACCTCAACACAAGCACAATTCTAGCACTCCATACCACCTCGACCTTTTGTTGACAAATATTCCTCTCTTCTCGGAGAGCAGGTCTGTTACTGAAGAAAGTTTTATTTACAGTGTTTTTGCTTTTATCGTTGCACATTGTATGTTTTCAAGTTTGTTTGCAATTGTGGATGGTGGGCTCTTCCAAAGGACTGATTGATATAGAAAAATAAAAAGGGGGGGGGTTCACTTGGAGGGGTACTTGCTAAAGATCAGGATGAGTCTGGCACCACTGGACTGTACCCCAAGATGCCGCTCACAGAAGCATGCGGATCAGGTCATTGCTGCGCTGACCAGTGGCTCAGAGGGGCAGCTTCGGGCATTCTTGAATTCATACTGCCACAATGCAGCCACCCTTCGGGATGACTTTGGTCGCTCTGCCTTGCACCTGGCGGCCTCACTGGGAAAGAAAGCTCTACTTGAGTGGCTGCTTGAGAGTAAAAATGCTGACCTGACGGTGAAGGATAAAGAGTCTGGCTGGACTGCTCTGCATCGCAGTGCTTTTTATGGACAAATCCATTGCCTCATATCACTGGTCAAGGTGGGTATTCAACCCAGATTTCTCAAAAATTGTCATATTTTTCAAGATGAATCTGTTTCTATTATTTACATTGATCTTTTTTTTTCTGACAGCATGGTGGACTCCTCTCCACCCAGGACAAGGAGGGTCTCTCAGCCATGGACCTTACAATGAAGGACCGACCATCACATATTGTCTTCAAACCCACTGGTAAAAAAGCTGTTGAATTCTCATCTTGCACTTAAAAAAGAATAAGCCAAAAGAGTGAAGAAGCCTGCAGCTTCTACTAACAGAGTGAAGCAGTAGACTTAAAAAAAAAGAAAACACAGGAGACAAAAATATTGCAACATCATCTTTTACTAATGTTGCGTAGCCCTGTCGTTATTTTTGTTTTCTTTTTAATCGCTTGTTTTGTGTTCTGTAAAGCACTTTGAACTACTTTACTGTAGAAAAGTTTCATTCAAATGACTTTCCTCATCTGTTTGGAGCAGACCAGAGTAGTGGTTAAAATAAGCTTTGGGAGGAAACAGTTGTAGCTATGCTTTTAATTGTGTTTTCCTCCTCATTACAGACCCGACAGAAGTATACACATGGGGAAACAATACTAATTTCAGTCTGGGTCACGGTAATCAGGAGAGCCGGCAGCACCCTGAGCTCGTGGATATGTTTGCCAGGAGTGGAGTTTACATTAAGCAGGTAAGCTAACAACAGTGTGTTGTTGAACCTGCTCTCCTGGGAGCAATAAAGTGTTTTCCTACAAGGTAAGGCTTACCTCTGAAACTCCAACTCAGATGTTTCACACCTGTAATGATGTGACGCACAACTCTTTGCTACGATGTTCTGTGTTAAGAAAAAGGTCAACTCAGAAAAAGCACTCACCTGTGTAATTCAGTAAAATACTCTCTCTTTCCAGGGTCATGTGACCCTCTTTGTGGCAAACCTGGATTTCTAAGTACATTAATTTAAGCTTTCCTGAAAAAGTTTCACTAAATCCACAGATGCAATGCTACTGGTGCTTGACAGCTTTAAATTTTCCTTTGATAAATGAATTATAGATTGCATAACCTCAGTGCATTTATTTACTCAGCATGCTGTAGTGATAGAGATTGGTCTTGACTGACTTTTGAGAGGGGAAAATACAGAGAGGGGGGAAAAAGTGGCCCACTGAGTCAAATAAAGGCCAGAGTGAATATTAACTCCTGTGTAGTATCAGTTTGTGACTGAGTGGCCCTGGTGTGTGCATGGTTAAACTCTGCAACCACACCGTGCCAGCCTGACTACTATTTCATGTGTTTGTCATGTGAATACTATTAGCAAGATTAATATAGCTCCTGGCACTGGTGCATCTACCCCCAGTGGTGTGAGTACACACCAGGTGCTATTTGTAGTTGATTAAGTAACTCAGAATGACGGTGTTAGATGTGCTGATGCTGTAATCTATTCAAAAGAGCTGGCTTTTGAAAGCAGCTTGCATGCTTGCTAGAAGACTATAATGAGGACTTGGTCCCACTATATTGCTGGTGTTTACAGAAGAAACCCAGTGTTTGAGGTGTGTTTTCTGTCCTGCTGAACCTGTCATGCAGAGTAATTTCATAAAGCCTTGTGGGGGACAGATAGATCTGATTTCATGACCACACAATGACCCAGTAGCACTGCATGTAGTCTTTGTCTCCCTGGCCCAATCTAGCAGGTGCCAGAGGTTAAATATTAATTCCACAATGACATGTTTTTAATTAAATGAACTAGACTGCTGTGTGTGCATGTGTGTGGATGTCCACATCAATGTGATACTTTGGGAAACATCCCTGCGCTCTATTGAAAGCTTGAGGGGGAGCAATGTATTAGTAATGATGTTTGCTTTTCCACTTGTGCCCTGGCCTTTTATTGGTATAGTGTTTTACTATCACTACAAGAGGGCTTGGCTCAGGGACATGGAAAGAGATGCATTGCAGCCTCGGATGTCAGGACAAAATTATAATCACAAGAGGCTTAATCCGCACAAAATTCAGACATAGGTTATACAGTTATGATAATGAAATGCAAGGACAGAAATTCAGTAGCACTTATGTTGTATTATGTTTCTCCTCCCCACAGGTGGTCCTGTGTAAGTTTCACTCAGTGTTCCTGTCACAGAAAGGTCAGGTCTTCACCTGCGGGCATGGCCACGGAGGACGACTCGGCCATAGAGATGCTCAAACTTATCTGGTGAGACCTTTTCCAGGGGGTAATTTTGGTGTGGCATAAACATGCTAGACTTGTAAATCAGTCCATGCATCTTTTAGATAAAGCGTACAACACTGAATAAAGTGTCATGACTTGAAAACCCTTTTAGTAAATGTCATTTTATCAAAATAAGCCAGACACATTTGTGAGATTCTTTTAGAAGAATTAGATTTTTATTAGACTATTAGGTTGGTTTTCTGACTTCAGTGTTGAATGCTTTAAGCTGCAGAACAGGGAAAAAAATAACTTCTTCAGTGTTTTAGTAAAATATTTTTAGTGTCTTGACTCTTCAAATAAAGTGAAACAAGTTGACTGTGGTTTAGATACAGATATCTGACGCAGAACCTCGTAATAGATAAGCCACAAAATTTTATGTTTGAAAGATTACCATACTAACCATGGGTTGACTGGTTTAAACCAGTTTGACTACCCGTCTTATCGTAAAGTGTCATACAGTTTTTAAAAATGTTGCTGATACCAAAAGCTAGCTATCATAAACTTCATAAAGTAGCTTAATTACTGAAGTGGACAGGAAGTCTATGTTTACCGTGAAAAGCACTGATTCTGTTTCAGGTAAGGTGTGAACCTGAGTTTGGAGTATTTCTTGTCATTACATGAGTTGAAGAGGCACTGGCAATCCTCCATCTACACACCTTGGGTTGTTCTAAAAATAGAAGCACCAACATGCAAACTTCTTTTGACATTGCTCACACTCTTCGCAGCTCTAAGTTTTACACACCCACTGAACATCTTTCTCATCTCTGCAGGAGAGCCTGTTTCTGAGAGTAAACAAAACGAGAAGCACAAAGTTCTTCCATAATCATGTGCTTTAAAATGCATGAGCAGAAAAAAACCTGTGAAACATGAATAGAATTAATATGGAGTAATGGAAAAGTGTTGACTTATCATCGACGCTAGCTGTCTGCATAAAAGGATTAGTCATTTAGGATTAGAAGGATTAGAAATTTATGCTATTTATTGTATGACGGTTTTGTTCAGTTTTAGATTGATTTTGACAAAACTCTAAACAACACATGAGAGTTAGTGTAGAGGAAACAGTTCATTTAATTAACCAAACAAACCAAAGATTAAAGAGTAGCAAGAAATGAGCTGTTGCAGATTTCATTTGGGTTTTTTTTCCCTGATCTTCTTGGTATTTATCCATCACCTGTTCCCTCCCAGGTCCCACGGATGGTGGAGAGTCTGATGTCTCACCATTGCTCCCAGGTGGCAGCAGCTAAAGACCACACCGTGGTACTCACTGAAGAAGGCTACGTCTACACCTTTGGCCTCAACACTTTTCATCAGCTGGGTCTGAATCCTGCTCCAGCGTCAGCTCATCTCCCTAAACAGGTAGGAAGCAGCAGAAATGGAAGGATTAAAAACTCTGATATGATGGGGACTTCTGCATGTAACTGGATTTATGAACCAAACCAAACTGAACACTTAAGAATTATTCTCTAAAATTTTCTGTGAATGTAGGTGTTTTCTAAGTCTCTGAAAGGCAGGACAGTGATTGGAGTTGCAGCTGGGAGGTTCCACACGGTGCTGTGGACCAGAGAGGCCGTCTACACAATGGGACTCAATGGAGGCCAGCTGGGTAAGACTCAACATAAAAAGGTCAGCAAAGCACAGGAGCACAGGAGACTTGTTCTGCCTGTCAAATCCTGGTGGTGGCTGAGGAGCTCACAGACCACAGAGTAACAAAATGAGGTGTATAATGTAAAGCTGAATATTAAATTCGGCATAAATAACTCTGCCACTGTAGAACACTCTAAGTGTTAATATAGTGTCATTAAAAAGATGTTTTGTGACAAGAGAAGTGCGTATGAGAGTATGAGGGGCTTTTTTATTTCTTGACTGTATTGTAAGCAAAATGCCAGTATGAAACACTATTCATAATCATATTTTTGTGTTTGCTGTGTGTTGATCTTCAGGTTATCTGCTGGATCCTAATGGAGAGAAGTGTGTGATTGGCCCACGCCAGGTGTCAGCCCTGCACCACAAAGACGTTACCATAGCCATGGTAGCAGCTAGTGATGGAGCAACTGTGGTTGTGACAGAAAAGGGAGACCTCTACCTGTTAGCTGACTATCAGTGCAAGAAACTGGCTTCAAGGTGAACAAGACTCTAAATTTGGCTACACTTTGAAAAAACCCAACAACTCTTCAACCCTTTAGTGCCAATGCCTCTGTCTCAGTGTTCACAAAATGTGTTGCCAACACATTCTTGTATGAAGAACATATCTTTCCATTTCAACATTAGATATGTTGTCTCTGCAACTCTGACAATGAACTACAAGAATTGCAATACTATAAAATCATCAAAATATGCTTTAATGAAACAGTTTGATCAGTAACAACTTTTTGCAAGTTTGGATTGTTAATATGTTAATCTCTCTCTCTTTTTTTTTTCTCTGTGATCGTTACTCTTTAGGCAGCTGAACATCAAGAAAGTTTTGGTGACTGGAGGTAGTCTGGACCACCGTGTAGTTCCTCAGATTCTGAATGAGGGAGGAGGGGAAAAGGTGACCATCCTGATATTAGATGAAGCTGGGAGGGTAAGTGCAGAAAGAACTAAGGAACTTTGTTTTATTCTGTTACTAATGACCTGCTTGAGGCTAACATTAGTACAGTACTTGGTTTAAATAAATAATGAGGCAATAAAACAGAAGCTAAATCTCATTCCTGCCTCAATGTTTGCATAAGTGTTTGTGTATAACCTGCTCATTTTTAACACTGCTTTGCTTCCCCTCCAGTTATTTAACCAAACCAAGTTGACAGTTACACAATCCCAAACGTGGCTGGCATATACGGGGTCCTTCAGATGAAAATAGTGACTAAGACTTGTGTGTGTACATTTTCCTGAAATGTTCTCCCTCCTCCGTTTGCCTCTGTCAGGTGTTTTGCTGGCGGTCCAGTCGCAGCTCTGTGAGACAGTGTCGGTGGGCGTATGGGCGGCAGGTTTTCATGTCAGACATAGCGCTCAGCAAGAACAGCATGATGTTTGTGACTCAGGAGGGGGAGGGCTTCAGTGGCGTGTGGGCTGGAGCATATAAGAAGTACCAGGAGAAGAAAGGTGAGGAATTTAGGTATGCAGCATGTTGAATCATAAAGTTGACCAGTATTTTGTAACTTTTGGTTGTTCTGTTGCTAAGTTTGGTTCTGGATGTTAAACTGGTAGAGAGATTTTTTTTTAAATACCATGTGGCAAAAGCAGGAAGAAGCATAAGCATAAAAAGCATATAAGCATGCCACACCTACAAGAAGAAACATGTAGAAAGTTTTTAAATGAATGTGACAAACGATCAAACATACCAACACAAAGTTTTCAGCAACTCTCACAGTTAATGAGGCATGTAAAAAGCAGCACAGGTCTGTCAGAATCAGAACAGAGAGTAAGAAAATGCTGAGGGTTTTTGATCTGAATCTGGTTAACTTGCTTCTTGCAGAGGTCAGTGTGGAGGTTTGTGGTCCCTCAGATGCTGGGACAATCTATGAGCGAATCCGCTTGGAGAAGCTCCCATATGTCCACAGAGCTGTCAGCATCACCATGGACTCAAAGGGCCGAAACTTTGGAGTGCTGCAATCGGACCCCAAAACAAGGTAGTGCATGTGTAGCAAAGAAGATTGACATAATACAAAAACTAAGATTGATGCACTTTGTTGTAAATCAGGGATGTACTTTGCACATCTGCTCCTTCAGAGAAGATGGACCTTTAATTCACTTCCCCATTGTTGATATTTCTATAAGTGCTTTGACTCAGCTTGAAAGTCTTTTGTGACTTCACTGTATGTTTTTCTGAAACAAAAAGATATTTAAACAAAAAACTTAAAAAAATTGACAGAAACATCTTAAAGATTCAAAATGTTTTCCCATCTCAAGTTCAAACATGTCATTCTGCCATCTAGAGGTAGAAAGTTGCTTCCTTGGAATTTAGGAGCAAAGAAATGATCGACTGAAAGGATTTCGACCAATGACTGTTCGTGACTCTGTACAGTCTGTAGATGGATATCATTCTTTTTCTCTTTCTTTTTGTGTGCTGCTTCATTGTGCTTTGTCCCCCTTTTTTATTTATGACAGATTTTATGCAATTTTATACTAAAAGACATTTTATTCTGTTACTGAAAAGGTCTGTTCATGTATACATTCATCTATCCTGTACAGGAAGCACTTGGCCTTTTAGAGCTGTATCCTCTTTGGTTCATTTTTTTAAGGTTGGGTCAGAGATTTGACCTTTGTTCTTTGCTGTCTTGGTCGAATTTTCCTTATTTGATTGATCATTTCAATATGTTGTCCACCTTCTGTCTTTTTTCAGCTTGTTTGAGATTCCCATCACTTCTCCGTCATCCTTCACCCAACACTTCCAGAGCCTTCTGGAAGAGGCAGATGAAATGGACAGCATCCACGACGTCACCCTTCAGGCAGGTGATCGCACATTCCCTGCCCACAAATACATCCTGTCCATGAAGTCCGAGTTCTTCAGGAAGCTGTTCATGTCTGAGCACGGCGTCATCGATGAGCTCGATGGAGAAGTGAAGAAGAGCGAAGATTCTGTTGGTTGTGATTTAATCATCTTAGAGAAGATCCCACCTGACATGCTGGAGTACGCCCTGCACTTCATCTACACTGACTCCTGTGAGCTGCTGGTGCACGGGGCCCGGCCAAGAGTCCCAGTGGCCTCCATTGGACAAAATCAGGTGAGGAAAAAGACCAAAACATGGCGTCCAGTGCTGTACGCATGCTCCAAGTAACATTACGATCATACGTTCTGAAGCCTTGAACACCCCCTCTGTGTCAGCTGTGTTTATTTAATGAAGACTGTTCTTTGCCTTTGCCAGGACTCGGAGCAGGAGAGGCTTATCAGCAGCCTGCAGGACTTGGGCCTCAGAGGTCGCTCAGCCCTCGAGGTTTACTGCTCCCTTCCCTCTGTTGCCAAAAAAGACGGTGACAAGACAAAAAACAAGAGTGCCAAGCCTGGCAGGAAAGGGAGAGGGGGCAAGGGTAGCAAGGCAAGGACCAACGAGGGAGGGGCCAACCCTGTGAAATCCTTACAGGTTGTCGCAAAGAAGCTGGGCCTAGCAAGCCTGTCTGCACGGTGAGGGAGAAAGACTGTCCTCAAAAGTCTAAGAAGCATTTGATCTGATGTTGTTTGCTGTTAATCACAAAAACTTGACACTTTCACAGACTTGATGGGGTCAAATATGAAAACGGAAAGATCAATGTCAGTAATACGAAAACCAGCAACAAACCCAAGTTCTACCAGAATAAATGGTAGGTGCTTAAGTCAATTACTATCTTATCAATTAGATCCCAGCTTTAGAATTTCACGTGATAAAGAAGGAGGTTTTCTCATCATCTGTTTTGCCTACAGCTCGTATCTTTGTGATGTTACTCTGAAATCTGAGGATGGGAAAGAGTTTCCCTGTCACAAAGGAGTCCTCTGTGCAAGACTTGGTAAGATAGAACTTATTTTTAGCAGTTTTGAATTTGCATGAATGCACAGGAGCCTCATGGGGAGTCTTGAACATCAGTTGAAAACTTTTTTTTCTTTTTGCAGAATACTTCAACAGTATGCTGGGAAACCCCTGGATTGAGGTATGGCAGCTTTTCTTCATCTTACAAATAGGCTTTGAGGAGCTCTTAACATGCTTGTGATGTTAATGTTTATGTTTTGTCCCCTTAGGCTACATCCTGCACTGCCCTGGAGATGCCAACCAGCTCAGAGATCCTGCAGGTCATCCTGGAGTATATTTACACCGATCAGTCGCCAACTATCATAGGTAGCTTTTTGAGTAACATGTTAACCAGGAGCACATTTTTCATGGCATGAAAATTTGCTGTTAATATTGGAGCATAATGTTCGATTTTTTTCTTCCACAGAGTCTCTGAATGTAGAGTTTGTCTGTAATGTATTGGTTGTGGCCGACCAGCTGCTGATCACACGACTGAAGGAGATGTGCGAAGTCGTCATCACTGAGAACTGTATGTTATCTATTCGTCCCTCTATCACCGTGTCCCTTACTCGCCTCTTCTCCTTTCATTTAGAAATAAGGCTACATTGATATCACATGAATAAATGAACTGATGGGTTTAAGATTTGTTGGCGGGGTTAACCAAAATTTATTCACAATGTGTATTGAACATAATTTACCTCATAAAGGATTTTTAAAAGGGGAACATTGATGGTTGTTTCATAATTTTAGATGGCCATTTAGTTTCTGACTCTGAGGCTTTTACTGTTGCTTGTTGAATTTGTTCATTTCCAAATTATACTTGGTGTCAAAGCAGCTTCATTTTGCCAAAAATCAATACGGAAAATATTATTGTTAACACTAACTTCCTTTAATTGACGTTATTAACCAACTCTGCTCTTTCCATTTACCTCAGTGACGCTGAAGAACGCTGCTGAGCTGCTGGAGTTTGCCACCATGTACAACGCAGAGCAGCTTAAACTCTCCTGCCTCCAGTTCATCGTGCTCAACATTGGTGCCCTGCTCGAGTTTAAGTAAGATTTATCTTAAATTTCCTGTCTTAAATGTCGTCATCCTGAAAGTGTCTGAAAGTTATAGTCGATGTTTGTTATGCAGCAGTGTTCAACATGGAGCTTCTGATATACAGCGTGACAAAGTACTTTTCCCTTCAGGAGAGAACTTAAAATACCTTCCCTCATATGTTCCTGTCGATGTGTCTTTGTTTTTGTGTTGCCCTCAGAGCGTTGGATATTCTTAGTGATGAAGTGCTGTTGGAGCTTTCTGCAGCCTACAGGAGGACGGTGAGTCACCCTATAGGAACATATTCGCCTTTATCATCCTTTTCATGACTTCAGTGTTTAGTTGAGTTGTTTTGTCTCGACGTCTTTTCATGTCAATCAAGGAAGATATTTTTTCCTGCTGTAAAAAGTTGTTTGCTTTGGTGGTTGTAGACTTTATGGGCTCGGCTAAAACTCTGACTTCTGGTGACTAAGGTTACTGCTGTTTCTCTTATGTAACTAGCAGGTCAATGCAGCTGCTTTTGTTGATCTCCAGGCAAATTCTGGAAAATAAACAAAAAAGAAAGGTGCACCATAACTTTTAAAAATATCACAAAGCAACAACAGAAAAGAAAAAACTTCTCCTCTTAAAGGTTTTATTGTTGATTGACATGATTTCAAGCCTTTTGTGGGAGGGGCTGGTAATCCCCCTGTGAATTAAAGCTGGTTTAATCTTTGTTGATACAATGTTTTGGTACAAGACCTTCATCAGGCAAATTGACTTTGCTGAAATCCTGCACACTATCCAACTTGCAAAAATGGTTTTGACAAAGTTAGAAATAAGACTTTGATAACCTCTGATTTTTTTTGTCCTCACTTTCTTGTGTACATGGTTAATTCCTGATTGCTGATTCTTTGTGCGAGTGATGTGCCTTATTCAGAAAGTAATGTTCGGCCTTTTCTGGTTGGATTGTAATAAATTTATTGTCTTCTTTGAAATTTCAGATCCCATCAATGCAAAAAAGGGTTATCACTCCATATCCAGGTGCTCCAGACCTCAGTATGTACGACGAGGAAGAGTTGGACTTTACTTTCAGCCCAGAAGCAGAGGTGGATCATTCCTGCAGGTAAACTTCTTTACAGACATCATTGCCCTTTTAATGTGGCTTTTCATAGTGAAGTGAAAATGAGCAGGAGCTGATTAATTGCTGTTCCCTTGAAGCATTTATCGGTGCTGCTTTACATTTGTCAGTGATCATATCACATTACCTCCCACCAGGGAAATCCTACTGAAAAAGGCCAAGATAAAGGCGAAAAAGAAACCGAGGCGACGCTCTGACAGCTCAGGAGGTTACACTCTGTCTGAGATCATACAAAGCCCTCCTGCTGCAGGTACTTATGGTATATTTGTAATTCATTTCATTTCTAATTATTTCTACCCTTCAAAGATCTTCATACCTGTACTGCCCTGTACCTGAGCAAATGGCAATAAAGATCTATTCTGTTCTATTCTATAAGTCATGAACACGTACTGCTTTTCTTATGTCATCTTGAAACAAGGTGTGTATGATGTCAGGTATATGGTACCAGGTTTTTCCTAATAAATGTGTTTTATCATCACATCTTCTCTAGTGGTCTCTCCATGTCTGGTGAAGTCAGGAAAAGGTAACTCAATAGACTCCCTGCACGAGCTTCTCACGTCCGACTCTGAAGGCAGCTGTATGGGGGTGGGCAGTCCCAGAGACGTTCAGTCCCCAGTTTTCCATGATAGAGCTGAGGTTGGTATCCCACTCCTGCATCATCACATGCACTCGCCTCAAAACAGAAGAAACCTTTGTGTTTGTGTTTTGAGTGCTGTAGACTGTGTCCTACTATTAGTCATAAGTTTGGTCAAGTTGTGGGTATCAATTTGAAAATCATTCTGCAGGATGAGAGGGTCCTCAGTCAGAGGGTCAAGACACCACCCAGCATCTCAAACTCCCTGAAAGACGTCCCCCAAACTCCCCCAAGCTCTACTCCAAAAGGCGTCTCCAAGGCCATTCCCTGGTAAGAGATGTAATGATCCTTTATTTAGAGAAAAATGTCTTTCATTCTCGTTAGCTGGTCCATTGTCTTTCTAAATGAACTGCAAATGGAGCACTCAGGAAAATAATCATGGTTATTTTACACATGCTGGTTTGAGATATGATGCAAGAGGTCTGATTATTTAAAAAAAAAAAAAAAAAAAAAAAAAAAGCAATGTTCTCCTACTTATGAGACATCTAATTAAGACTGAATTTTTAAACTTCAACCTCAAGTAAAGGGTTTTATTTTGGAAAGAAGGAAATGTCATCATTGGTAGTTAATAAGTTTTGGGACTTCAACTGTATCTGTGTTATAACCATCTGCAGTCCCGCTCGTCCACCCCCAGTCTTGGATCTGAGAACCATCATGGACATGGAGGCCAACTCCTCACAGCCCCTTGGAGCCACTCCGAAAAGCCCTGGAAGGTAAAACACATCAGCAGGACCTAAATTTCCTCCCCATATTGAGTTGTTTGCTCTAAGATTACAGGTTTACTGCTGCTTTATTTATGAAAAGTCTTGTTTTATTTTGTTCCATTGCCCAGTTTGAATGAAAATCTGCACATTAGAAAAAAAAACGATTTCCTCTCTGTTTACTTCAGCTAACAGTACATATTTTGCCTCCTGCTTTTAGTGCTGGTGCCAGCGCGAAGCACTCTCCCATTCCCGCCAAACTGTCACAGAAGCAGAGAAAGATGTTGGCAATGGCCGGTAAGGAGGCCAGTGTGGAGTCTACTGCATCCAAATCAACCTCCACACTCACCCCATCCAAAAGCAGTGGGAAGGCTTGGTGAGTGAGCCTCGAGATGAAGACCACTACTCAGATCTACCAACAAATACATTTCTGTGTTTCTTCCTAACAGTTTGTATTAAATCACTGTCTTAATACTCAAAAACTGGAGTGTACAGAGCTAGCTCGACGATGATTTTGGCAGCAGATTTCAAAGACTGGCTCCTAAAAAGCAGATAGATCTCAGGGTTCTTGAGTTTATGCATAGTATTTGTTTTTATAATATTATTATGGTTTTGAAAGCTGTCATTTTGTGATTAAAGTTTTTATTGTGTGTTTAAAAATACATATTTGCATGCTTGAGTTGCAAGACATGATTCCCTCTGCGTTGGGCTTAAAGGAACAATTATTAAATCTGTTCAAGGTCCATTCTTCTTGACTCCCCTCCACCTTGTTTTACTTTTTAAAGCTTTTGACAGATGTCGCAGATGCTTTTTCACAGCAAGACCAAACTAGGCTGGATTAACTATCTGATAAACTGTTTGAAAGATGGTGAAACTTAAATTCTCTTGGGTCACAAGTTCTTCCCCAGGGCAGAGGCATCAAGAGGGCCAGGAAGATTTTCTTGTGTCATGATTTTAGCTGTTAATTTTTCTTTCTTCATTTGTTCTTATCTGCAGGGCAACACTGGTCCAGTCCCCGCCCTCTTCATGCTCCTTTCGAGCGCTGCTGGAGGAGGAGGAGAAGCGTTTAATCCGAGTGGGTCAAACAGGAGCCCAAAGAGGTCAGGGCACCCAGGGGTCACCTCTGACGCCATCCCCTGCAGCCAGAAAGGTCACATTCAAGCGTGGAGAAAGCAAGGAGCCTGAGAGACCCACTGGGTGAGCTTGTAGACGTAATACACAGGTGTTATTGACCATATACATTTCCCAGTGACAAGTTACAAAAGGTTTTTCCTGTTCAACTTTTCTCCACTGGGTGGCACTGTTGAGATGTTTTTGATAAAACCTCTGAAAGGTTTCCTCAGAATTAGCAGCCAAATACGACTTTTGATTTTTACATAAAATACCAAATACCATATATATATTTAACACTTATCAAATTGTGCTTTATTACATCCAACCTGAATTATTGTTACCTAAGTGAAAAAAATGATTTGAATGTCTACACAATACACATCTCTTTTGTTTGTTGTTGTCTTTTTTAGAAGTCCAATTCAATATTTTGGATGTGTTGTTGTTGTTTCATGAATTGACTTCAGTGTCCCACATATTTGAAGCAAACACACACTGGCTTTGAGGTCAAACTAAAAAGGGAAGTAACTGTGACACTAACACTCACTTCTTCAGTCAGACAGACAGAGAGAGACGTGACGCTCTGGTCTGAGTGAGGTGAACAGCTCGAAATGACCCAGTGCAGCCGGGTTGACCTGCCCACTGACACTGAGTCACCCTGACCTTTACAACATCCCCAGCCAGCTGGACAAACACAGCAAACACACAAATACGTATCTCTAGTTTCTAATGTCGCCCTGTGTGTGTTGAGTCTGGCTTAAAGACACAACTGTGGAAGTCGCATCAGATTTTTGTGGAAAAACCACTGTTTAGAGGTTTGAGAGCATGTCTCTGTTACCTGATATCATTCCATCCCCTCAGTTTGTTTTCCTCGATCTTCAGAGCAGGCCTCTAGATATCAAACAGCTGTGTGAGTGTCTCCAGCGAAGGCGGTGATGCTAATCAGTATTGATAAGGGCAGCCCTCATGTCACAACAGATCATCCAGTACACAGAGCAGGTTCCAGGTTCCTCTGTGTTTGGATGAGCAGAGAGGAGGACGACGAGTTCAGGGCTTAGGAAGCACCAGCGACCTTATGCACTCTCTCTCTGCCGTGTGGGACACAGATTCCATCTCTTTAATTAGAGCAAATGGAGATGCCTTAGCAGTTGCGCTTCAATTGAATGTGAAACTATTTCCTCTTTTCCCCGATGGCTTCTCTGAAATTTTCCAGTGATGTCTTGATTCCAGGTTTTAAAAACACATACACAAAAACAGACCATATGGCTTTAAAATGCATCATAGTGAATGATCAGGAATGTTTTTGGCCCCGTTTGTAAAAATCTTCTAATGGACTGTGTCTCCCACTCTCACATGACATCTGTGAAATTACAAATCATACAAAGGGCACACAAATCAGCCTGCAGGGAGTTCATGTCGTCTCTATGACATGTCGTATTTCAAAAGTCAACCCAGGTAGATCTTCAAGGCTTTTGTGGATACGGAAAATGACAGGCTGTTTTCTTCTGGAGTGAAAAGTATGTACATATTTAGGGAGGAACAAGTAATCTGAAGTCTTCTTAAAAGTAAAAAGCAAATGAAAAAAAGCTCATCAGTACTTTGGAAGCAATTTAACTCTAAAATGAAACAAATAGAAGCTAAAGGATGGCTCCAAAGAAACCAAAGAGTGGAAAAAGATCAAGCATAGAAAAGCAGCCGTTAGATTATCTTCTGATTTGTCCCATAAGCTCGGAAGGATTAAAGAAACCTTTCTTTTCCGTAGAATGACATATCAGTGCAGGCTGGAGTATGTCAGAGTTCTTGTGAACACAAAATAATATACTTCTTTCAGAAGATTTTTTTAAGAGTGAACAAGGACCAAAATTATCACACAAACAATGAAGGTTTGTGCAATACTTGTTATAGGGGTTTCTATAAAAGATTAACAAAAGTGTTCTCTGATCAAACCTGAATCTATCTCTCAGGTTTAGATTGTGTTGTTTTTACATGTTCTAGAAAGCAAGGTTAAATCAAACCTGACTTTATCAACCCTGAAATAAGACGGACTCTGTTTCCCGTTTCAGAGAGGAAGGTAACTCAAACCAAACATAGAGAAGTAACTGAAACCCTGAGTCAGCTGTAACTGAGACTGTGAACCAAACCTGGTCAAGAGCAGGTTTCCTTCAATGAGCCCATGTTTTACTCTTATCTCCTCATTCTCTCTCTCAGAGCCAGAAACAAAGTTTCAGCTCTGCATTTTTTCATGGAGACTGTATCACATAAGATTCAAGTTTGTCAAAATAAAAGTCCAGGTGTTTTTGTAAAGCCTCTCAGGCATACTTGCCAATCTAAAACATACTTTTTCCAACATGGTATGTCGTTTTTAGGAGCCTCAGAAGGAACTGTATTACTCTGCAGGGAGTTACATTTAAATGAGGGAAAGGTTTTTTTAAACCCTGGCTGAATCTTTTATTATTTCCTGAGAACTACATTTTGTAGCATTACTGTTTTTCTTCACATCCTGTTGTGCAGCATATCTACGTGATCATATCCGACCTGACATCACCAACTTCACCCATCATGGACAGTTGTAGAGCACATGCTGAACTCTGGGTGAACTTTCCCAGATTTAATTAAAGAGGGTTCTCATTCCATATAAAATAACTATGCTTGGTGTTCAGACTTAATGTACAGGTTTTCAAACCTCTGTGCATTCATTTGTTGTAGAAATCTCTGATTTTGTCTGTAAACTGATCATAGCACTGTTGGAAAAAACAAAACATGATGAAGTTATCTCAAGAGTATCTCTCGACCAATTCAAGAGACATTGGAAAGATTGGCTTTGTTAGAGTCCAATATGTAACAACCACCTGAAACGTTAAAGGAATAAAAAATATAATAAAACCCAAAATGTAATAACTGGTCAATGTAACAAAACTGCTGAGCCTGAATTGTAAATAAAAAATACAGGAAAATCTTAAATGTACCAACTGACTTAAAGCAAGTTGTCAATTTTTAGCTAAAATTTGTTGCGTTTTGGTCTTAGCATCTTTTACATTGTTGACCAGTCTTCATTGGGGTCTGAAAGGCCTCGAGACCAAGGTCTGCTCATAGCTCTGTCCCCCACAGCCTGGCCAATCAGAGTGAGGGGGTTTGTGAAGCTGGGAGCCTTAAAGAAACAGCAACTAAACAAAGTAAGTTTTCTAAAACACCAGTGGGAGCACATTCGTATCTGTGCATCAAGTTAAGCTTCTATGGGGGCACTAAAGGGACAGAATAAAGCTGTAAAAAAGCAAAACCCCTCCTTTTGAGACTGACCTTTATTTTCTTGTCTGAAACCTAAAAACAGTTTCCCATCCAAGGGTAAAGAAACTCAGTTTGAAACTCCTCTGGGTTGACGCACTGCTAGCTATTTTAAGAGAAATTCACTAAAAAACACTAAATCATCAGAAAATCTGGAGTTGCAGGTTTGAAATGATGAAAGTCTAGTTCCAGTGAAGAGATGCTGAGCTTAAATAACAGGAGCATTTGTCCCAACTCAAAATGATAAATCCCAGGTCTGAACCTCAAAGTTTCTGGTCTGCAGGTTTGTCTTTAAGTTTGTCTTTTTGGTCCTCCTGCCTCACCAGAGTTGAGAAGTTTAACAGTCCTGTTACACCCTGTGAAAAGGTTTATAAAAGCCAGGTGGACAGGTGGCCGCTCACAAACAGCAGCTTGTCAGATGTTGTTAACTCACCCTTTGTCCACACACTCAGACTCACGTTGCTTTCACTCTCACAGCACAGGCACTGATAGTCATTCTCTCTCCCTCTCCCTCTCTCTCTCTCACCCATCTCTCCCCTCAGGCCTTGGGTACTCGGGGCAGTGGGCAGCCCTCCCTCCCCTTCTCTGGTGACCTTTGCCTCCATCGTGGAGGAGGAGAAGCAGCAAGAGGCTGCACTGATCCGCAGCCGAGAGAAGCCCCTGGCGCTCATCCAGGTAAACCATCATGTCTGTGTGTGTTAGTGCACAGAGTCACACTTAGTATTCAGGTGGAAAACATGGCAGCTTCTTTGTAGTGGACTCAGCTTATACCTCCTTCCTATCTTTAAAAACAGTGCTACTTGGAAATAAAGTGCCTCCATTTTAGCCTTCAGACAGCTCTCTCTGTTCTTCTAAAGCTGCTGCCAGAATTCTGTCAGCACCTCACACAAAACACTTCAGCTTTCGCCTGCAGCTCTGTGGCCACCATTAGTTAAACACTCTCATCTGGTAGGCTGTTCGTTTCAGCCTTTTCTCTTTTTGCTCTGAATTGAAACGTGTTTTTCTGTCATTGCAGATTGAAGAACGGGCAATCCATGACCTCCTTTGCCATTATAAGGCGCGTGACAACCCAGATGAGCTGATAGTGGTGGAGAGGTCTTCCAGAGGGCCTATTGCAGCCCCCACCTGGGCTAAGCGTTGATGAAAAACAGCACAGCCACTACACAAACTAAAACATTGCTTGCAGTCGTCCCCATGAAACATCTTCAGATCCATGAATGTTTGTTGAATTGTGTCTCAGACTCGTCCTGCCTCATTCGGTATTTGTCTGATGCAAATGTTTTCTTTTGTCTTTAGTGTTACCTTGAGTTTAATTTGATGCTGCTCAACATTTAGTGTGTGTGTATGAGAGAGGGTGTGTGTTATTCATTATTGAATGTGATCCTGAGAGAATATTTTGGTCTAGAGTTACACATATGCATATAGAGAATGTTTTGATGGAAATAATATCTCTGCTTGGTAAACCAGTAACAAAAAAGTAACCAACTTTCCTAAAAACTAGCTGTGGCAGGTCAAAGGTGCCAAAGAAAATGGAAAGAATTGGAGAAGTTTAAGCCAAAAAGGGGGTCCAAACTACCAAGAGGATCTAGAGGACTTGTGTGTACTTTATCAGTCAAAGCTTCTTATGTAATCAAAAAAAGTGCCAATAATCATCCGTGGCAGAGCTGTACTGAAGGAGTGAAGTGAGCTATTTACCAAGGCAGTTTATTTCTTTTTATGGTCCTTTTGTCTCCTTGATAAGTGCATCATTTGGACCGGTTGCTTCAGTTAATATGCAGTGACGTGATTACTTAACTAGAGTTGGTTAAAAATGTGTATTTTAAGTATAAAGCATATTTAGAATACATCATTTGATGTAGTTTTAATGAATGCTAAATGCTCATGGAGCTGATTGTGTTGCAGTTATCACTGGTGTGTTTTGAAGGAGGTAGTGTGCCTTTATCACTTGATGACCACACTGAAACGCATACAGCAGCTAATAATATATCATCTCATCCTCCTCGGTGTCTTCTTTTGTTAGTCTAAAGTCATCTTCCAGTTTTCAGTAAGCTTAGAAGGTACCTCAGATCTGGACCATGTGATCTTGTCTTCAGATGCCATTTGATTGTGTGTGCGTGAGTGTGTGTGCGTATGAGTGAAATTTACGTTAGAAAGAGAAAATGGCATGTAATAAAATAAGCTGTGCAAAGATCATGTCTCCGTTTGAGTTCAGATTTCAATGAAGAGATTTTACATTTTTCAGTCATCTCCTTTTTTTCTGTTATTTAATGGGAGAAACTTCGTCCCCTGTGTGGAAAACGCGTTTCTCTCTGCATCTAATAAAGAGAACACTTAATTTGCCTGCATCTTGACACTTAAGCTGCCCTGCATGAGCAGAGAGCCATTATCGAGTCTCGGTTTGTGATTAACTGCGATGACCCTGATCTGAACAGCGAGTGGGCCGATGTAAAATTTTTATTGGCTGTAATTACAGGTAGAGCATCACACAGACAGTCAGGCAGAGACAGCTCGTGAGGGAAATATTAATTACAGATTAGGACCTGAGAGGTGGTGCACAGATGACACATGAATCAAAGCCTCAGAGGAAAATCTGCCACTTTACATCACTCTGCAATGAGCCGGGCTGGTACTGTGAGCATGGAAACCAAAGTGGAACGTTTTAAGAGGACTGCTCATCCTCAGCGTCTGTGCTTTGAATTAAAATGTTCTGTTTCTGCAGGTGGTGAAGTGCCACATTAAAGGTTTTAAAATTAGACCCCATTATGCAGACTACTTCATGAGGCTGGGTATGCTCACTTTAAGTGTGTTTGTGTTTCATTTAGTATCGTTGGCGTTTTTCTCCTCAAGTCAATGCTGCATTAATTTATCCTGTATCTGGAATAATATACAGCTATAGATTAATTTCTCACCAACATTTCTAAACAAAATACAATGTGGAAATCTAGACTTTGATCAACACAAGGAGACTGATCTACATTTCAACAAACCGATTAATTGTGTTCATGTGCAAAACTCATCACCCTCCAAACCCTCGTGAGGACCACGACAGTAATGAATGTGCAAGTGGATAATGTTGATACTCATCTACTGTTTTATGATGCACAATGAAGTAGTTTTGATCATTCAGCTGTTTGTAGATGAACTTACAGCCTTACCGGTCATCCTGTTTAATTCACAGGCCTTAATGTGCACTTCAATGCCTTCTGACTATCTTTCAGTAAAAAGTGCTTCAATGCACTATTACACACTCACCAGACACTTTATTAGGTTGATCTAAGGGACCAAATAATCAAAAAAAAGGAAAAGAATAAATCAATAACATAATATTTACTTAAACAGGCTGAAAGCAAATGAGCACTGGGCCCAAACTAAAGTCATGTGGTCTTCTGCAGCTGTAGTCCGTCTGCATCAAGGTTGGATGTGTTGTGTGTCCAGAGATGCTCTTTTGCAGACTTTAGCTGTAACCAGTGGTTATTTGAGTTGCTGTTGTCTTTACATCATCTCTAACCTGTCTGTCCATTCTCCTCTGACCTCTGACGTCTGACTTCAACAAGACATTTAGCCCCAGAGAACTGCTGCTCACTGGAGATTTTTTCTTTGGGACCATAGTCTGTAAAACTTAAAGATAATTTCAGGTAAAAATCCCAGTAGATGAGCAGTTTGTCAAATACTCAGACCAACAACTATGCCCAACAAGTCTCTTAAATCACATTTATTCTCCATTCTGATGCTCAGTTTTAACTTTAACAGCTCATGTCTACATGCATTGAGTTGCTGCCATGTGATTGGCTAGTTAGACATTTATGTTTATGAGCAGGTAAACAGGTGTATCTAATAGATTGGATGGTGAGTGTATACTAACATTCAGTATTAAGGCCAGCTAAGTTTGCACACTTGCTGCCGTGAAGCAGCTGTGACATAATACAGGTGTTTCAGCCATTAGACGACCACTCTCCTCCACTTCTCTCTCACTGCTTCCACTTTCTCACAATGACCTTTTTGTCTACTCTCCCTGTCTTCTATCTAAATGTGTCAGTCATCTTTCCGTTTAATTCATCTATTTGAACCGTCTGTCCTTGACTCCTGGCTCCCTCTTCTCCTTGAGGAACTCTCTCCATTTATCAATTCAAGTTAAACTATTTATCCATTACCGTTTGTCATCATCAGTCTTCTTTTTGTTGATTGCTTTTCAGTATAAGACTTTGTACACAAAGCTTTATCATGTCGCCCTCTTATTGACTGTTTCAGCTCCCCCTCCCTTTTTAAAGCTGCTCTACAATCCTGATGTGTTTTGGTGATCCCCGCTGTAGAGCTCATATCTCTGCAAAGGAGGGTGTGATGGTGCTGCAGCCTGTGGAGCGATGGTGAAGCAGCAGGCTTGGCTGCTGGGCCTTCTTGTGAGGCAGATGGTAAAGTAATAGGGACATCCTCCAGACAGTGAGGACAACCTGAGGATAAATATGTTTATGGAAAAAAAAGGTACTTGCTAGACACTGTGAGGAATCATTCCCACATTCCTAATCTGCTCTGAGTGGAGAGTGCCAGGTTTGAGCCAAATCAGCGAGGTCAAAGTCCCCATTTGTCCAAGCTGAATTTATCACTCATCAGGCTGCTTCTCAGTGTTGTCTGTCGAAGTCTAATGATTGTTTATGACATTTAAGTAGTTCTTCACCACCTGATGCACAAGATATGTCAGTTTTTATGATAAAACCAGAACAGAGTAAACTTTACCTGTACAGCACCTAAAACAAACCAGAATAATGAAGAATCTTAATATTTGCAAATACACCCTTTGTGTGTTTTTTCATGAATCAGATATGTGAACCAGTGTTAAAACTCATCTAAATCTAAATAAGTGATAGCTTTAGTGATGGTGCAAATATCAAGCTTCATAGTTTTGTGCTTCAGATAAGTCCATGAGAAGAATCATAAGTGTGTGAAGTCCATCACAATGTAATGCTGAAACAGCAACAAAAAGTTTATCTTTCAATCAAGCCAGGTGTGTTTTTTACTGTAAGTACTCTGTGAACCATTTGTTCAAACTTGTTTATGTTTTTTATTTTTTAGTTTTGTCTTTACAATCACAAAAATTCCCAATTTTAATTTCTATCTTTTACCTTATTTTTTTGGCATTCTGCAAGTGTTTAAAATCACAGTGTTTGGCATCAATCTCGCTGTGCCAGTCACTACAAACAGCCACACTGAGTTGAAACCAATCAACCATCTGAGGTAGAATAAACTCAAACTTCATATGACATTGTGTTGGCTGAAAAAAAGAACATCCTGAAGTACAAAGTCACAGTACAAATGTCAGTGGAAATAAGTGGAAAGAAAGCAAACTTTATTTCTACAAGTCTTTGCTCTCATCACTTTGAAAAGTTGTGTTACATTATAATCGAAATATCATTGACAACACACCCAGATCTTTCAGCAGATTGTGATCTTTCTCATTTTATATTGAAATCCAATGTTGTGGGAAACACACACTCAGTGCTTTACAAATTCAGTGGACCACCACCCAGTTCAAAGTGTTTACCACAGCTGTCTTAAATGATCAGTTTATAGTTTTGTAATGGTTCTGTATCTTTCAAAACAGCAGAAAAAACTGTGAAGCAAATTATTTTGATAGGCAAATGACAGTAATAAACTTTTAATTCCTGAACAGAGACATTTTTTTTATGGTTGTATGTCGTTCTTGATTACTTTCTGACTTCTCAGAGAAATCCAGTTTCTGGCTCAAATTTGTGAATGAAGATAGCAGTGAGACCTACATGGAATCAAACCTTTCAGGCTAGGCTGTGACCGGCAGCTTTATAATTATTTTATTTTATTTTTATTTCAGTCTTATTGTTTAATCCTCATCTTTTTCTTTTATTCTAAAATATATTTATTTTGTTTGCTGTGTTGAGTCCTTGTCCTGGTCTAGATCAGCAGCAGAACATTTTAACAAAGTTACAGACATGTTACAGACATGTATTACATAACAACTACGAACACATATCCAGGATCGTAAATCACAACGTGTTCATTCAAAACACATAGTTCTTAGTTTTTTGAAGTACAAATTCAAATGTAGTATTTACTCTTAAGTTAGTTCTATAAATTCTGGCCTCAGGAATTAATATTTTAAGTCTTTTATCATGGAGAATTTTTAAAACCATTATTTTCTTTGAAGTTTAAAAGCCTCATTATATCACATCTGTATGATACCTACAGTATATATTAGAGTGAATATTTTTGACTGGGTGAGTTGAAAAATAAAGGTCATCCATATGTGTGCACTTATGTTTCATGGCCCCTCTGTGAAAGTTAAAGCCCTGGTCTGACTTCTTCTGAGAGTTGGTAAATTCATCTGTTAGTTCTGCTGTTATTTAACTGATCATTTCTTTGTTGCTGCTCCACCTCTGATACTTTGAAGAAGCAGATATGAAGCAGATATGACAGCGCTGGGTCAGAACAGTTGGTCATTTCTGGACCTGAAGTCAAAGTGACGGCTGAGTCTCCACATCCTCTTTAGGTTGTGACTTAAGAGTTATTCATACTCCTCTTTAGCCTGAATGTTGACCCCTGTCTCAAAGCGTCTTCCTGCTTACTTACTCTCTGACTAGCCTCAGTCAGAGAAGGGTAGAGGTCCGGCGAGCTCATTCAATCCTATTTAGCAGACATGTAGCCAGTTAGTTGTGGATTACCTGCCTCCCCACGGTCGTCACTCATCTGGCAGCTTTACAGAGATCAGCGGGGCCTCAGGAAGTGTTTCACTCTCAGAATGTGGCAGGAACGTGCAGGCCGTCTTGGCTGCTGCTCAGCTGACGTCCTCTTGCTGTCAGAGTGACAGGCCCTCAGACACGTGTCTGTTGGCGGGGGGTAAAGTCCTGTGACGTCCCTGGAGCATTGTCACGGAGCGCGTGCCAGACCAATGGATGTGAGGACAGTTCTTACCACTGTGACAAAATCCAGATCCTCCATGTGGAGTTCATGCCCCAAACTTCCTTTTGTTTATGTCACATTTCAAAAACACCTCCATGCAAAAGCATGAAAAACTAATATTTCATACAGAATATTTCTGAGAACAGAGTTGTTTGGGTTGTGTGTCAGTCCTGTTTGTATTAGACTTGTAGAGTCAGGCCAAACGGTGACTGAATACATTCAAACAATGCATCAGTTCTCAGTGTGTTGCTTGTTCTTCTTTCTCCTATCTCCTTCCCTTCCTCCCTTTTCTCCATCTTTGTAACATTTAGCATAAAATACTTCAACATCTGATCCAAACAATTAGCTCAACTTAGTTAAAATATGGAAACCTGGCTGCGCAACAACCCTCACTTTTCTAAATCCTGTTGCTAAAAACATGCTTGTTTGTTTTCTGGCTTCTCTGCACGTTAATAGGCTGCAACTTCCCCATGAAACAAGTCCCCGCTCATGTGATGACCCAGAGTTGCCAGGTCTGTGTAGTCTACAGAACAAGCACAATGTTCAATCAGAACAAGCCTAAAACTTGCCAAACATCCTGAAGAACCAGTTATCATTAAGATACCAGGATTTAAATAAGCCTATGAACTCCCTGCCACATCATACCCTTTACTGTCTTTACTGTGCAATTGTCCTATAACTGTCAAATTTAGTGATTTAAATTGAAAACAACACCATAAAGTTCTTTACACTGGTAGTGGAAGTAATTTTTAAAGTCACTATATGTATAACAGCACATGCAATAATCTTCTGATTCTTTCTCCATGTTTGTGCCAGACAATACAAACATATTGTTTTTTTCTTTATCACTTCAGAACTTGGCAATCTTACTTTTCTCTTTTTTATGCTAATACTGAGAAAAAGGAAGAAAAGTGAAGACAGCATTTATTAGCTGGTGAAGTTTTGTTGAGCTCATTTCATCTGATAGATTTCCGATGAGTTCACTGAGTTTTGATTTTCCAGTGGGAGGCTGGATAGGTGGGTGAGAGCTGGCGGCAATGACCATGAAGGAAGACCTGCCTGTGTGTGTGTGTGTGTGTGTGTGTGTGTGTGTGTGCATGTGTGTATCTTTGCATGTGTTGGTCCATTTGTACTGATTTATGTGCTGTTGATATATTTGGATGAAAAATTAATTAATTCATGATATAGATTTTCATCATTTCTTGACTCAACATCAAATAAAGTTCTGCTCAACCCAAATTGTAAACTTCACAATTTTTAATTCACCCTGCAGGGTGAAATTCTCAGTTATGATCAGTTTAAACCTGATAATTGTAATAATTATTAATCCTGCAGAGATAATCAGTCAACACACATCTTATCTGATCAAAGCATGGAGAGAATAAGATAAGATAAACCTTTATTAGTCCCACAGGGGGAAATTCCAGAATTTGCATTTACAAAGTGTATTTCACCTCTTTTATTTTATTTATTTATTTTTTTCTGTCTGACTATGTCTACATTTCTCTGTCTATGTCTCCCGTGTCTTTTTCCCTCTGTATCTGTATCTTTCTGTATCTGTCTTCCCGTGCCTCTGTGTATGAACAGCCCCCCCTGTTTGTGTTCCTCCCTCTCTCTCTGATGTCTGTCTCACATGGGTCTGGTTCTGTACGAAGCTTCTGCCTGTTAGATGGAGCCATGGTGGGTTAAGATGACATGTGACTTCTTACCTTGTTGTTGTTGGGTCTCTGTTAATAACATTTTAGTGATGTTTATAGGTCTAGACCCGTTTATGTTTTTGTAAAGTGTCGTGGGATAGCGTTTGTAATGATATGGCAAAAAATACAAATAAAGATTGACCGACCTCTCTGTTGACAATGGGGTAAAATATAAGTTTTATATATGTGCAAACAAAAAGAATATCTCTACTTTTTCTCTCAATTAAGAAAGTCACATAAAACAACCAATAAGCAAGTCTGACAGATTATTTTTGAATAAATAAATAAATAAATAAATTAAAATTTGGGATTAAGTTACTTTACGTATAATGAGGTCACTTTGTCTGCTTTGAGATTGTATTTTGTGTACATCTCACTGCATCCTGTCCTCACAGGCTTTAGCTTTCTATTGTGCTGCTGCACTGATTCAAGATTAAGGAACCTCATTTTTCTTCACTGAATGTATGTTTTTTTTGTGAGACAAATGAGCACATCTGTGAAAGATAGAGAGTGAAATGAAGCTTCAGAGCAGTTAGAAACTAGGCTTTGAGTTGAAGGTGTGGCTGTTTGAGATGGACACCCTCCAGCTCGCCCTCAGTGGAGTCTGAACATCCAGATGGAGGAGAGACCGTCATTCCTCTGAGGTGAATCCATCAAGTGTAAGTTAGCCAGAGATAGCACATACAGTACCAGATTACAGCACGTCTGTAGCATCTATCATTCTCTGAAGTGCTTTAGCAGCAGCATCACACAGCTCCTCTGTCTCAGGATGTGAGGGCCATGAGATCATAGAGACCCTCTAATAGGGCAGAGGTGAGGTGAGGCTCTCTATCTCTATGAAACAGGAGCTTCTCTGTAACCTTCAATGTTAATCTGCCAGGATCATTTGAAACCAAACCTGCCACACACCGTCTCTGGGGATCAAAGAGAGCTGGAATAAAAGGATGCTCTGTATTAAGGTGATTGCTGCTGCTTCTTCTCCACACAGACCCTGTATAACCCCACAATGCTTTTCTTTGACTGTAGAGTAATTCTCCAGTTTTTGTCACTGGGGGTCAGAGGCAGTTTGACTGAAAAGGACTGGAAATCCCATTTCTGTCCCTGTGCCTCTGATCCACAACCAAGACTAACCCTGCCGTCAGCAGAGGGAATATCTCTCCGACAGGCAGGACAAACTAATGCGACCCTCCTGGAAATCCAGTTATCTTTCTGAAAGCAGGGCGAGTGTGGAGGAGGAGAGAGGAGACACAAAAATGACTGGATCTTTGTTTTCTGGTTATGTCATCGCTCACCACTCCTCAAGCATCATTGGCTCTGGCACCGCTCGCCCATATGTGAGACCATCGTCACGCTGCCTGGTTTCTGAGGTCGAGTGCCTCAGATCGAATTTGACACCCAGTTATTCCAGCTCCTTAACTTCTCCTGGGCGCACACTGGCTGCAGAGGAGAAAAGATTCCACTTCTGTTGACAGTTTCAAAATGAAATGTCTAGTGTTTGACAGTCTATTTAAAACATTTTCTGTCATCATAACAGACTCTGCACATGTGCCAAAAGAGCTTTACACCTTGCATGGAGTGCTTCATCATCCATCTCTGATTATTGGCCAGTTTTCACTCATTGGCAACGATAAAGAAAGCAGCTGTGCTTTCTCCACTTCTGCAGAAGGTGAGGTTGGAGGAAAGACGCCACATTTTCACTGGATTGCTCCTAATAAGACAGAAATGCACATATTATACGCCAGAAGAAATTAATAGCTCAACATCAAGGCACAGAAAAGAGGCACTTCTCTTCACATATGGGATATGACATAGAACATTAAACAGGTTTTTATTGCAATTTATCTATGAAAAATCACTCATATAAAAAGGGATTACATGATTGATGCAGTGAATAGCATTTCAGGGCAGGGTTAGGACAATAAATTGAAGTACTAAAGTTGTCACATTAATACAGGAAGTCAGTATTTCCTCCAAGAGTGGAAGCTGTGCTTGGATCTTCCCAAAATTTCCTAAAAGTCTTCAAATATTCCAGTTTTCACGGTTACTTTGGCTTTAGTCCTAAATAAAAATGGAGGATGTTAAAACAATTCATAAAAAATCATAGGTTATTTTGTGTACATGCATTATACCAATTAACACTTGTTTTTTGATCAAGTGCATTTGTTTTACTCTTCAAAACATATATTTGAACAAATTAATAATGCATCTTTGAGTTGGCACAAGTTAACCGGTTCATTTTGCAGCTTATCAAATCGGTCTATTGCATGTACAAGCATTTAAAAGGACTGTAAGTGGGGGACTTTCTCAATGATCTTGAAGAAGTCTCAAAGCTAGAAATATGCTTGATCATAATCTTCAATTTAAAATGAGATTATCATGGCCAAAACAGGTTATTTCTTAATGCTAGTTCCTAGTTTCTTGACCAGGTCAGACTGGACTGGATTGATTTACAACATTTCAAAGTCTCTATGACAATGTCACACAGGCTGACAAAGTTCAGCCGTAAGAGAATCTGTCTGCTGAAAATGATTTGTTGAGAATTGGCCTCGTGCATTTTGCAGATCATCAAAGAGGTGTATTGCCTGGCAGAAGTATTCAGAGGGAAATACATCTTTAGTGTTGTATCATTCCAGAAAGTAGCCTGAGCCATTGTCTGATATTGAGCTTCAGTCACGTCTGCGATTACAAAGAGAACTGCATGTGAAAAGATCATAGTGTGAGTGCAGCCGTGAATAGAAACCCTACACAAGAGGGGAAAAGGAGGAACATTAGTGCTTCTGTTATGAGATAATAGATCATGTTAGGAGCAGGTTTGGTGGTCTATCCCAGCAGACATCCCTGACCTGAAGAAAAAAGCTCAAAGGCAGCAGAGATGTTACACTTTATGGGAGATAAATCCAGCTCATGCAGTCAGATAAATGGCACTGGAAAACAAAACAGCTCTCTCTTTTCTTTTTATGGGGACAGATTGTCCAGAGGATGTTTCACGGACCCTAGAGATGAGCAGTGAAAGAGATTCCTTTATGAGGAGTAGAAGAAGAAGAAGAAGAAGACGAAATCACTCCAACATATATTACAGCATCGTAACAACCCTCTGTTACAGAAAGCTTTTAGTATTTCAGTTTTGTTGGAAGTAAACATTCAATGATTGTCCAGGGAAAAACATCAACATCCGCTTGGGGAAGAGACATTGTTTTTTCAATACCTGCCTCCATTTGATTTTCTGACAGTTTAATCTCAAGTATGTCCCTCTCACAAGAAGTAAGTCTCATTCACCAGGAGTAATGAGGTGCCTGGTAATATTTACACAAAGCAACTCATCAGCAGAGCTCTTTCTAGGCTTTATACTTGGTGCACATAGCTGCTGTTTCAATCTGACAGCAGCTTCGATTTAGCTCTGCATCATGCATTGCGGAGCATTCATTTCTCCACACCTGGGAAACCCATTGGCAGGGCTGTAACCAGCTAATAGTTCCATGCACAATTCCAGATGTGGAATTCACTCACAGAGACCTGTGATCAACCTGTCTGATACGAGCCAAAGAAAAGTTAGATCCAAAACAAAAGATGTGTTAGGGGGGAAAACGGTGGGTCTATTATTCCAGAATATGTACGAAATGATTTCTGTCATCATTTTGCCTTAATGTCCTCATTTTCCCTGTTTTCACCTTAATGCATTGTAAAAACTGCACCTGGTGCCAATAGAGTGGAATAAAAGTGACAGTGTGTGCCGTCCCACAGAGGGAGTGACAGTGTGCAGAGGCAGATGAGCTTCTGTGTGGGCGTCCGAGTTAAGTCAGTGCAATGGAGTAAATGAGATAATCAGGGTTTACAGATCTAGGTGCCTGTAGTGACGCAGGGCTTTACACCTGCCTAATGGGGCAGGCATGACAGCTGCCACGCCCTGACTACTCTCTTTCACCAGACTCCCTGACCCCCTCACATACTGCCTGATCCAGGGACCGTCTGCAAGTGGTTCAGTCTAAAACCTAAAGAGAGAAATGATAACACACTGCACCATAAAATGTGATTTGCACATTTGTTATTCGAGCATGTTATGTCAGTATGACGAAAAGATTACTGAGGTTGTTGTGATGACAGTTATAAGTTGGCATTGTCTCAACTACAAATATATATTTCAACCAAAAATTTTATGGCCAAATAAAACAGTTATGTATGTTGACTTGACAATTGATTTAGCCCCTCCCAGCTGCTTAGTGAAGCTACAGCTTTTAAGTAAATCCTAGAATGCATTGTACAGGCTGTCTGAACTCCATGGTTTACAAAACTGTAAGAGCTAACGGTGGGCGGATCAATCTAAAATATTGTTACATGGATACCAGCGTTGGTAACAATATTGATCCATACTTGCATGATGAGATGGATTCTTGAAATTATTAGCACATTGCTGATATCCTATATTACTTTGTTTGTGGAATCGTGTATCTACAAGTATGTGCAAGCTGTTTGGTTAAAATGACATTTTTAATGCTGAATTTTATAATTGTCAATACCCATGAACATTAAAATTTATTGTTTTACAGCAAAGCAGAAAAAAATCAAAGCACATAACTGTTTTCTGGTTGAAAAATGTGTGATTTACATTCGTTCATGAACAGAAACATTAGTTCTAGTTGTTGTGTAATTCTTGATTCATTCTGGCACATTTCTTTTTTATGTAAAATGTATTGATATCAGCAATACTGACCCTATTAGATCGATACTAAATTTTGCAGTATTGCACACCACCAGTAAGAGTTCAGAACAGACATCATTGATCAGTTATTTCAAACAACTACCCAAAGAAGTTAAGTCAACTAACTAATATAGTTCAAATAAATGAAAACAAGAGACAACATAACTGAAAAGTTTCATTGAGTTGAAACAATTTAATCACTTAAAACCTGAAGAAGTTAATAGAAAAGTCTAAATCAAGAGAAGAAAAAGGTTGACACAAGACAGCTTATGTAATCAAGATAACTGCTGTTGGTGTTAGAACAACCACTGTTATATTTTGAGGCAGCTCTTTGCTTCATATTTTTACATTGAAACAACAAGTTACATTTAACAATTTAGTCTGAATGAGAACAAAATGCATAAAATAAAACACTACAACCTGATGTGAATTATACTTGTGGAAAAATCGCGGGGGGTGGGGGTGACACCCACACGTCTGAGGAGCTTGAGGGTAATAGTGGAGCTACTGACCCTGACCCCAAAGGATTGTGCTGTCTGTGGGTAACAAGCTTATGGGATCATGGTGAAAATATGACCTGTCTGTTTTAAAGAGCAAAAGCCTTCCTCTTTCCTTTAAACCTCTTTCAGTTGAGACAATATACATCACAGCACTAAAATATGACACTTGAAAATAAATAGTTAGAGCAGATAAATCAGCCTACAGAGGGCGATATGGCTGCGTCAACGGAGCTTCATAGGCAGAGCAGCACCAGTTGAATCACATAGAGGAAGATAATTATTTTCCTAATCAAGAATTAGCTTTCATTTGCTTTTCTCGTGATTTTTCTCTTTCTTTTTTGTTTTTCAAAAGGAGAGTAGCGTTTCTTGTATTGTTTGAATGAATTCTGGTGCGTAATGTGACCTGAACACATAATTTTTAAAGAAAGATTTCATATTCAAAGCTTTTTTAAATCACACAAATGAATGAATATATCAAAGTGAGTCGTAGTGCTGGTTTATAATGTGAAGCCTTACAGTGTTTTCATGTTGTGTAGGTTTGCAGAGAGCAGCAGACTGTCAGAGGGGGGCGGGGTGAAGCACAGCTGACATCCTCAGACTACAGACCTGACTGTTGCAGTAGGACGCAGCGTGCCAAGTGGGCAGGTAACAGTTAACTTCTGCACAAGTGAGAAAAATATGCTCCGCTAAATAGAGTTGGAGTAAGCAAGCTGGATTTCCTGAGCACATTCAACTCGCATTATTTGGATTATTTATTGGCAGGAGTGGAAAGAGATGAAAAAAATGTAGAAGCTGTGCGTAAAAATCCACAAGATTCCACTGAGGGCTAGATCGTCGGAGGGAGGATTGTACCAGAGTGCGACTTGAGGAGCAGCTTATTCATGCAAATTCATAAAATCATAGGCGTGCCTTTGGGCGATGGAGTCACAGCCGGAAAAGCAAACCCCCTGGATCATCAGCGACCTTCAAAGACTGTGATGCGCAGCGCTCGGACGCATTGACGGCACTGGAGCAAATGTTTCAAAAGCGCAGAGAAACACAGGAGAAAGTTATCGCTTGAATTTTGCACGCTTCGGTTGACTGGATGCACTTCCTCCTCAACGACAAAACCAGCAAGACTTCAGCGCCCCTGCACCTCCAGACTTACTGCGTTATACTTTGACGCTTTATTACTGTTTGTCTCGGGTCTTTTATAACTTAGTGTTTTAACCTTTTTGACCATCTGGAAGATTTACGCACAGATCTGTTTTGGATGCGGTTATAGAAGCTTTGCACTATATTCGTGCGTAAAGATTTTTTTCTTTTTCAGATATTTTAAATATCTTTTTTTTCTTTAATTTCTATCTTTTCGGACTTTCACTTCTCAAAATGTCAGAGGACGACAGCAGCTCCACTATCAGTAGTGTGTCTGACACTGAGAACAGCAACATCAGCGTCCTCAGCTGGGAGCAAGTGCAGCGGCTGGACGCCATCCTGACGGAGACCATCCCGATCCACGGCCGCGGAAACTTCCCCACTCTGGAGATGCAACCGCGGCAGATCGTGAAAGTAGTGCGGAGTCGGATGGAGGAAAAACAGATCCACGTCCGGGATGTTCGGTTAAACGGCTCCGCAGCCAGCCACATTCTGCACGGGGATAGCGGACTGGGCTTTAAGGACCTTGACCTCATATTTTGTGCGGACATGAAAGGTGAAAGTGATTTCCAGACTGTGAAGGACATAGTTTTGGACTGTCTCCTGGATTTTTTACCCGACTGTGTGAATAAAGAGAAAATAACCCCGTTAACGTTAAAGGTACATTCACCCTAACAACTTTGTGCTGTTTCTTTAATTTTCCTGCTTCTCTTGTTTACTTTTAGACATGTGATAAGATTTAATTGCATTTGTGCCATTTCGGCTTAATGACCATTACCCGCAGCTTAATGTGCAATTAGATTAGTTAAGTGATAGTAAAATGTTGGTTTTCTGTCGTTAAGAGGATTAAGTTAAACCAATTTGGAAGAGATCCTGAGCTCAGCTGCATAGATCCCATATCCAAGTACATTTAATATTTGGGTCAATACTAATAATAACCGTAGGATAGCATCACCAGGACTCACTCCTGATATTTCTTTCAGTAGAAAACCTGCTCAGTGCAGAGTAGTGACTGCATACAGCTCTGCTTGTGAACAGGTCTTTTCTCTAAGACTCATCTTGATGTTTATGCTTCTCTCTCTCTTTTCCCCTCCCCCCTCCCCTCTCTCTCTCAAACACAGGAGGCTTATGTGCAGAAGATGGTGAAGGTGTGTAATGACTCAGACCGTTGGAGCCTCATCTCCCTCTCAAACAACCGGGGAAAGAATGTGGAGCTGAAGTTTGTGGACTCTCTCCGGCGGCAGTTTGAGTTCAGCGTGGATTCCTTTCAGATCAAACTGGATTCCCTGCTGCTCTTCTACGAGTGCTCGGAGAACCCCATGGCCAAGACCTTCCACCCCACCATCATGGGTGAGAGCGTTTACGGCGACTTCGGAGAGGCCCTGGACCACCTACGACACAAAATCATCTGCACCCGCAACCCAGAGGAGATCAGAGGAGGGGGGCTGCTGAAGTACTGTCACCTGCTGGTGAGGGGGTTCAGGGCCGCGTCTGAGACTGAGATGAAGTCCCTGCAGCGCTACATGTGCTCACGCTTCTTCATTGACTTCCCTGACATCGGAGAGCAGCAGCGTAAGCTGGAATCCTACCTACAGAACCACTTTGTGGGCCTTGAGGACCGCAAGTACGACTACCTGATGACCCTCCATGGAGTAGTCAACGAGAGTACGGTGTGCCTGATGGGACATGAGAGGCGGCAGACCTTGGGTCTCATCGCTATGCTGGCTGTGCGAGTTCTTGCTGAACAGAACATCATCCCCAACGTGGCTAATGTTACATGTTACTACCAACCTGCTCCTTATGTGGCAGACGGAAACTTCAGTAACTACTACATAGCACAGGTACAGCCGGTGTTTGCCTGCCAGCAGCCTGCATACTCCACCTGGCTGCCCTGTAACTGAGTCAGCCCTGAGCAGAGGTGGAGGAGGGAGTCTGATTTGTTCAAACAGGAGCGAGCGGTGCCTCAAACCTGCCCCGTGTTTGACAGCTGACGCAAAGCCTGTATTTTTGTTCATATGTTTCCTATGAACACTTGATTTTCAATTCAAGTATTTCAATGTGAATATCTCACATTTGGTGAAATGCCAGCATCTCCTGATCTTGTCCAGGCCAGCCAGCTGTGGCACAGACTCATTTGTGCAGCTTGGAAACAAACGCTAAATGCAAATGTGCAGCATCTTGAACGCCAGCAGCTGATCTGTCAACAAACCTGCACGAGACTGATCCAATCTGTCCAGGTTTGGTGAGGCAGCACATTCCAACTGCAGACCAAACAGCTACATCAGATGAAGTTGACAGCTGACACACACACACACACACACACACACACACACACACACACACACACACACACACACACACAAACACACACACACACACAAACACACTCACTCACTCACAAGTTGGAATCAAAGGTGTGTGCAAAACTTCAAAGTGGACACAGCAGGCTTTGCTATATGTCAGCTGAACTGAGGCAAGATGCTTTCAAACCGCTTTGGAGAGCAAACTTGCATCTCTGCCTTGCATTTGGATAAAATTATGGTTGTTTACAGACCAAAGATTTTACTTTTGATTGTTTCTAACATAAACACCCAGATTTGATTGGGGGAGATAAACAAAATATGAAGCTATGTCCATTTGTATATGTGAAAATATTTGTTTTAAGTGCCTATTGCCTCTCAGTGGGCAGCGAAAAGAATGAGCAGGCCATAAAATATTTTGTGAATTCACTCCACTCTGTTTATTCTCATGACAGCAGCACCCCTGAGGCTCGTGAATGTATATGTGAAACCATGCACATGTCAGTGTTTGTGTACATTTGAAAAAAAACCCCACCATGCATCACTTTTGGTTTTTGTAGTTTCAAATGTTGCTGTTTCACATTTTTCATGCGTAAAATCAGAATTATTGAGTGAAAAACCACACATCACAAAACTGTATCACATTTAATTCATGCTTATGTTGCATATTTGCTGTAAAAAATAGAATGACAAGCATTGTCATACCATTATCAACTCTGAAAACTGTCACTCACACATCCTGTATATTTTTTTTCAAGTGGTGCTTCTCTTTTTCTCAGCTGTAAATTCTCAAGAAGTGTGTGAGAGACAGTGTGAGGAAAGAGCATGACAGAGCTGGTGTGTGTTTCTTCATACAGTGAAAGGATATTTACAGAGACACCTCATATGATGAGACACTTATTTGCTGTAGCACCCTGGCAGGGAATTCCTCAGCTGCTGCTGAAGAGCTTGAACTGAGCTGGGGTTGGGTGAGCAGACGCCCTGTTCAAGGCTCACAACTGTAGTGCCAAACATTTCGGTGGTCCCGCAGGACGTGCAGAAAGAGTTCAACAATGCAGTTTGATGATGAAGAAGAAGTTACGGAGCTGATTTAGAAGAAATGAAAATAGAAGAAGATAAAGGGAAAAAAGGAGGCAAAGATGTAGTGGTGTGAAAGGCAGAAAGGGAGAGCGAGTCAGTCTGGAGAGATGGGTGCAGCTGGTGAAGGGGTTTATCTCTCTGGGACCACCATGCTTTACTCTACACGCTTTGTTTCTGTTAAGGTCAACTCACATCTTAATGGACAGAGCTGCAGCTCTCCCCTCTTTTCAGGGGGACTAAAACATCCTGTTGATAACATTAGCTTTGTTTTCATCTGCCAGCTGTATACAATGGTGGTAGGAGGAGAAATGCATTCACACCAGCTTCAGGAGCTGAGGTTTCAAACCCGAGGTCGCTAATGAATTGCTTATTAATGCTTTGTTTCACATCATTTAAATATCAGTGTGTATATAAATATAATTACATGCTTCAGCTTTGCCAACTAACTTACTTTTTGCAAATTAATGTGCAGCCTTCTCTTAGTTCAGGATAAAAAAAGAACAGTTTGATTTACACCATGACACAAAGGTTAAACCAGCATCAACTTAAACCTGCTTTAAAATGGAGTTATCTTTTGCTGATAAGGTCTTTCTTACTCTCTCTGTCTCTCTCACCTCAGTCTAATCATACATCACTGCTCTGTTCAGTTGTTTATTCTTCTCAGTGTCAGTTCACGTCAATGGTATCCTTTGGATTGTGCAGGAAATGTGTTGTTCTTTTATACTCAGTGACGTCCTAACAGCTGACTAGCTAGCTAGCTGCAGTTTGCCTGTCAGTTAGTGATCGTGCCTATCACTTAGAGATTGTGGGTTACTGCATTGTTGTGTACGCATCGTCTCAAATATCTGTTTATGTTCATGCAGTCTTTTACAAATCACACTTTGAAAAAGGAAGAAAAAGATCTTTGTCTTGTATGTATATTTTTTATGATTGTTATTTTTATAAATGTATCACACACTGCAGGTGTCGCAGTGCTTTTGAATCTGTGATCGGGCTTCAGAGGATATGTTCTCAATAGCTTTTTTGCTATATAATGTCATGTGTCCAATGGGTCAAAAGGTTAAAGATGTTTTCATCAATAAAAAACCTGAAAATCAGATTCATAATGTCTCCTGTTATTAATCTGTTTGAGTCTCAAGTACTTTCACTTTCCTGCCAAACATGACAACATGCTTATTTGATGAGTCACTTCAGGTTTTCTTTTTTATGATGTTAAAGTGTGTTGTTTCACCCACATTAGCAAATCAGTGGTTTTCCCATGGTTCTCCTCTCACACACACTCACAGAAACAAATCCCCTGTCATGGCCTGCCGGGCCCGACAGGCCCAGCCAGAAACCCGTCCAGAACTGGCCTGTTGCTGCCAGAGAGCTGCTGATGAATGTGAGGGGATTTGCATCCACCCAAAAAAAGAGACTTCAGTGCTTTTGTAGAATGAATATCTTTGCCTGGTCATCGAATTCTCGCTGTTAACAGCCCCCCGACGCAATACAACAACGGAAAAATGCAATGACGACCAGCGCTGAGGCCTGCAGAGACCAGGGTTCAACTGTGTAATGGATGTCAGGCTGGAAACAAAACTCACCCACAGAGCTGAGTGTCACTGAGGTCATGTGACAAACTGCCCCAGATACTGAGATGTGGAGAAGGTAACCCAGAATAAGTAAGAGATTCGCTATATATAGCAGACATGATAAGGATGTTATCCCTTTTACTTAATCACATTTACAGCTCGATAATCTGAGCTGTGGAAGGAATGATTGACAGCTCTGTGCTGAACAGTAAAGCCACATACAGACACGCACACGGCCCTTTGTCATTACGGTCATTGTTTAGGTTGACAGCATGATATATCCCCACCAGCTCCATTTATACAAACACTAAATCATCTTTTTTCTTGTCAATCCTACCAGGACTTCAGTGCATAAAATAAAAGACAACGTGGGAAAAAGAAACTGTAATTTCATCTTTATTTGACAAGCTTGGCATATCAGAAGAACTATTAACTTTACCAAAAAGGTGATGTATGCTGGTGCATGCATCAAAGGCTGGCTGTTGTCTCATGTGACAGATTCATGTGTGACAGAAAGAAAAATTCTTGGTGTCACAAGGGAAGCTTTGTATGAGTGAGCTTCGAGAATAGCCCTGCTAAAACTGGAATCTATAAAGAGTTATGTTGGTTAAAAATTGTCTTAATAGACTCCATATGAGCCGTATTTATCTTGCAAGCTCAGAAAAATGCGTTGTTGCAAGGTATCACAAGACAAAAAGAAGAAAACCTATGGGACTGATGTTGAAAAGCAGAAAAAAATCAGTAAATGGGATAAGAAAATTTTGTTTGACAAGTTCCTCGCTATGGGACATTATTATTCTTTCAGGAAACTTGACAAGCACAGTTTTCGTTTCCCATTTGCTGATTTTTGGGTTTTAGAAATTCTGGCATCACTTTCTCTTAAAAAAGAAGTGAATTTTTTCCTTTGAAATGTTTGCATGACAGACAATGTGGTCAACTTTTGTTTTTCCACAAGGCCATGATGCATGAATTTATCACTATTTAGTTTCTTTCTGAGTGAGAATTCTTTTACTAGCTCTTCAAGGTTTTAGTACTTGAATCCAACTTGTGAACTGACTGCACTGATACTGAGAAGATGGACAAGAAAACTCAGTTACATGTCATACAGAGTTTTTTCAATGTCCTCATTAGATTAATTAGTGTTTTTTTCCCATAAGTAATTTGGTTCAAAGTAAGAACTAGAACGTGTGTTCACCTGCATTTTTGTTTATGTGCCATCTTGTTCTAAAAATAGCTGCAAAGAAGAGCTTTGACATTGGATGGACAAAAAATGAGAGAAAAATCAATTGTTGAAAGACTTTTGGCCAGGAGACCTCAAAATTAAATTAGATTTTAAAGTTACACTATGCTGTTGACACTGGTGGGAAGTGTGTTTTCACAGCAAATTATCCAGTGTCATAATTGTTTTTTACATCATGGCCAGCAAAATATGTTGGCCTTGTAAAATAACACTGTGAGCTGTTTTCTAAAAAAAAAAAGAAAAAAAAGACCAGACTTACCATGAATAGAATTTGTCTCTTAATGTTGTGACAAACTAAACCAGTTCCCTGATCAGTGAGCTGCAGGCAAAGAAACACATGAACTTGAGGATGAGGTTTCATTTTAGGGTGTTGAAGGTTTTTATTTTTTATTTTTTCGAATGGAGCAACTGTGTTTAGCTTTCTTAAAATCACTTCAACCATGTGGTAGAGCTGATTCCATCTGTAGTGGCTCCTCTGGTCTGGTCATTGGCTAAGGGTCAGAGCTGACCAGCATGTCCTGTTAGCAATACACTTACTGTTAACTACAAACTCTTCACATTATTTCCTTGGTGATGGTGGAGACCAAAACTGGAGCTTAAAAAATGGTTTCTACTAGACTTACACTAATGTATGTTGTGACTGCTAGCATTGCTCTATGTTAATTGGAAACTCTGTGGTGCTTTATGTATGCTGTATGCTCTTAAGCTTGTTCCACTGCCCCCAAGTGGCAGGTTCATTCAAACAGATTAAGAGCATCCTTTCTTCAGCTGTCTCAGACAATGATTCAGTTTTCAGCACAGCGGTCATCAAAGCTGTGAGGCATTTCCCTGTTCATTTAAGAGTAGCTTTGTTTTGCAGACACTCATTATTATCAACAACTCTGAACTGTTTCACCTTCCTCCTCCTCATCCTGACCTTTCAGTGGCATCCGGCAGTGTTACTTGTTTACACACGATTTAGTCTCACATCCACCCCTGCTTAAATCACAGTTTTAATTTTAAGCATGATCTTACTTAATCCCCTCTTAGGAACCCTTCTCATTTGCGGTTCGCTCCAGAAAAGTCAGCTTGATGTTATATCGGCGCCAAAGGGCCTAAATCTCAGGTCCTTAATTTGAGGCATCAAATGAAACATCCCTCTTAATTTAAGGGAACTTTCACTTGGAAGTTTAAGGAGTAACTTGTAAAGGACTTTTCCCTTGGTAGCTCACTGGCAGAGAGTGATAGCTTAAGCAGAGCACAAAGTGAATCCCTGCAGTTTGAGCCAGTGAATGACTTTATAATAACCTGTTTACCTTTGAGTAAAAGCTCAGACACTTGTCAGTCATCCCTCTGGTCCTCGTCCCTCCTTCTTGCCTCAGTACTCAGCTGCTCTCTAATGGCTTTTCCACAGCAAACACTGGAGAAAGGGATTTCTCTTCTTTTCCCCTCTATTACTGTGAAGAATTTTTTCCAGATGAAGGTTTTTATGGAATAAGCTGGAACTGTCTTGACTCTGGCTTTACCAACTGGCTGTAAGGTCGGCACAGTCTGGAGTTCAGTTTCCTGGTGAGGAATGTGAGTCACAGCCAGCCAAAGTATTGTTTTAATTCATTTGTGTTGTTATCTCTCAGCTAGAAGTCATTAAAGTATTTCCACATTACAAAACATTTTACCTATTAAAGTTGTGCTGGATAACACTGAGCAGACAGCAGAGCAGAACTCCCCACAACATTAAGCCAGGCTTGTAAACAAATTCCAGAGGGATGAGCTTGTACAAACAGTAAGGAAACATTCATCATGCATGTTAACAGCCATGGGGGAGATAAAGAGTCAGCTGCAGGTCACAGACTGTTGGACCTACAGCACTCGACTGATCTACGTAAAACAACATCATCTGAATGGGTACGGACTCAGCCTGCACTTTTTTCTACACCTCAAATTAAGAGGCTGCTTCAAACATGACACCCTCTTAGATCTGCTCACAATAAGGTTTGATGATCCAAATCTAACTGCATGTTTACACAAAGTTATCTTTGTAGAGTTTCAGTATCCATGGAGCTGATGTGAACGCAACAACTCAATACTGTCCTTCACTAATCCCTAAATTCACTTACTGTGGACGTCACCTGCTTCACCTTTTGACCATCTGCCTGAAGTGAGAGTCACAAACTGACAAAGGAGGGAGACACACTAAACATGATCACATAATTTAAAGCAAGTAACTGACAGTAGAAGCTGTGGTCATCGCTATCTGTAGTTCATAGGGATGCTGTGACAAATGGCAGCTCCAGGATGCTGCAGCCACAGAGCCACTATAACTATTTTGCCAAGTCTAAACAGTATAAGGGAAATAAAACCTAAACAGTTCACAGGAACACGTCCACTGATAAAAAGCTTACACCTCTGTTGTGACATATAGCCAAACTATTCAATAAAAAGCAAAAAACAGAAACAAACCAAATCCCTATTTTATTTTTTTTAGAATTAACCTGAAACCAGTTGCTGAGAGCTTTAAATTCACATACAAACAGTCACATTTTTTGTCAATGTGTGAAATGCCAGCTTAAGCCAACTCAAACAATGTTTCTTTTTTTTCACATAAGTAATGATTTTTCACTGCATGCTTTATTTTTAGGAGGCTATGAAATCTATTGGTATTTCTCAGCTGACTCTAAAGTTATATTTATCTTGATGCTAAGTGGAACATGGTCCAGCTAAAATGATGCTACAGTGGTGGCTAAGCCTGCAACGTCATAAGTGTTTGGTCTGAGTACTCTGCTAACTTCTCCAATTTCCAGCTAATGGCTTCAACAAACAAACTAAACTGTTACCTGCTTGATCAAATTGAAATTCAAGAATATTTGAAAATTCAAGGTCTTTGAAGCCAATAACATGTGGATTTCACCCCAAAAATTTCAGGAAATTGGGAAATTTTCCTTTTTTCCCCCACTTTTTTTCAACCTTGAAAGGTTTACAAAAATTTTCTCAGTTGAAATGACATGTCAAAATGGAAATTCAACTGTGAACCTTTAATCACATGCACAAACAATCCCAAGAACAGCTGATCATCATCAATAACTGCTTCACTTGCCAACAGCTTTTCCATTGAGACCACATTTCTGGATCTGGTCTAAAAGTCCTGTCAAGCTTAGTTTTGATGATAGTACATGATGAGGTAAATATACTTGATTGTCTGCTTTTACTTTAAATAAAACACCCATTTTAGTTAAACTAACACTCATCAAAATGTGGAGGGGTACTCAAGGCTGTTTACAACAAATATTTATGCCCATACAGGACAGTTAGACTCAGTTAGGAAAAACTCCTGAAAATTCATTTTTAATATAATTTAGAAGTGTTGTAATATACATATTTACATGCATGTCTGCTTAAATCAAAGCAAAATGTTTAATATTTGTACATGTTTATGACCAGGTAAATGAAGTCACCATAAATTCCAGAAAACTACCTGGAAATTCCTGGAATTCTTCAACACCATTCAAGACCACAATTGACTCTTGAGCATGTTGGAGCAGTAGTAGAGTCAATAATTCTTCTTTGTTGTCTTGATCAGGACATGAGTGCTTGTATGAACAGACAGACTGGACTTAAAAGTGGACACAAATACTAATAAAAGTAATGCTATTCACTGTGCGACACTTGGATGCTAAAATTGGTCGCACTTCTTATACGCAGCAGCTTCATGAGATGATGCGTCAAGTAAGTGATAATGTAAAGTAAGCCAGTTGTTATGTTGCATCAGTCTATTCACAGTAAGAGAGGATTCACAGTGGATGTGTCTTGTCTTACTCTGTCAGTTTTGTATCCAGTGCTATACTACCAGCTAATTACACTCTTTCCCACTTGTTATGAACTCGACATATAAGCAAATTCTCCCTAAGCATTGATCAAGGGATATTTCTCTTGATCCTAAAATGATTCATAAATACAGATTAATCTTTCAGCTTAATTTTTTTAAAGAAAATATTCTTAATTTCTATTGAAATAATTCTGATTGTAGCTGTAGTTTAAAATCTTTACATCTGATTTATGAGAGTGTAATGTTAACATGCACCTATGAGTCAAAGCTTTGTGACATGTTTAAAGGGATGTTTTCCTGACCTGAGCACAAAAATAGTTCTTCAGTTTTTTTCTTAATTGGCTCCATGCCTTTGACTGTTACAGAATTGTTTATTTGGCAATATTTATCAGAGCTGGCTTATTAGAAAAAAGAAAACAATAGCATTTTACTAAATTGTGCTGACCTTGAGTTGCCGTCCAATGGAGCATTACATTCTTTATAACTCCATAAACCTCATTTAATGTGGCCCATCACAGGCTCAACTTTAACAACCATTTGCTAATAGGCTGAAGAATCCATTAGCTGCATGTAGGGCTAATGAGAGGGAGGTGTAATTTGTCATGCTCCATTTAAGGTATGGACATTTTACATTTTACCAGAATGGAAAAGCAAAATCACAATAAAAGAAAGAAGTTTTGTGTTTAAAAAGCTTTTCTGGACTATGAAATAATTTAGATAAAGTTTTTTAGTTGATGTTTGAAAGCAGACAAAAGTAAACTTAAGATCATACAGGGGGGTCTTCCTTGCAACCCTCCAAACACATGGTAATGTAAGGCAACTCTCAGTGTTACAGCTGTGAGGTCTCAGCCACTTTTGGGAAAGAAAGCAGACACGGGAAGAGAAACACAGACTTTAAGGTTAATAGCTGGTGTCAACTGAGGCTATTGGGAGCTGATGTCTGTTGTTTCTGGTGTGTGAGGATTTATTGACTCCTGTAAAAGAACACCTCGACCGACAGTATCAACAGAGAGGAAAAACTGAGCTGAAGGAGTGAATGGAGCTCAGTGATGGATGGATCCTGGATAGAATAGTTCGGAGTATTTGGAGGCATAAAAGAGGGAGTACCGACACAAAGAGGAGCGGATCATAAAAGGGCTGTTTGTGTGAATGTGTGTGAGGAAAAAGAAGGTGAGGGAGTGCATGTAGGAAAGGTGATCCTGTAGTCACAGAGATTAGTGTCATTTAGATTAGCAGGTTTATCTTATATAAGTCACAGAACCTACAGGACAGACGGGCCTCCCCTCTCATCCAGCATCACGGACATAGAGACCTAAACTTTATATAGCTACAAAGAGCCCTCTGTCCATACAGGTGTGACAGTAAAACCATTAAACTGACATTTTTATGCATTGATGTGTAACACATTTTCAAGCCTTATACAAACATATGTTCACACTTCAGTGGCATCTGTTAAAAACTCCTACATCTATCAATCTTCGCCTGTGAAATACTGTCTATGGAAATTTTATACAGCGTTTCAAGAGTGCTGGTGTGTGTCTTGTGTGTGTGGCCATGTATTATCCAGGTCTCTCATATGTGATGCTTTTGTTACTGAGTGTAAACTGACGCCCTGTCACGCAGCCAGAGGAAACATTACACTCATATCAGCACAATATGTGGAGGCCATGCATGAACGGTCGCGCGTCTGTGTGAAAGAGAATTATAGGAGAGATAGAGCTGCTGGGTATGCTGCTTGAAATTAGTCTTACATTTCACTTTAACAAGGAAATATTAAAGATAGTTAGCAATCTAACTGGGATACAAGTGTCCTCAAATGACACTAACTTCTACCCAGCTATCCCGCTCTGGATGTTACATTGCAGATATGACAGAGTTGGCCCCTGCAGCAGAAAAAAAACAGAGACTTTGCAGGAGCTGCTGACTGTCTGGATGCTGACTGACTCTTTGTGTCTGCAGAAACTGAACCTGCTTCAGCCAATTTAATAGTGGACATTCCCCTCATTAAATCTGAAATCCTACCCGGATAGGATTAATTGCCTGAAAGATAAAATGATCTCCGGACATGGGAATGGATATGATTTTGATAATATCAATGCCTTTACTGATTCTGCTTATCAATATGATTCTTTATTGATTCCCTTACCAGTTCCTCCAGTGAATTTCCTGGGTACAAAATGTTGGCTTTACAGGTTTTCTGTGTCTGAGTTTATGAGTAATTAAATATGAAGTTGGTCAATAAATCTGGATATCTCTACATGTAAAAATCTTTGCACTTGGTCACTGGATCCTAGATCTCTGCATGTTGATATATAAAAATAAGTACAAATCGCATGTCATGTGACAATGTGTTGTTTTTTTATGTTTTAGTGACTGAAATAGGACATCTTGCAACATTTTGAGTTCTTTTGAACCTTGAGCTTGCCGTAGCTGTGCCAGAGTCAGCCCTGAGTCCTCATAGAACATTTCTTTTACCCTCCTGTTGGAAAACATTTGCCTTCAAATATTTTTCACATTCAGTGTTAATAAATAGTAACTGTGAAATTTTTCTGTGATGAAAGTTGAAATTATGTTTTAAAACTGTAGTTAAAGCAATGAATGCTGATCATGAGCACATCAATGTAATTCCCCATATACATTAGCATCGAGCTAGCACTGTTTTCTATTTCATCTGTGTTACACTAGGTGTCTCATACACCTGTTGTTTGTGTAAAGCAACCTGAGAATAACAATCGTTGTGATTTCAAGTACACAAATACTGTGAGCAAGTCTTAAAACAAACCAGAGAATTATCAAGAGGAGAAAATTGGATTTGGATTTGCTATAGTATTGTTGCTGTCAGTCAAAAGAAAATCAAACCTTTAATTGAAAACTAATACTGGAGACATTGATTTTCTTTCAAATAAACTTACAAAAGCACCATTATTAACTAAATGTGACTGAAAATTAAAATGGATAAGATGCATGTGATGAACACTGCAAAGCTGTGAATGCCAGGTAGGCTCAGTATGATTTGTAGTAAGATGTTAAACACCATCTGAGCCCTATCTTTTAGCTCAGACCTCAGTGTAAAGCGTGTTTAAAGCATTACAGAGTAAGTTTTATTTTTGCTTGCTCTTGTTATTTTAGTTGTTTTAAACTGTTGGTGTTATACGAAATAAAGAGTCAAATGATTTGTATATTGAACATCATTATGTGTTAGATTGCGATCCTTTTTCTAAACCATTTCAGTTGTACATTGGCTTTGGTAACATATTTGAATGAAAACATCATTCCAATAAAGTTTATTTTTGTTTCCTGGTTGTGGAGTAGAACACTGGACTGTTAAAGTTCAGAATTTTTACTGTGACGACACACTGGAGCTTTGATGGAGTTCTTTTAGAGACAGTAGAGACAACAACAGACCGGAAGAATCATTTCACTCAAACCTGCCAGAGACTAAACACCTCAAGCACTGTGAGAGAAACCCATACCAGAGAGACAACGATGACTAAGATGTCTACCCTTACTTTTGAAACGATGCGCCTGAGAGCCTTCATACGGATGACTCCTGAGGAGAGATGGGAGGAGGCCAGGAGGATCCTGTATGAAGAACCGGGATCTGTGGACACAGAGCACAGACAAAGAGCTGCTCTGGAGGCCATGGAGAAGCTCAAAAAGGAGAGAGAGGAGAGAAAAAAGGTGGAGGAAAGTCTGAAAAGACAGAAGGAGAGATATGAGGAGGAGAGGAGGATGCAGGAGGCCAAACAGAAAGAGGAGGAGGAGAAGAAGGCCGCTGCAGAAAAGGCCCTGCTGAAAGCCAAACAGGACCAGCTGAAGAAAGAGAGACTTCGCTGGCAAAAAAAGATGATGGTTGATGAGGAACCGAGCAAAAGGCCCAGGTACACCATCAGTGCTCTAAAAGAGGAGCAGAGGAGGAGGCAGGAGGAGAAAAAGCTCTGTCCCCTGCCACAGGCGGGAGACCAAGGCAGCCGCAATCCCCTGACCTTCGACCTTAAGATCAAACAACAGCAGGAGAAAAAGAAATCTCCAAATAACACCTTGGATGGAGAGGAAAAGATGGGCAGAGACACCACTTATCACCCAAAGGAGTCCACCTATCTCCTGTTTGATGCACAACCAGGCCCCAAGCCCAAAGGTTTATACCACACTCAATTAACTCATGTTATTCAATTAGTCTGAGTAACAAGAATGTGAAAATTTGTACAGATTTAAAAGTTTTCTTGATAAAAAACTCAATATTTTCTATACCCCAAACTTTGGCAGAACTAATGTTGCACACCATATTAATATTTCCAATTGTATATAACTAGTGTATTAAACTTACTTTTTATCTTTAAACAAACCAAAAGCAGTCAAACCCAGCATGCAGCAGCAGCAGTGGACAGACAGACTGAAAACTGGGTACTGGATGGACAAATACCGCCAGCACAGAGAGAGGCTGGATGAGAAGAGGAAGCTTAAAGCTGAGGAGCAGCACGCTCGTTTTACGGCCTACAAAGAGAGCCGATCTGTCCACTTTTACCAACAACAGGACTGTTACATGGGAGGATTCCCTCAAAAAAGAAACAGCATCCTCAAATCCATGTTTTAAATGTACATTTTACTTTGTGTTTGTGTTGCTTCTGAATTGAAGTGCATTAAAACAGTGTTGTTGCATTGAAAACTGAACATTGATGATATCCATCTTTATACACAGGTGGATAAGATGTGTCTCAAGGTATTAAAGTGATAAGTTTGTTGCAAAGTGGTCTCTAGTTCAAAGGATCAGGTCAAAAGGTTAAAGCCTGAAATCAGACACAGCTTGACTTTGAGCTAAATGTTAACACCAACAGACTCAGTGTATGTTCAGGTTCAATAGATGTGATGTTTCTTTTAATTCTTTCTAAACTTTAAAAATGAGCAGATTCTTCTTTAAGTGGTCACATTTGCCTCGAAAATCAAAAGCATAAACTTCCAAATCTGCACTTTCAAACAATGTGGCACATTATTCACTTCAAAACACTTTATCTTATATTGGTGATTTTTAAATTTATTGAAAGAGAAATAATTAAGTACCTAAGTTAGCTTCAAAGCTGCTCCTTCATTGAGTCTTAATGTCAAGCTGAGCCAACTAGTTCATATAGAGGATTTAGATTGGGGGGCTATTTTTTTTTTCCTTCCAAGACTCCAAAGTACTTACAGGTATTTTAATAGCCGTCCATGTTTCGTACAGCAACTACTGCCGCTGTGTTTGAGGAAGTTTGGGGTGGCCTTCCAGATTTCAAAGGGAGCCTGTGTCATCGCTTTTACTCAATTTAGCTACACTCCTGACTGAGTCTACATCCATGTCTTTAAATATTTCACTGGTCTACATGACATGCTAATGTAGCAGGCAACAATTACAAAAATACAATCTAATAGTTGAACTGATGGTGGGGTCAAATCCAGAAATTGGCCCAGGGTTATTGAATCCTCTTCTCAAAACTCAAACAGCCATCCTGAAGTCCCAGCCTATGAAACTTCTTTTATGAGAAAGCTTACTACACATTAATTTAAATTTTTCTTTTCCCCTCTTGCACTTAATGTCCAGCATCTTTGAGTACTCAGCAAAGCAAAACAGAAGTCCAATACATCAGAATTATAACATACTTTTAGACCAACTGTCGGGGCAGCACTGAACCAGGCTGCTATGAGCTTTTTGTATTTCATCTTAGCAAAATTCATTTTGTGAGTGCTTAGAATTTTTTGGGACATACAGATACTTGTTATTATTCTGCTTTTGGTGTCTTAAATGAGAAAACAGGACAGTGGATAGAGCAGGAAACAGGGTGAGAGTAGGTGGTGATGTGAGAGAGTCCCTCTGTTGGATCTGTACCAAGGCCACCCACTTGGGGCCTGACCTCATGGGGTGTGACCTAAATTGCAAAGACATATCTGCGCCCCTAGAAAAATTCTTCTAACTCAGTAAGAGATGAAGCTTAGAGGATAAAATGTTATCACTCAGCTGTGGAGTGTGTGTTTGCACAGATACTTTATGACACTTGTGCATAAGTCACTTTCCCTGTCAGTGAAGTCTTGATACCTCCCCTGATTTTACAAAGACAGTAACTGGAGGTCACACAGTGCATTCTGGTACAAACCAGACCCTGGTGTGAGTTTTGAGTGGACTGGGACTATAAAACTAAATTATTCAGGGCATCAAACTCTCAAAAGTGCAGGGTGAACTCTGTCTGAGGAGACAGCAGAGTGCCAGGAGAAGCCCGTGGCCACTTTTACATTACCCTTCTGCCTCTGTGACACCTCTGAAACTGTACTACTGTAATACTGTAATAACTCAGAGGTTATTTTAAGATGACACAATACCATCACCAAACCAGCATCTGAGGTTAAGAGATGTAACAGTAGTGTGACTGGCTGAACTCAGTCAAGTGTGTGTGTGAGTTGTTTGTTTGCATATTGAGCTTCTCATGCTTCCCTCCCATGTTGTGCTGTCTAGATTTGGCTGTCTGAGTGATGGCAGAGCTTCACTCTAAGTGCTGAGGGGATTTTTCACGTTTTGTGTTTTTAAACAACCCACATAGTAGATCTAACCTGATGAAGCACTGATGATTGGGTTGGACTAGACCATATTGATTCAGGGCAAGTCGAAGTCTTTATGACGTTGTGCTGGCTTACAAAGTTCAGTAGTGGGAAGAGAGATCTGTGTTTTTCCCAACTGAAAATGATTTCTGTGATTTATTTACTAGAAATAGTGGACACTGGGGCTGTCAGACAGAAAATGGACAGAAGAGCAGAGGAAAGCTAAATGGGAGAGTGATAGAGCATGGGCTTAGGGCAAAAAACACGGGCTAAAGGATAAAAACAGGCTAAGATGTTTGTGATACTATTCATTCCAACCCAAATCAGCAGTTATACAGTAGTGATCTTTTTAAACCTGAGAGCCTCTCAATAAAATGAGGATCCAGACAAGTTTGATGTAACCTCACTTCTGTTTCTGATGCTGTTTACTAAAGGTCTCTGTTACTGTCGGTCTTTGACAATGAAACAAATAATTAATATGACCTAAGCAACTGGTTTGAAATGTTCAAAACATTTATGTGTGACCATGAAAAACTAGCAACTATTGATAACAACTGAAAATTGTACAACACAATATTAGAAATATTAGAAATAACAGTGTGCTCATAATCTGCCTTGAGACTGAAGCAGTGGGAAAAGCTCTTAATAGAGAAACATGATGTTCTGTGTAACACCCAAAAATGTAACATTATATCCTCCCCATGCAGCAAACATAACATTTATTTTCAAAGCTCACTTTTCTTCCCCCAGAAACAAGTGAAACCGTTTCAGTTTTGCTCATCAGTTGCAGATGGAAAAGAGCCCAGATGTCTGAGCTGACGTAAAGGCCAGGTGATTTTATACGACGGCACCGTAAAAAGACCAGACAGTGCTGACTTGAGTTGTTGCAAACGGGTGCAGATTCCTCCTCTGCATTAAACAAGAACAAGATAAGGCCGGCTCATGTTTCTCCCGTTACATGCTCCTTGTATCATTTCCTTCGATAGAAATGTCATTACTTTCTAATTAAAAATGATTGGTTCTGGGAGAGGGCTGCAGGTGCAGAGAAATGCAGAGAGCTGTCAGACTGAGGAGGACAGATTGATTTACTTTCATAAGCTGTAAACAATGCAGATAGATGAGGCCGGATGATGGAGTTCTGGTTTGATTATAAGTGTCAAAATGAGACTCTCTCATGCGCACAAACACACACTCTCACATTAATTCTCACACACAAACATTCACACGTTAATGCTTTCAGTGGTCCATTATTTACTTGAAAACACTTTTCTGAGAAGGTGAAGGTGTTGCATTTGGTGTTTGCATCAGCCCACAGACCCCGTAGTACATGTGCAGTTTTATCTCACACACACTTCAGGGTACATGTGTGTGAAAGTGGGATAAAGTGTCCTCGGGTGAACCAGAGCTAATAAAGTTCATCACAGATGTTGGTGCAGGTTTTTATCCAAGATGATTTTTTAAGCCTTCAGCTCAGTATAATGCTGAGACCATCACATGACTGCTGTGCTTTTTCTTTTCTTTCTGTATTCGTTCTAAATCGCAGGAGTCTGTTGTGTGAAAAATACACACGTGGAACAAACAGCTCTGCATTTTGTTTTAAAACACAACACATTGTGCAAACCTTGTGGTTTTGCAGAGTGGATTCTTTGACTGTAGCACGTCGACAGAAGACAAGAGCCTGAGTGTGTTAAAGACTGCTTTAAAGAGTGCATTAACACATAAGCTTACTATACTGTGTGAGAGATGAGCTGAAAAGGTTCAGAGTTTTGTTAACAGTTGCACAGAACAACAAAATACAGTGCCTGTTCAAGTGTTATTGGAGAAGAAAATACAAAGAGTTGGATGAAAATACCATGACAACAAGAAAAACTCTCATATATCAGACCTACTTTTGATCATCTGGGATTAAAGTTGTTACTTTGCATCAATTTAGTCCCTCAAAGGCTGGCTTTCAAACATAATGTGACTGTGAGACACTCTGAGCATAGTGAAGAGCAAATGAGAGGCTCATTTAGTATTTTTCAAAGAAGACATATGAACTGCAGAGAAAAATAAAAACAGTGGAGATAATTTCTGTTCGATTAGATTCACCTTGTCCTGGTTTTCTTGTCTTATTGTCATTATCGCCAATAGAGAATAATAATTCGTTTCAACACATTGTGACTGTTATTAGTTACACCAGTGTGTCCAATTTTTTGAAAAGTGTCCACCGTGACAATTTGTAACATTACTCTCCATTTTCTCACATTCAGTGAACCAGGGTGACTAAACGTCCTCTTTTTCCCGGGCATGTCCTCTTTTTTGGTTATATAATTGGACATGTTTTTATTTTTTGGGATAGAGTTCCTCAAAATGCCCTTTTTTTCCTCAGACCATTGATAATTATGCTAAAGCACTGCACTGGGCTACTGTTATTATTCTGGTGCACTAGAAAAGTCACAATTACAAGATAAAAAAAGTACAACTTTTATAGATTTGAGTCAAACTGTAAGTGAAGACACTCAAAATTTTGGGATGAAAAATTAAAATTATGCGATGACAAAATCATATCATGAGATTAAAAGTCAAAATTCTGAGGAAAAAGTCAAATTGTAAGATAAGAAAATAAAAATTGTGAGGAAAAAGTAAAACTTACGAGACAGATACAAAATTGTTTATAAAAAGTCACAATTACGATACAAAAGTAAAAAATGTCAAATAGAAAGTTTAGATTTTGACTTTTTCAGTCAAAATTTCAACTAAATATGGGCAAAAAAAGTGTCAAAAAGCCAGTTTCCTTTTTTATATTTTCCCTACATTATTCATGTTTATACTATAGAAATTTTTCACTTCAAATAGAAATTGAATGTTTTAAAATAAGCACATGGGTTATGAAGCTGCTTAGGTGTCTTTGAGAACCTTTAGCTAATTTTAGCTGAATTTCCAAAAGGCTGGGTCTTCAGATAAATACAGTCACCCAACTATAACAACTATAAACAGAAGATGAATCCAAATTGATTGAACTCTGATCGTGTATGACCTTGAAAAGGAAAAAGGTTATGAGCTTCAAGATTGTGCAAAACATCTGAAATATGAGAGCTCCTCTATTTTCTCATGTTAAAAGGTGCAAACCAAAATGTGTTTTCTTAGTATTTCTCAAGCACCACCGCCATGAAGGTGTTTTCGGAGAGATATAGTGCTGTACTTAAAAACCCTCTGATAACTGATCCCACTGATCTTACAGTCAATACTCTGAGATTCTGTCTCACTCCAACGCACACACACACGGATCATATGTTGAGCCTTTCAGGTGATCTCCTATAAGTGCCTCCTCTGTGCTGTGAGACCGCCGAGCCTCAGACCCTCACAGTCATGTGTGAGACTGAGGCAGCATTGAGACCTGGAGGGAGGTAACTGTGTGCAGCGACCAGCTCGGTTCACGGGGGTCAGTCTGAGGATGTGTGCTGTTTGCACTGCAAAGCCACGCTGCTGCCAAAGCGAGACGCTCAGACCCTTAAAAGCTCTCACCTGAAAGGAGCAGCATTTTTAGAAAGTCTGACATTTTTTTCCCACTCCCTCAGGATCTTACTTTAGCAGCGCTCTGGAGAATGTTAGTATACAGCAGGAAAATCTGTTGGGCTAATACCGTGTTGGCTCAGTGCAGTGTTTAGTATTTGACAGTGCTAAGTATGAAATACTGCAGGCGTAAAAGGTTGAGTCCAAGAAGGGAAAGTAGTCCAACATGTAATTAAGTTTTTACCTCTGCTTGTGTTTGACCTCATGAGCCCTTGGATTTGAATTATGCATACAGTATGTGTGCGTTTGTGTATATGAGCATGTGTGTGGGTCTTGACACGCTCCCAGCTTCCTCATCCTCCCCTCAGAAAGGCACTTGTCTGGTCACAGAACAGTAATTCATTGTCTGACAGCTGTTTTCTTTTCTGTGAGCCGGCCCTGCTTGGATCCTGGGGTGTAATTCCACACACAGCGCCAGCTGGAGGTTTTCCTAACAAAAAAAAAAAAAAAAAAAAAAAAAAAGGCCAAGAGCCCGGTGCTGACACATCCTCCAGCAACCAGCACCACGAGAGAGAGGGAGAGAGCATCAGTGGTCCAGAAATCAATACACATCCCTGTGGGTTAGTTTGGATCCACCTGTTTCATGTCCAGAACACATAAAACCAAACTCCAGCAGATGCACAATTGAATTAAGCCTTTAATCTAATTACGTGTCAGTGCTTTTTTTTTACGTGTTTTTTGGACGGCCTCACAAACACCAGATTCAGCCCCTCAGTTTGTAAAACACTCAATGGAGCAACATGCAGCAGAAAGCCATTTTAATTAATGAACAGTCTCTGACGCTCCCACAGTTTAGACTTGGACCTACCTGACCTGGATGTAGTCATGATCTTCCCACACTCTGCACTATTTTACCATGAGGAAAAGCTTTGCAGGTATTTGGTCATGGACCAAGTTGATGAGAAATATTAGACTCAACAAAAGTGCTGGACGAGCTTTTGTAGTGCAATTTGACCGAGACCTAATGTGAACATGAGTTCAGTATCACTGACGCTGATGACTCATGATGAAGTGTTTCTTTTAATGCAAAATGTATTTCAAATCAAAGCCTTCCAGGTTAGAAAAAGCTAGGTTTAAGCTCCAGCTTCTCCACTCGGTGCCAGGACTGATGACTCATGGGTAAAACCCGTTTTTCCTTTCATTTCCTGTCTGAATGACCAAAACCTCCCTGGGGGGGCAGCCTGTCACAGTCTGGACACCACCTCAACCCTTCGTTTGTGGACAGGATGTATGCTGGACAGTCGGGAGGGGTCATCTGAGGGAGCCCCTGAGGGTGATTTTCCCCAGATGGTGCAGTATTAGTGCACTTGCTTCATTGTGGTGATGAAAACTGATGTACATTCACAGCACAATGCTTTTTACTCAGTGTGAGTAAAACATCATAAAAACCAACTTGATTTACATGGTCCTGCTGCAGCTGAAGGATTACATGATCATCTGCAAATTCTCTGGCCTCTTAGTCTTATAAAACAGAGATCTGATCCACAGGGCAAAATAACAAGCATTCAAATGTGCTGTTTATCTCGGCTGCTGAAAAGCTCATATGGAGGCTTTCACAATCTCTCTCAGATCAGCAAACATCTTTTATTTTCATGAAATTTATCCCTCTAGCAGTAATTTCTGTATGCCATTAACATCCCGAACAGTGCAAAGGCACCAAATAAAATTGTTTTTTATTCAACACAAGGTTTTGACAGCTCATCGGGAACAGATCTCTCCTCTTAACCCGACGCTTTTCTTTCATTTCTCAACACTTTATAAATATTCATTAATCAAATCATGTCAGGGGCTTAACAACTGGTATGTCTGTGTTTGTGATCATTTAGTTTCAACAGCACCACTCATAGTATCACTCTGTGGAAACTCCAGTGAAGGAGTTACACATAAGAAACTGGAGCAATGACGAAGAATTCAAAGATAAGGGCAGCCACAAGCTTTGTTTTAATGTTTTATTGGCACAAAGTACCAATTTTCAACATACCTCTCTCCTCAAGTGCTTATTAAAGCTAAAATTACACCAGTTAAAGGCGTATAAACCTCCATGTCATAGAAGCTCGACGAAGCACTGCTCCTGAAAGCCCTGGACGGGTCTCTGGACGAGCCTGTGTGCTCGAGCGATGGGGTAACACTTCACATGTGGAGCCACAGCTATACTTACCAGGGATAAAGATGACAGTAATTATCAGGTTTTCCATCGTCCTACCTGTGCTAGCAGAATCCCTGCCCCGTGGTACACACCTGCCCCAGTACATGTAAGTACAGCCCTCCTGCAGAGCAACAATTCTTCAGCTCCACTGACAGATGCTTCCACCCATTTAACCAGTCAGGAAATAAGTGACCAGTGAGTGAGGATGGTTTTGTCCACAGTACATTTTTAGAGGGTGGAGATTTTTGACAAAGTGTGGGTTTAACAGAAGCAGAAATGTATTTTCAGGGAGATAAAATAAAGGCACACTTATTGAGAAACATCTTTTTTTGCTTTCTTTACTAAAATTTGACAAAAATTGTGCATCAGACTGCCGTCTGCATTTTAAGCTTAATGAGAAAAGAGACCAGAGGCAGAAGAAACCATGTTGCTCTGTGGCTTTTACACTTCAAGTTGTGCACACATAAAACATATGTTAGACACAGTGTTTGAATAAAGGAGGTTAAGGAAGGGCAACAAGCCAGACCAACGTCAGCTACTGTACTGCAATATTTTATGCAGTTGTTTGTTAATCTTTCTGACAGGGAAAAAAAGAAATACTTTTATCATGATATTTTTTGGTTGTAGTATCTATCATCAATCCTTGTGCAGCTGTCATTGCTGCCTTTAAAAAATATTCTACAGCTTTAGTTCAATAAGAGTTGTTTACCAAGCTTTTCGTGTTTAACAATAAAAAATTAGTTGAGGCTGTTATTTTATTTATTTATTTTATTCATTTATTTTTTTGTTAAATTGCCACTACAGCAGGTCTAAAGCCTCAACTATGTGGCATAAGGTTTTCTGCAGTGACATCTTATACTAGAATATTAAAAAGGCCACTGTGGAAACTTTCATATTCATACTCTAGTCCTTTTCTAAAAACCTGATGACATATTTAACCTCAACCATGAGTAATAAAACAGATATTTAGCTCAGAGCATTTATTTAGCCATTTACATTCTTTGTTTCGTAAGTTTTCTACTCTTCACCCTTTTAAACAGGAGAAAGGAGTTTAAAACTGAATTCAGGTTTTTATATCCAAATTTGAGCCAAAAAACTGCAGTCCTACGAGAAGTCAGTTATTAATCAAGAATGTCAACCAGTAAAACACATTTTCCGTTTAAGAATGAAAGTAAAAAAAATCTTTAATTTGACAATCAAAGACGAGAAATGTGCTGTTTTTTTGTTTTTTTTTCTTTGCCATAAAACAAGCAAATTTCAGAATTTATGGACAACAACAATGATTATATTCTAGCACTAAAGAGATCATTTTGACTAAAGAGCATGCACATTCTGGTGAATGAACAAGCAACACATAACCCTGATCAAAATCTTAAGACTAGTTAAAAATTGCACTCATTTACATTTTGCACTGCTGGATCTTTAAAAGGTTAAAATAAAAGTTTCATCATGCAAAATGAAGAAATGGAAGTGACATAACAAAGTGAGTTAGCGATTTTATTGACAACAGCATTTGAAGTCTATTCATCATTGCAAAGGCTAGAAGAAAAAAGCAAAAGCATAGAGATAAAGCTTTTTTGCCTTTTCCATCAGGAGGTAATGACAGTGTAAATATCTGAGGCCGAGAATGAGGCTGAATCCACATTTTGTGTCAGATTTTTTTTATCTTTTAAAAGGCTGTGGACTTCAACTTTTGAACCACTGATGAACAGACTGTTTCACTCTTACTGGTATTTGAAATAAATAGTCAACTCAGTTTTTTTTTTTTTGTCCCACTCTCATTTCTTCTTTTGGTATTTTAAAAATGTACTTGAAACCTTTAAAAGACTCAACAGTGCAAAATGTAAATTTGTGCAACTTTTTGACTGGACCTACAATTCTATTCATGAGTGTGCTTTTGATTTCAGGCAAACATCTTTCACTGATTTTTTTTTTACTTTACCACTTTAATTGATTGATTTCTCAAGTTAGACAGTAATTTTTCTTTTTCACTTTCTTTGTTCGTTCATTCAAACTAGGTGAATTATTTTTTTTTTGAAAGCCTCAAACATGAGTATAAGATAAGGCCACAGGTGCTCATGTGGAGGATGTTTCTCTTCTCTGCAGTAGCCTTCGTTATCAGCTCTGGAGGAACAGCCTGATCTGAACAATGTTGGCTCTTTGTTTGCTCAGTGTTCAAGTATGAAGATGCCAAATGCACAGGGACAGCAGAACCACTTAGAAAAACCACACACAGAACTACGTTAACACAGTTTATTGACTTTCAGATAAAAAGAAAAAACAATCAGCTAACTCCAGAGCTCAAAAAGCAAGTCACAAGAAAATTCCTGGAAAAAGTATTGGAGTCAAATGAGGTGGAGCGAAAACAATATGTTTCCCCATAAAGCCCAGACACTCCAAAGCTGTATTTAAATAGAGTAGTGGAGTGAATTTGTAATTGTTCTCAAGAGGCTGATAGACATTTTTAAGATTTTAGGGAATGCTCGGCTGTTTCTCAGCCTTTTGTTTTTGTTAATCAGTGTTAAAGTGAGCTTGGCTAATCCAACCACTCTCTCTCTCTCCCGTATTTCTTTACAAAGAACAAATAATTATTTCGATCCTCTCATTTTGTGCAACCACGCTCCTAAAATACTTGAAAAGCTCATTTACGACCCCGAATACGAAACAATATTATGGAAAATTACAAATAGTATCTCCAAGTGGATCAATTATTGGATGTAAAGTGACTTTGGGTCTGTTTTCTGATGGTACACTGTGTTCAGGTTTCGCTCAGAGCTGTTTTGTGTTGCCTCAGGACCAGCCTGTGCTTCATGAGGTCATTGTATCTGAGTTACAGTCGCTCTCAGGGTCAGGGCCTGGTCCAGTTCACGCTGTGGCCCTCATGTGACTGATCCTGTTGTTCTGGGATCCTGCAGTGCTGGTCCTCAACTGCTCCAGTGTTGACAACTCCAGAGAAAGATCTGGAAAGCAAAACATGGGGAGAGGGCGGGAGAGGGAGAGGGATTACAAAGAGGGAGAAAGAGAGAGAAAGAGACAGGGAGTCGATGGCGTCTAAATGTTATCCGGTTGTGGTTGCCATGCCAAGAGCCAAACAAGCGTTTTATCAGTTTCTGGGGCTGGGGTTTATTCTGGTGTTGTGAGTTTCTGCCTCATAAATCAGAGCATGATTCAGTCTGAGCAGGGGTTTATAGAGTATGGAGCATCTGCTGGCTAACAGGCCTATTGACTCAAACAGATTCTGAGTAAAAGTCAGGTCTGTGAAAATCTCTTCACTGTAAACTCTGTTGTTCACAGCATGTGAGAACAGGACTCCCAGAACTTTTCAGACCCTCCAAAGAACAATTACACATCCATCCCACTTTAACAAAGAGTGGCGTCAAAAGAAAACTTTTGGCCTTTTGTTACACTAGACTGTAACTTTGTCTTGGATCAGACTTTCTCGCTCTTGGCTGCTCAGTTCCTCCAGTTCATCAACTTTATCAATGTTTGTATTTCAAAACAAAGCTGCTGGACATTTGTTTCTCTGCTCTGACTACTGTGGAGCGAGAACAGGCGTCAGCTGAGTGCCTCCCAGCTCAGTGATAATACCTGCAATAACCACACACACACATAAAACTGACAGCGGATGGATGCTACACTGTATTCAGCTTTCCTGACACATGTAACCGCGCATACATTTCTCGCCTCTTTTATGATGTGGGGCTTTAATTGTAGACACTTAGCTCCGCCGCAGAGCTTTTGTCTAAGTCTTCCTGGCAGCAAACGCTCCTCAGCTGAAACAATAAAGGGATCAATGCTTTTCTTTTCTCTCCTCTCCATGCCAATATTTGTCCCATTCTGTCCTGTTTTTCTTTATCCTTCCCTTCGTTCTCCTCCTACCTCTGCTGTATGACTCGTTCCAGTGCTCTGTTTCCCGACATGTGAGGAATCTAATTCTGCTTCTTATTAGGCGTGACCGCAGCGACCCTGCGCTGTGATCCAGCCAGGATGTCCTTTTCCACAACAGGAAACACCATCACCTACAATTAGCCAAGCCATACAGAGTCTCTGGCTCTCATGACAAACCTTCAGCCCCACAGATCCAGTTCTGTTAAACATGGCAGCAGATTTGTGGACGAGTTTGGAGAAATAGGACCAAAAAACAAGAGATTTACCGAATATCATGGAGGGTCTGGACTTAAACATTCATAGCACGGTTCACCTCAGTGACCAGGCACATCTGACGGCTATGGACCCAGCCAATGAGGAACTTCCAAACCAAGAGACATTAATATTCATCATCAACCAATCGAGACAGTTTCTTGGTCTTCTATCAGATACTTTCAGTCTGCAATACTGTGTAATGTGAACCCTGGCACCTTAAAGAAAAGCTTCGAAATGGAAATGAAAATATCTGATCGCTCCGCTGCTGTAGGGTTCAGAGGTATCATGAGAAAGAAAGACCATTTCTACGAAACCGAGGAGTGTAACAAATTAACACTGACAGTGTCGTGAAAGCATTCAGAATTCAATCTCTCCCGCTTTTTTTTCTCACCATTTCTTTGGGAATCAGGGTTTGAACTTACTTTTTGGCTGAATTCTATCATTTACAAAGTCAGTGATAAGATCAAGAGTGCACAGCCTCTGCTGAGGTGGTCACATTTATCCTGCAAGTGTTAAGTAGCAAAATGATATATGATTTTTATTCCTGCTATATGCAATATGACACCATTTGTTAAGTATCTTTGAGCCCTTCTCATTAACGGAGCTAAACAGTAATCAATATGAAATGAAAACTTTGAATGAAATGACAATGTATAAATAAAATGAATATAAAATGAAATGACACAATAAAGGGGAAATAAGCCCCTTCTGTTCACCTCTTCTACAGAGTTTATTTAGTGCCTTTAAGCTTATTGTTTTGATTCATAAACCAACAGATTCACTGGCTTTTGTTCAACGTATGAATGAATGCAAATGAATGAATAGCAGATCTTCTTCTTAACACAACTTTTCTGGGGACGCAAAGTGACAAGGTTATTAATTCTTTGTTATGTAGGATTATTGTTTGAGATTTGAAAACGTTCAAACTTTGAAAACTTAGTTTGTGCTGTACTTTTTTTGCATTTTTGACTCATGTAGCCTGCACACATGATTCATGCTTATTCCCTATCTTGAATCTGCTTGACATCACCCTGATTGGTCGAACAGACTTCAGCTGGCCAATCAGTCTGATGTCATGTTGGCTCAACAATTTAGTCCTGTGGCTCTTCTCACTTTCTTAATGTTTCAACACTAAAAGAGTCCAGCTCTGACTAATATCAGGGGATTTTGATGGTTGGGGGATTATTTTGCTGCCATTACTTTGAAATGTTCATGGATGCAAAAAGTACTTTTTTCTGTGTGTATAAGAAGGTGAAACTAGGGCCTGCAACACATTTTTCACCCAATATACTGGGAGCTCTTTATAGTTATGTACCAACCCTGGTAAATCTTACGAACAACAAATCAGACTCTGTACGTCTGCTCCCCAAAACCTCATTTTATCATCATTTTCATTTACTGACAGGAACCTACCAGGCCTCCCTTCGTCAGCCTGTTTCTCTGTTAGGGGATTGTGGTCCAGATGTCCGGCAGCCTTTGATATGCCCGTCTGTGTGTGCTTTAGATTTACAAAAACAGTGCACTTCACAAATCCTCATGACAGCACTTGTCCGTACTCACATTCAGCTATGCGTGCCTGTACGTATACAGTCAGATATCACTGGTGTGCAGATGTCTATAAATGCCTGACTGCTCTGATTACACACGTCCAAAGATCCAGTCTTGGCTGGGACAAATGTACTATGTGATATCATCAAATGTACAATAAATCAACTTAACACATCACTTTAATAGTAAAAAACAAAAGGAAAAACACATTCTTTTTACCAAGCTGACAATGAGTGAGAGATATTTTCTGTATCCACAAGAAATTTAACCACAAAGGAGTTAGCTATGGGACCATCATCCACAACCAATAGGAAAGTATTATAAAGTTCACACAGGCTGTAAATATGTGGATGTGGTCTCTGTGACGTCACTCATCTGTTTCTGATACTGGCTTATGAAGGAGGGTTGTATTGGTAATGCTGAACCCATCCAAGCTGGGTCTTTAGCCTCTTCACAGGTGGTTACAAGGTGTCCACCTGTCAGTTAGTTATACATATCTTCATACAGTCAAAATTCTAACTTTAAAAGAAAGAGTTATTAAAGAAACCTCAGTGCCAGTAGAGAAAATAGGCTTTTTTCACATTAAAACTGAAAAAGATTGTAACATGATTCTTAATGCTGTACAAAAAATGTTTTGTTGTTTGGTGGGTTTGTGGTTTCCAGTGTTTTCTGCAGCCAGCCTAAACTGGAATCTTAGAGAACTGAAGCTTTTGGCACAGTCGCATTGGTTTATCATAGTCAGGGGTCAGAGGTTACCATAGCAAGAAGAGGAAGAAAAGGTGTCCGTATTATACCTCATTTCACATTAAAATTAAAAATGAAGATGGACATAGATGTTTATATATACTATATTAATGGTTTTTTTTTTAGCTTGATTAAAAGAAATGGGATTGTGATGCATTGGTACAATCCAGCCATGATGGAGGTGTTGTACCTTGACATTGAAGTGTCCAACTTTTTTGTTTAATTGCAAATAAAAGGCATTTCATGGACACAGCTTTTGGTCATTTGGTTTGTTTGCTTTATTTTACAAAACTGCGTAATTGACTGAAACAGTGAAGGAAGTTAGCGTATGTTACTACTGAACAGACTTTCAGGGCATACTATAAGACAAGAGTTCCCCAATCTTTTCAGCCCACAACCCCCAAAATTAGCAATGAAGGAGATTACCAGCTCCTGCTATGTGAGTACATCACTAGGCCAGTCCAAAAATAGTCAGTAATAAATTCTTTGGACAAAGGATACTCAATTTTACTGATCAGCACTTATTGTATTATCTACAAGCACATATTGCTGAGTCCTCAACTAAAATTCCTCTACTGATACCATGGTTATCTTGGCATAGTCACTTCAGGGTCTAAAGTCAATAAAGGAATCTGGAGAACAGATCAAACATTCTGTTAACATAGTTTTGTTGAAAGTTTTACACCAACTTTTGTTGATGCTTTCATGTTACCACCCTGCTTGACTGTGAAATGGAAAGCACCATAAATCTCTGGAAACAAAGTTACATATAACTAAAACAAAAAAATAAATAAATACAGCTGTAACATTTCACAATGACTGTGAAATTTAACTTCCATGTTTTATACAGCAACCCTTTGGTCATTTTATTTAAGTATTGATGCGTATTCCAATATACCAACTCTTATTTTGAAGGTGCATGTGAACCACTTGGTACATGTTGAGAAGTTTTTTTGGACCTTGAGTGAACTTTTATTACTCAGCAACAACGCAACACTTCTCTGAAGCACTGGTAAAACTATACACATACCTCAGACTGAATAATCTCATTTCTTCCATGGTGTAATCACACTTAACCTTTTCTTCATAGAGATGATAGAGTGGACAAGAGAGGAAAAACAATCGTACGGATGCAGCCAGTGGAAACCATCAAAACACAGCATTGTAAATGCTAACGCACTAAAGTCACTCCCAAAGATTAAAGACAACTATCAGGGAAGACAGATGCACAAGTGTTTGCTGCTGGAGCTTAAGATGGATGAGGGGAGGTATGTTGGCTGGAGTTGTTAGAAGAGAGGGGCTGGTCTGGGACATAAAAGGAAAAGTTTTCATACAATTACTCTCTGAATTCACTTAAGGAGTATTCTTTACTCTAAAACCTTATTTTTTTGGTTGAAAATTTGGCTTTTTTCACATCTTTCCAAGAATCTCCTGCCTGATTTTATTGGAGTCTGAATGAATCTGTTGCAGCCTGCATGGATCTGCCTCAGCGGCCTCTGCAAGTCCTTCAATGACACTGTAACTTGAACCTGTTTTCAAGGTCAGGTAATAGACCCCTCCATTGGCTGTAGCTGCCCCTCAGAGGAAGATAAGGACAGTGGTGTCAATTGTTAAAGGAAAGGAGCAGTCAGGGGTTTGAAAAGGCCGTACTTAAACTTGAGCTTAAAGCCTGAGGTGCTGAAGTGCAGCTGTCTGTCTACGTTTTAAAGGCTGGGGAGCACGCAGGAGAAGAGGGGGGTGGGAATCCTTTCCATCACACGGTTAACTCACGAGGTGAACTATGCGGCATGTAGAGACAAGGTAGAGAGTCAAAAGTGCAAAAGAAATAATTCATGAGCAAAACAGCTGCATTGATCATTCAGAGGTCAATTTTTTTCCTGCATGAAAACTTGTGTTTTCTGTTTCCTGTCAACTATTCTTGGCTCTTTAAACTAAGCCTACTGTCTTCTGTGGAGCATTTGTATTACTATAATGAAAGGTGACTCCATTTACTTCCACATGGTGCCCCATTAGAGCCTGCACACATTCATAAAGTCAGTCAATACTGACAGATTCCAGTCTGCTTGATTTCTCACATAACGAGATAAGACGTGGCACAACGATTGCCAGAAATGGAAAATGTGATTTATCAGATATTCTTACTGAAATATATGACACACAATCTTTCTTTTATGTTTGTGCGCTGGGGAAAATATTAGCCTTTTAACTGCAAAAGATCAGAGAAGGCAAAATGTAAAACACACCCACTTGATGTTTCCTGACGGTAATAACAAAGAACTTAACAAAGAACTTATTTCCTGTTTTAGAAATAGCTGGCAAACAAAAGTGAAAGAGAGCAGGTCTGTTTCAGGAGAGACCGAGTATATAAAATGAAAGTGGCTGTTCAGGAAAGTTACACAACAAAGAAGAAGTAAAAAGCTTCCTTGCAAAGCTGATCAGTGGATGGTTGGTGTCAGCCAATCAGCTGCAGCCTCACTGTTAATGGACTGCTTTTTTACTTCTTTTCAATTCAATAACTGGTGTTTTGTAAAATAAAGACAAGTACCTGATTCCCACAAAAAACAACAACAACAAAAAAATACTCAAATAAAAGAGTATTTGCCAAAACTGCCAAAATGCATAAGTAGACAAAAAAGATACAAAAGTCACTTGAAATGCTAGGAGTTACTTCTGTCCTAGTACATATTATTGCTTTGAAATTTATGATGCATCTAACAAATGAAATAAATTGTTGCTCCTTATTAAATATACTGATTTATCAGCATTCAAAATGGATTATGTTGAGTTACATTAATTTTGTTTTTGTGTTTTTGTGAAGTGGTTTGGAGATGTGATCAGCGTTGAGTCAGCCGTTTTTGAATGACGATATGATTGTTCTGCTGATTGAAGCCAGTTCAGTTGACCTAGTCACAAATTTAGCCACGAGCTGTGTGGCCCAGAGGAGCTTTAGATTGATCTCCAGCTCCTGCCGTCCATATGTGGAACATTGGCAAGATACTGAACCCTGAATACTCCTGATGACAGAGAGAAACATCATATAGTCTCAAGACAGGAAAAGTACTGATCATTAAATTCCTATGACAATAATTTATCAACTTGAATATGAACAAACACTGTAAAACTAATGACAGTATCATTAAAGCACAACAATATAACTAACAGAATCCAAGCATTATCAATTTAAGCTTTTTTGCATGTGTTTGTTTTATTACAAACAGGTACGAGAACATTAAATTTATGCATTAGTTGACAAAGAGCAATTTAGATTCACATTATCAGCATCAGGATGTGTGTCTACATGACATGAGTGTGAATTCCTGTGAAGATGAAGAACTATCCATCCATCCATTTTCTATACCGTCTATCCTGCTAATCAGGGTCGCGGGTGGCCGGAGCCTATCCCACCTGTCTTTGGGCGAGAGGCGAGGTACACCCTGCATTGGTTGCCAGTCAATCGCAGGGCTGACATAAAGACAAATAACCATTCACGCACACACTCACACCTACGGGCAATTTAGAGTGATCAATTAACCTGACGTGGGCATGTTTTTGGTCTGTGGGAGGAAGCCGGAGTACCCGGAGAGAACCCACGCATGCACGGGGAGAACATGCAAACTCCGCACAGAAAGGCCAACCATGCCCAAACGGGGATTCGAACCGGTGACCTTCTTGCTGTGAGGCTGGAGCACTACCCGCTGCGCCACCATGCAGCCCGATGAAGAACTAAATAAACGTTATTCCCATGTTTCTTATTTCAACAATACTTTCCCAGAAGTGGTGAGGTGATGGTAGCAGTCTTGACCCATTAGCAGCTTCACAGACCAGCCTTTGGTCTACGTACCAAACGTTAAAAGTCCTGGCAGCTGCTTGACTCACCGAGGGATCTGACTCTGCAGTGCTGTGGCCGTGCCAGTTAGGATGTGATGGCAAAAACTTTCGGCAACAAACTTGAGAGTCATCCTGACCAGATTCAATTGATGTGTGGGAGAACAACTGCTCATTTTTTAAATTTGTATGTCTTATTTTTGGATCAGCAACATAGATGGAGCTGATTTGTTCCCCTGTTTTTGTTTTCTGTACATCTCTGCAACCTGGTCTCACAATCAAAGAAGCTGAAGCACAGGACACATACTGTTGTGATGATAAAAACATTGGCCGGATTCCTGTAATAGTAGCCCCAGAGACATCTAAAACTCAAAAAGTGCTTAACTAGCTGCAAATCTCATGGTGCAGTACGAAAAATCAAACGTCCAGGTATAGACTATGTTGTCCTTATGTGTGGCTTAACCCATGTTTTAGCCTTGAGCTCTACAGACTCTTCCCCCAGCCATCACAGAAACACAGAAATCCTTCCGGGCACAACGCCAGTCAACAGGAAGAGAGAGTTTCCCAGAACCGTCACACTCTCCTAACGCTCAGTCTGTCAGCCGTCCGTCTGTATGTGTGTGTGGGTTGAGTCTGGGTAATGTCTGAAACATGAACTGGGAATCTTATGACTCATTGGCAAAATTAAGCTGTAGGCTAAGTGATATCTGACCATTAATCCACTCGAGGGTGTGACTCAACAGTTCTGGTTCAACGGACTGCAAATGAACCCCACTTGTATTAAATGATTGATGTTTAACACATGAGACATGATGGACTTAAAAATGTGGGGGTGGTACATAAAATAACAATCACAGTATAATCTTTATTTATAGAGCATCTTTCAAAGTCTGCATTAAAGTGTTTTACAATGTAGCAAAAGACAAGTGTAAAAAGAAAACATAAGATCACACAACATTTCAACGACATCAGGAAAGAATCTCAGATAAAAATATGCTACTAACAGACTTCAACAAGAGCACTGAACCTGCTGACCTTTTCTTCTCAGGCAAATCATTCCAGAGATTCAGGGCAAGAGATGAAAACGGTCTGTGCTCTTGTGTTTTCAGCTGAGTGTCAGGTACAGAGGAAGGGTCTTTGCTGAGGTTTGCAGTGAGAGTATAAGGTGTTGTAAAAAGTAAACAAGAAACAAATGGACAGCAGAAGTAATGATGCTAAACTCAGCGCAGCATGATCACGTGTCTTCGTCCTGGTTAAGTTTTGCAGCAGAGTTCTGCACCAGCTGAAGTCTCTCTGTGGATTTCTGGTGAGGAGAGGTACAAAGGCTGTTACAATAATCCAGCTGTGTTTATATAAAAGCATATAAAACCATCTCAGTGTGCTTAAAAGTTAAAATAAGATTTCATCTTTGAAATATTTCTTTGAATATAAAACATGACTGTACAAACAGAGGTTTTGGGAGCAAACAGATGGAGAACAGATCTTCTTTTTAACACTACTTTTCTTTGTTGAAAAAGACTTTGAGGATAATCTGTTTGAAGCTGTTTTCAGCAACTCATTTGGCCAGAGGACTCGTGTGAACTGTTGTGATGACGTGACTCTTAACAAGGTGTGTATTTGATTTGAAAAATGAATGGCTACAACTTTGACAAGGTACCAGATACAACTTGACAAGATAATATATTTATCAACATAGTGCTGTTGTTTGAAATGTGACAACAAGCAAACTTTGTAAGTTTTATGGTAGTTTAGTAGCTGGCTATATTAAGTGCTACTCACAGCCTGGTGCTCTGAGAGGTATCCATAACAGGCAACATTAGTGAATCCTAGTTATGTCCTTCCAGTGCTCATCTACCAACTCCAACCTCACCAAGCAGAGCAAATGTAACCTGGCTCTTCATTAAATTGATAGACTCTCAAGTTTGAACAGATCACTGCAAAATAAGTACTGCATGTGGACAGGAATGAACATGATCACAAACAACTTAGTTTTAGCCTTTAGCTCGTACTTTAACTCTCCCATTTAGCTTTCTTCTGCTTTTCCGTTCATTTTCTGTCAGAAAGTTCAGCTCCTGCTTCTACTATGTCAATGAAATAAATCACAGAAACTTTCAGCGTAGAAAAACCTCAGATCTCTCTTCTCACAGCTAAACCTTCTGAGCCAGCGTGGTGTCATCTTAGAGACTTTGAACCTGTAAATCAACACTCGTGCTAGTAATCTCATTCTAAATTGTGGATTATGATTGGGCATATATCTAGTTAGAAAGTCCTCACAGTCCCTTTAAAGTGATCACTGACTCCAGCTGATAAACAGAATTGCTGAGTTAACCATACAGTGACATGAATGTAGAATTGACCAAAAATGACTATTTCCATGTGTTGATTTGGAAGTTGGCTGCACAGTAGCACACTCGTTAACCTCACAGCAAGAAGGTCACCAGTTTGAATCCTGGTTATGTCTTACCAGTGCTCATCTACCAACTCCAACCTCACCAAGCAGAGCAAGTTCTTTCAGTGAGAAGTTTGCATATTTTCCCTGTTTTTGAATCACACATAGATATGAGTGTTTGCATGAAAAGTCGTCTGTCTCTGTGTGTCACCCCCATGATTGACTGGCGATTTACCCAGGGTCTACCCCACCTCTCGCCCAAAGACAGCTGGGATAGGAGCCATCCACCTGCAACCCTGATTAGATTAAGAGGTAGGAGATGAATGAATGAATAAAAGATTTGGCAATTCAGACTCACTCAGTGTCAAAAAACGCTGTGTCACAAATTCATGTTAGAGACTTCAAAGACTGAAAACGCATCTGTTGAAAGACCGCAGAAAGCCAAACAAACCTCTCATGGACTATAGTTTCACACATGGATGAGATTTTGCAAATGACGCATTCACTGTATGAAATGTGTATAAAATCAGGGGCCAGAGAGGTTCACATCTACAGAATTACATTTTGTAATAGGTTCAAAAACCACTTTCATCTGACCACAAGTCACAATAAACTCTGTGGGGTATGAGAAACTCTACCACTCCACAGTTTGTTTTCTAACATGTCAATATTTTAATACTGTGAGGAGAATCCAGCAGAGATATAGTACAAAGAGTGTCTCAACAGACTCAAAACAAATGCTTTAATTCACTGTCATTGATGTGTGCTTGATTCATGTGAACACTAAAACAGGTTGTTCTCTCTTTAATCTCCTCTCCTGTTCACAGCATACATTCCAAATGTGCTTTCAATGTGAGTGATGGGCGTTTTTCTGAGCTAGAAACACATTCCTAACTTCAGCTGAAGCTAATATGAGACGTTCACAGTCTTAGTGGGTCTGGGTATCCTTCAAATTTTAAGTCTTTTTGGTATAAAATTCTCTCTTTGTGTTTCTCTTGGCAATTTTCTGCACCAAGATAAAGTAGAGGAATAGAAACAGACAATTCAATTTCACACGACAAAGACAGACTTTTCATGCACAAAGAAATGTAAAAAAAAAAGTCAGGGTGGTGGTTCGAGAAGAAATCACAATATCTACTTTTCTCTTGTTGAATTCTCTCTCTTTCTCTATCAAATGGTATCTGCCAGCACTTTGCATTTCCAACAAAGAATCACTGACTAAAAGAAATGAGCCTGCTTTGAATACCTTTCTCTGATACCAAGGGCACAGCTTGATGAATGACGAAACATTACCAGGTGTAAATCTGTCACTTGAACTGCAATAAACTATCTAAGTGTCATGCAAGAGTGAAAGCTTTACAGCTGATGGGCAGTCAATCATCAGTGTTTATGTTCTACAGTAGTTCTGTGAGGTCAAAGAAGTGGCTGCAGAAAGCCATGAAGCACTGTGATCAGTTTCTGCAACTTTCTGATAAAATCATTTGTCTTTACTAGGGATCAAAAAATGTGTTCCATACAGATTCATTGACCCAGAATTTTATTTAATTAACTAATTTATTTAAGTTCAGAATTTTAATATTCAATTAGTCATATGATTGTTTTATTATTATTGTTGTTGTTGTCATACGGCAAAACCAAATACCAGGTTGTAAGTGCTCATCTATAACTTCAGTTCACTGCAGGTGCTGTGTTTTTGGATACTTTTATGGTAAAAGATCACTTAATTTATACAAGATAAATATTTACAAGTAAATAACTCTGCAGCTCTGATGACACTGCATTGATAGAGGCTTTCTATCAGCTCCCAGTCCATATAAGATGATTCAGAGAAATAAAAGTTCACTCACATCTTCTCCCCTCTCCAATTTGTCGACAGTTTTTGGAGATTCCAGTCACAAACCAGTGTAAAAAAAACCCATATTGTTTTCAAGATGAAGACTACTCTACCCTCCTTGACTGTAGTTGCCCAGCTTGGTCAATAACCAAACAGTTTTTTGAGACTGTTGTTTTTGATTTGGTCGTTTATTTAGGCTCAACACATAAAAGCACTGTTGCACTGAAAACACGCAGCCTAACTGACCAAAGGATGGTTATTCTTGACTGGCCAGCTTTGGTAAGCGAAAGTCCGCCAGTTTAATGCTAACGTTTGTGGTAAATCCCATTAGTCCTATTTGGCCAAAAACACTCAAACTCAAAAGTCACGTGAGAACTGAAGAGAAAAATAAATCAACTGCATCACATGTGGATAAATGCAGCACAAGAACATTTTACAGGTGGAGCTTATTTAGGCTCAAGTGTACATTTTAAATTTATCAAGCGTGCTCTCTTTAGCTACTGAAGTAACACAGAGTCCAAATGAGGTATCTTGATAAACTAATTAAAAGAACAATCAGTGGATTAGGTGACAACAAACATATTTGTTAGTTGGAGCTCTAGTCGTAACATCCTCTCAATTTATATTTTTCTGCTCTTGTACTTTTATTTGGATTGGGTAGTGGATAGATCAAGAAACAAAGAAGATATGCACAGGAGAGGGGCAGCAAAGTAGACACAAACCCAATCTGTGGCCTCTATCCATGGGATGCGTGACTTCAAAACTAGGTCAAAGTATTTTTAACATAAAACCATCTTAGATTGTGAACTTTTTTGGGAAGTGAAAGCTTTAAAAGCAAATAAACAAAAAAAGGAGTGCCACTTCAGTCTTCCTGAAACCCTTTTGGACTTACTGGATTTCCTTAAACTTCCTCTGTCATCAAGTTTAAGCAGAGTTTGCAGAGGAAGTTCACATTTCTGTGACTGCACGATACATATGTTATGTAAGAAACTAAAGGGGAAGTAGTTTTGAGTTATGACTACATGATGCAAACACAGTCAACACATGCCCCAGATGGACAAACATCTTTACTTCTCAGTGCAACCTCAGCTTCAAGATATCCTTGAGGATGAAGTGCTGATCATAAAATTGTAAAAATAAACTATATTCTACATGTTGCACAGCCTTGTCAGCCCTGTAATTTTCCCAGAGGAAGTAAATTTTGCAGCAGTAGAATATGTCTGCTGTTTTGTTTATTCCCTAAATCAACCAAAGAAAAAAAAAAGATGCATTCTTTGCAATGTCTCAGTGAAATCACAGAGATGTGATTTACTGCATGCATCATCAGAATAAGAAAACATGGAGGAAATAAAACCACAAAAGCCCCAACGGCCTCGCCAACCAGCTTTTCATTAATAATGCAAGACAACATGGAGCGACAACAGGGAAGGAAGACTTCTCTTTCTCTTCATGACAACAATATAAACAAAGCTCTGGCTGTAATTCTGTTTGTGACTGTGTGTCCAGCTGAGAGTGCAACATATCAGAGTATGTGTGTGTGTGAAGGTAGTTTTGTGTATTTCTATATCTGTCAGCTGAATTCAGGTATCCTCATCATATGAGGCTGGAGGCCGTGTTTCACTCTCTTTGCATGTCAGCTCTGCCTCAAACATGCAGAAGTCTTTGACATATGCAAAAGCTGCATCACCATTAGCCAGAGCAGACCCTTCACACAGCGGTAAACACATTCAGTCACAGGGTCAGCTGCTTTACGTCAGCCTTCACGGCTGTTTGTCAAAAACACATACACATACAGTGTTATGTAAAAATTCCTAGAATATGTACCCCATACTTACATTCATTGTATACTTCGCCAATCCTCCCTCTGTCATTCTCATGGCAACATGATGTTTATTCCACCATATGGTACTGTATATACACTCCTGAGCAAATTTCAGGACCAGTTAAAAATAGCATGAATTTACATTTTGCATTATTTAATCTTAGAAAGGTTTGGAAATGAGACAATAAAGTGGATCAAGCAATTTATTGCACACAGCAATTAAGCATAAATAGTCTGTTCATCAGCTGATCAGAAGGTTAAGACCACAGCCTTAAAAAGACAAAATCTGCACAAAAATGTGGATTCATTGTAATTTTCTGTCAGGTATTCACACTGCCATCACCTCCTGATGGAAAAGACTAAAAATATTTCTCTCTTTTTGGTTGGATGGTTAAGCTGCATGAGTAATGCCTCTCATGACGCAACGCCATTGCTGCTTAGGTTGGACACAGTGAGACAGCCATTGTGAATTTCTTCAAAGATCCTAAGGGAAATGGAACAAAAAAGTCAAGAGGTAGACCCAAAGACATTTCACCAGTGCTGAGCCTGAGGATCTGATTGGCTGTCCATGAGACGAACTATCAGCCAGTGTCTGAGAGAGAAGAGCTTTAAAAACAAAAAACCTCATCAAAGGCTTCATCTTCTTTCAGTAAATTACCAGTTTAGACTTTGACAGAGAGCAGCAAACATGGGACATTGAAAGGTGAAAGAAAGTTTGATTCTCTTAGGAGAAAAAAAATGAACCATGGCAATTTATTTAATTTTTTTTATATTTATTTTCATTTTTTTACTTTTTAAAAACTTTTATTTCTATTTTATGTTTTTTTCCCAGATATAACTTTCGTTTTTTTTGTTGTTTTTTTTTTTACATATATATCTGTGGTGTTCAACTTTGATGAACAGACTACTTCACCCTTATTTTTGTAAAATAAGTTGCTTACTCTTTTTTTCTCACTCCCTTTCTCCTTTTTGCATTTTGAAACTCTATTTTTCAACTGGTCTTTAGATTTTGACCAGGAGTCTTTGTGGTAAAATGAACTCTGACTTTTACTTCTATAGCTCTGACCTCTCAGAGCACTTTTACACTGCAAGTCAAGTTGTGAGCAAAATACTACATTTAAGATTTATTGCAGGTTACAGATGAAATTAATGTCTCCAGATGTTTCTCTATGTGAATGAGAATCCAGTCGGTCATAAAGTCTATAACTTCATTTTCAGGATTTCACGCTCTATTGATGTGACCATATGGCTGACACTGTGGCCATTAAATGTATCTGTTGTCTCTGTGTGAAGCTTTTCATTGTTGTAGCTCAGTCAGTGGAGAATTCAAGCAGGCTGAAAACCCGTGTTGGTAAAAGTCACATACTCACAGCTGTGGGTGTAAGTGCCCATTGGCAAGTGAGTTTTATCCCCAAAATCACCTTAGCTTTTGTTAAAACAGCCTCTGCTGCCATCTGTATGAATGTGGCGTGAACAAAAGAAAATGACGAGCATGTGAAGTAAAAGAAGTTTTAGAAACATAAAAAAAGAACTAGAAAATAACACTTCATAAAAACTATCCCTTCACTGTTTGCTGTGTTGGGTTTCATAACTGGAGAAGCAAATAACTCAGCTGTCCTTGGAAAATGTACAAAAAGAAAAACTGACAAAGTTTGTTCATCAGCCACCCACTCTGTTCTGTATGCTAACGATGAGAGCACCACTCACTTTCACTGCAACAGTATAAAGACAGCAACATTGTACTTTTTAGTCCCCTCTTTAATCCAGTAAAGCATGAAACATGATCAAATTTACAGTGGAGTTTGGAAGATGAAGTGGATGACATCAGCCAGTGGTGTTCAGTCTGGAATAAACCAGCTTACAAATTGGCTCAACAGACAACCAGGTCAGAGAAGTCTGTCCAGAGCCTCCTGCCAACATGCGGGCATGAGTTCAGCATTTCCATCTGGGATAAAAATATTAAAAAGTCCCTTGATGGAAGCTTGTTTACCCTAATTGTAAATATGATGAGAATGAAAAAGAAAAAAAAAACTCAGAGCTCTTAATAATTACGCACCTGGGATTACTAACACCAGCATTAGATGTTGACCTGAGGTGTCATCAACTTCATCAAGACTGAAATTCTGAGAAAAACAACTTCGAGGTTTTACAATTAAGCCCCACGTAGACTGTAAGATACAACACGTTTACGGCCGGCAGTTTTGGCTGTGTCAGTCTGGATTCACTGCATCAACAATGGAGTGACCCACTTTCATGGTGACTAAACGGAAAAACATCCATAAACACTTTTCAACCATAATGCACCTCTCTGCTGTCCGACCATCTGCTTTGTAAGCTCTGGTTGCCAATTCACAGCTCTTTTTTTAATCTTCATACATGACCTTTGGGTTTACTTGAGCTCAGAGGAAGAAAAATATAAACTGGAACAGGAGGTGACAAACAGTGAAGAAAGAGGGTGTGTGGTGGGACAAGGAAACAGTTCTTGAAACGTTGAATAATGTTCAGATCCAAACTTCAACTGACACTTTAACTGTATTTGCTCTCTAGCCTAGCTCTGGTTCTACAGACCATTATCCTAACCTTATTTTTGAACTGGTAAATAAAACCACATGAATTTGTGTTAGATAGAGATGTGAAATATTTGGGAATTGTAGGGGGGAAATGAGGGTGAAGAATAATTATTGCACACAGTATTACTGTATTGATCAGACTGTGAGACAATCTTGGACATAAGACGACCCCCTTTTTTCCATGACAGATTTGTTGGAAGAAAAAAAAGGTCGTCTGATGACAAAAGCTTGGTTCATCAAGACCGTTTTCTCTGAAAATTGTAATAAAATATTGATGCATACAGTATTGAACAAGGCAGGCTGTTGTTTATAGCATGGTGCTATATCATTGTGTGGCTCATATCACGATAGAGAAAAACTATGATTGAATAAGAAAGACTGGTTGTATAACAGTGCAACGTCTAGTGCACCCAATGTCACAGTGAGTGTGGAAAATGAACCAGTGGGTTACCTCACTGAATGATGTTTTTTTTTCTTTTTTTTCAACAGAGTTTTGTTTATTATCTTATTGGGATGTTATTTCTGTCTCAGTATGTTTGCAGGTTCACAATTCTCTTTTGCTCTCTGAATGAAGCATGGCAGAGTTCTGCCCCAATGCATACAGATTTGGCTTGTCTGAATAAAATCCCTACGAGCACACTTGGAGAGGGAGAGAGAGTCGGGACAAATAGTGGGGTACCAACACAAGAAATTCAGAGAAAAAAAACTTGTGAAGGGCTCCCAGCCCCCTCCTCCTCTTCTGTACCATTTTGTACGTTACCTGTCATGGCAGGGGGGTTATGTGGAGTGACGAGTGAGAGACAGAGAGAGAGAAAGAGAGAGAGAAAGAGAGAGAAGGGGGCAAAGCTGTCCAAAGCTTGGTCTCCAAAAATAAGACGACCCCACTTTTTCAAAAGGGATTTCTTGGAAGAAACTTTGTCTTAATTAATTTTCTCAGATTTATAATATACATCAGTTATGTGAGCTCAGACTCAACCATTTCAAAAATATTACAGGAACTGTTGGAGAGCGTCAAGCCATAGAACTAAACCATTTGTTTTGATTAATCCCAAAAACATCATCTCCAGTAAGAGACGAGTCAAGGAGAAGAGCGTCAGCACTGACTGGAAGCAGTCTTAATTACAGTAATAATCAACGCTGGTAAAGATTTTATTGTTTCCAATCAACCAGAGCTTCTTCCTCTGCTATCATCTGCTCAGCAGGTTTGGACACAGACAGCTATTGGACCCAGACCGACCCCAACGCTTGGATATGCCTTTACTTAAAGTGTTTCTCATTTCTGAATGACACCAGTTAAAAAACGACACCTTTATTCAGTCAAGTAACAAAAGATGGAAGTCTGTGGGCTTGCTGTTCAGTTTAATCATTCTCAGACTTCGTCAGATGTTATGTAAGAGATCTAAGACGCACAAACAGTCAGAGATCTCTCTGAAATACTGAAAGAATGCCGCTGTGCTGTGGTCTGTTGTTTGGTGGTCTTACCATTCGGCTGATATGGTGTGGAAAAAATGCAGAGTGGTAATGGGCAAAAAACAGCATATGTAGTGGCTGAGAACATCCAAGTCAAGAGCAGTAATTGGTGGAGACAGTTCAAAGTTATTGTGCTTTCTGACAAACTTACCCTTGTTTCTTTACAGGCTCTCCAAGAAACATGGGAACCAGATGAGTGGCTGAGCTGCTGCCATTTAGTTAATCTGTGTGGCATCCATGCCCACTAGTTCACCCCTGTTCACTGTTCTGTAATGAAAAACACTGAGGAATATGTTCTGCACATTTAAGCCGTAAATCACAGGTGATGGGTTCATGTTTCATAGACTCTGGAGAACTTCCTTCAGCCTGGATCGCTCTGTTTTACAGTATCACACATGCTCATCATCCTTCCCCTAATCAGGGTGTGTGTCTGTTGCTGTTACAATCCACTCTGCTTATAACATGAGAGCCTTTGTTGAGCTGCATCGTTATCCCCACAGCTCAGTGGTGTTACTTTTATGTCTGTGCTGAGAGTATTGATGAGTTCTGGCAGCACCCAACCCACCAAGACACAAACAATTCTTCCACTGGGCTTCACCAAATATAAAAGTTATAAACAAGAGCCGAGCTTTCCGACCATTCCAGCAAGCCAAAGTGAAAACAAGATGCTGAGGCGGCAGAAACAAGTCCCAGATGTTTGTCATGAAGAGCAGGAGACAGACTATATGGTTTGATTCCTCTGCAGCTCATGCTGAGACCCATGAGCACAAAAAGCTGTATGCAATAGTCATTGGCCCCTGATGACTCTGTTTTGAATGCACCATGTAGGAAACAATATAATTAGCATGGCAACAGTCGGCCGTGCTGACACGTACAGACGACACGAGTGTACCCTCGCACATGCAGAATGATTTAGCCGTCACAAATAATTTCCATGTGATGACAATTTGCACTGTGGAAATATTGTCTCATGTTCTGTCATGTGTGTTTGTTGGGATTTTAGGTCAATAGTTCATAGTTTTTATTTGCAGTCTCTTCTGACTTTGAAAAACTAGAAAACAAAAACTGGTGTAACAGCAACAGACTCTTTTTTCTCTCTGTCTAGTTACACAACATCCAGGAACATGACAGGAGCCCTAGAAGTCATACTGGTTTCCAGAGCTGATCCCTGCAAAAACCTCACATAATGTTTCTAATGTGCAGAACATGACAGGATGTACCGCACATCAAGTAACACTGTCCCAGGTAGAAAATGTTCAGACTGTAGATGTCTCACGGCCATTTGCTCGGGCTCGACAGGGTCTTGGACGTCACGAGGTGCTTGCGAAACCTTGAGGGGTTTTACTATATTGGCCTCGATGCTGTGTGTTGGCTGCGCAGGAAGGATCCAAATCCTGTGAGACAAATTAATATTTAGGCACACAGGGATGTGAAGACAGCTGCTTAAAAGCGGCCCTGACTGTTGCGCCTGCCAAAGAAAACAAAACAACACAAGGCAAAGTCAGATGTCTCTTATGAGCCGTTATAAAACATTATCAGCTGAGAATCAGCTCATTTTTGAAAAATTGCCACAATGAGGGAAATGACAACACCCCTCTTCATTTCAGCTGAGCTTTAAACTACTTACAGTTCAGGATGTGAAGTCTTGGTTTTAATGTACCCCCTTATTCAAGGGATTGAGACAGCTGTTCCACCAGAAATCAAATTGGTCCAAAGCTCATAACGAGGATTATTCATCACATAAAGCAAGAGTGATGCCAGACCGCTCACATCACAGCGAATGGTCTGTAAGAAGCCCTTCATAATACTTTTGAATTTAAGGATATTGTGTTTTTCTGTTGACAAAATGGCAAACTAACAAATGTTTGAAATTGCAATTTTAGATTTGTGGGTAATGGCTGACCTGCTAGAGAAAAGATGATGAGAGGAAGAATAGATTCATACCCTAGGGAGGGATATTTAATCACACAGGGGCAGTTTAAAGTCAAACATTACAAAATATCAGTTCAAGGGCCAACAGTAAAGCCCAGTGGTTCAGGTTGTGTGCGTCATGAGGCAAATGCATATTTGTGAGAGTTGTAGCCTGGCAATCTTGTGTTTTTTAATTTGAGCAAATTAACAACATTAAAGGCGATTTATTGAAGTAGGTCTCACATGCTCTGCTGCTGTATGAGTCAGTGCCATGGTGGGGGCACCCAAGTCTCAAAAGTCTGGACATGCCCCTGCTTGTCAGTGAACACCTCATTGCAGGTGTGATATGTTGCTTTACTCATCAACGGACAGCTTTATATTAAATGGAGGGTTCTGTTGGTGAAATGGGGGCGTTACACTGACAGATGGGGCTTACTTTTCCCCAAGGTGAAAGTCAAACAACTTCTCAAGCATGTATGGCCACGTAGTGTACTGCTCTCTAAAAATCTCTAATAAAGTCCATGTGGCTCACCCATCGTTGACCTGTCATCCTCCCAGCAAGTCAATATTCACAAATCTAGATCCGTCTATATCACCAAAAAGAGAATTATCTTCAGTAGAGTAGGAGTGTTGTCTGAGAAAAAACTGACGTACATCCCTTCACTATCTAAAACAAAAAATTACCAGAGAATTACTTTTTGAAGACCAGCAGGTTTTAAGATCTTAAGTCTCTTAAACAAAAAAAATCTGGAAGAAGCTCCATTGTAACAAGAACTATTTTCATAACATGTCTCCAGACCAGATCACCTTGAAAGACATGTTGAAAAAAAATGTAGAAAACTGACACCAAGGACGCCACCAGATAAGTTATAAGTTATGACAGAGGAGTATACATCTGTTACAAATGTTTCACTGCAAAAAAACACAACAAAATATTGTTTCAACTTTACTGTGGTGAAAAATGTCTAGTGTAATGGGATTGCTGATCATTCATCCTTAAAGTAGGCTCATAGCAATACTTTTCCTCCCTTGAGAAATAAGCTGAAATGGAATAATGACAGTATGGAAAAAACCCTATGCTTTATGTCACAGTCTTATCTGGCTCTGTCAAGACCAGTCATGCATTTTATTTACAGATCACATCTTTTTGTCCTCCATATATCTGTTTGAACTGTTGATCATCTACCTCCATCTTTCTTACATCTATAGTGGACGCCTTTGCTGACAGAACCCTCCTTATTAATCTGGGTTTGGGATCTGCACCAATAAGAAAGATCAGACTCACTGTCAATTGATGAATTTTAACTCTTTGATCAGTGTTGATCTATTGAAACATGCTTGTATTAACCCTCACTGAAAACTTTTCAACAAGATTATCAATTTGACATAATGTGTTGCCATCAATTTTTATTGCACGGTTTGTAAGTTGCATTGTTTTGTATAAGCAATGTTCAAACTGATTTTCACAGGTGCAACATCATCAGGTCTATGTCAGCAACTGGTCTAATGATTTGACTGTACATAGAGTTGCTGACATAGACCTTTGTGTTGGAAATAAAAAGAATCCAGATTTCTTTTCAAAAAGCCTAAGTGAAACAACTCTTACCAGCTCCACTTTTATGTTTTCAATCATCATCCAACATTGTTTTTTCTTTCAATAGAGTAACGTGATCTTTCTTTTGAAATTTCAGTTGAGCCTCTCCACCTGGTTCATACAAAATAATCAACTCAGGGTCTGGTTTAGGATTAAAGAGAGAAAATCAATCAACTGAAGTTGGCTTCCATTGATTATCAGGACTCAGTGGCCAAAACGTGTCCGTAACTGAGAGCAGAGCTCAGACTCCGCTCAGCTTGTGATCCTTTGAAGCACAGCTGTGAACCAAGTTTTTAAATATGGAAGAGGGAGACTCGCCCTGAGCCAAGAGGTCCATCCAGGGGTTCCACATTTACTGTACAGGAAACATCATCTGCCAAGGCCAACAGTATGCTTACCCTATGGCTGCTTAAACATGCCATGAGCATATATCATCCCTTTTATGTGGCCATATGGGAAATTCTTTGAAAAATATACATGCACTCGACAGCAGGTGGGCGTAGACTCACACTCATGTGGACACACATCCAAAAATAAACTGACACATAAGACTTGGAGAGAGAATCAAGTCTTTGTATTTAGGTGTCGGCTTAACAGATTGCTCCTTGAGGACTTGCTCATCAAACATTCCCGTAGAGGCAGAATGTGGGGAATGCTCCACGAACACTGGTGGCACGTTTCCATGTGTGTTTGAGCCTGCAGGGGGAGGGGAGGGTGGTAGGACGCCGGCCGAGCGAGCCAGTGAGCGAGCGGGGCTGGCTGGAGGTGGAAGTCTACTGTAAGGTTTATGTGAGTGTGTGTGTGTGTGTGTGTGTGTGCAACTGCTGCAAGGTGTGGGACACTAATACGTACCTTTGCTTGGTGTAAATGTTTTAGAGGCATCTTGTGAAGCAGGCTGAAAGCATCTTTGACATAATTACACTGTCAGTCACAGCCTAAGAGGAGGTTTCCAATGAAACGACTGCAAAAAATGGGAAGTTGTTGACCAAACATCTGTGAGTGTGTGTGTGTGTGTGTGTGTGTGTGTGTGTGTGTGTGTGTGCGTGTGTGTGTGTGTGTGTGTGTGCGCAGGCAAGTTTGTGAAGTGTTTGCAATAGAAAGCAGGCAGTGATTCGTCCAAAGGGTTGTTTCATGATGATTGATGATCTGAGGGAATTTGTTGCAAATTTCGGTGAAAACTTATTACTTCGAGAAAGAAATACAATTCCTGATAGAATTCAGCTGTGAGTGTCCTCTGAGAGCTTCTTGGACTTTTCTCTCATCGCCTTTTCATCATATGTAGAAGCAAAACAAAATTAAACCAAATCCAACACTTTTTTAAAGAGAAACAAAAGGAACTGCTCTTTTTTTTCTGACAGGTCTCAGCTCAGTGTGTTCAACTTGATGTCAGCAAAAGAAAAACAAACATTTACAACACGCTGCTCTGTCAAACCTGTGGATTAGCACAGCACATTTTGAAATATGGCAGCCATATGATTGTGATGTTATGGTGCATTTACTACATGTAATATTTAATTACTGCCATTAAATTACAAGAAAAATTTCAGAAAAATACCACAGAAATTAAAGTGTTGCTGGCTCTGGTTCTAAAAGTACTTCTGACATCAAAACTAACCCTTAAAATGTTTTTTATTATTTTAAAGTCAGTCAGTACAGGCCCTTTTTGGAGGAGCAAGCCGGAATAATGCAAAGCAAGCATTTTGTTTTCCTAGCACACACTGAAATCAGACTTTACTGCAGCTTTTGTCGTGTTGCAGTGCTTGCTTTGTGATTGTTATTCTTTCTCTAATCAATGTCTCATCTCATCTGAAAAATGTCAGTCCTTTCTGTGCAGTTCAAACCGTTAACTTACAAAATAAACAGCTGCTTGCAAGAATGAAAGTGTTTCAGCACTTTGCTTTTGCCAATATTTCCAGTGTAATCTCCCATTAAATGATTGAACTTTACAAGATATTTTGCTGCATATAATTTGCCAGCACTTGTCAGAGAGACACTAAGACACGTTAAGGGGAAGCATTCAAGGACCTCAGTGACTTAGCTGGAATAATTAAAAAAAAATGAAATGAGGTGATTTTCATCCTATGGTTCAGAAATAACTGATATACAACAGAAGACAAAAGAGAAAACAAAACAAAATTTTATGGTTACTCCCCTGATAAATGATGCTGAGATTTTGCCATGTGAACTTTCATTCTGTCATTGTTTTAAGTTACTTCACAGAATATCTTGGGGCTGTTATTACTGTATGTATAGTATATCACACCTGCTTTGGGGATGCGTGCTTTTGGAGACAGTGAAGCAAATCAATATCAATCTCTATAAATGCTGCTCTGTGAGCTTTGGCCACCGTCCAGGAGATTTTCCCCTGAGGTGAGGTTTAGTGAAATGTCTGCAGAGTCTCAGATGATGCTGTAACCAGCAGGTGAGCTCTGAGACTGTCAGGGTGTTTGGTACAGAATATCAGGAGTGTTTGGGTAAAATGAAAAAGCCTGTGAATGAAAAAGTTGTATGCAGTTTTGTGATGTTTAGAAAAATATTTTCCCCCCGAAGACCTTAAACAGGGTGTTCTGTGAACAAGTAATGATTAGAGTTTGAATGTCCTGTCACTACAGCATCAGAAAAAGCAGCATTTCCACAAACGCCTGTTCACATACGTCATAAATATCCTGTCATCCAGTGCCAGGCTGAGGGTCGCCTTTGATTGTTTCCTTTCATTGTAATTTCCACCACATTGTCGTGATGTTGAAGAGGTTTTGTGGGTTTCATGCTCAACCGGAGTGTTCTTGATTGGGATTTTAGGCGCATGAGAATATGAAAAACAAAACCTCAGGACAGAGCCATGTCCTGGCACGAGCAGCTACAAATGTGTGTAAACATGTCATGTAGGAACAATTTCTAGATGCCCACAGGCTCTTACATTTAGCCTGCAGACATTGTTTGAAGACCTTTTCTTTCACTCTTCATTACCACAACATATGTCCTTCCAGGCCAAAACACAAAAATATTCAACTTAATCCAAGATCGAGGGGGGGAAATGTGACGTCCTGTCACTGTCATACTTGAAAAACAAAACAAAACAAGACAAAAATCTTGACATAAAAATACCATCATGTGAACCAATCTTATGACTGACGCCTTGCTGGTGACCCAATGTAATGACATCCTCATTTTTATCATAATAATTTAAGATTCCTCAAAATGGAATCAAACTGGCATTTGAGAGATGAACATCTAACTTTTGACTCTACTATGTTTCTTTTTGCTACTCTCGACTTTTGTTCTGAAGTCAGCTGATCATTTTAACCCTGTGGTGCATAGTGGTCACTACAGTGGACACCTATTTAAAATGTATTTAGTCCTAAATTCAATGGTTCATGTGGTGGAAAATCATATTATCCTGTGTCAGGATATTTTTATTCTTCTTAGGGCCTGAAAAAATGTTTTCAACTCTTTTCCAAATATATATATAATTTTTCTTTTAAGTTACAGACAAACATTTGAGGGTAAAACAGGGTAATAACTATAAATTATTCAGTGTTAAAATGGATGAAAGAGAGTTAAAATGTTTCACAAAGCATTAAAAAAAAGATTATTCATGTAATTACCAAAAAAGGAAAATAAGTCAAACTAATAAATAAGTCACATTAACATTAAGTTCACACTGTTTTAAGTTGAATGCTCAGTTGCGAATATTTGAAATTTAAAAAAAAAAAAAAAAAAGGAAAACATTTTTCATGCTTTAAGACAAGTAAAAACACTCAAGAGAAGAATCCTGACACTGGCTTTCAGAATTCATGCATCAGAGTGTTAATTTATTTTGTAACGCTGGACCCAAATATAATTAGCTGTGTTAAATTCTTGCTCCTGTGGTTTCTTTTAGTTATTTTCGCATTCCTGTCACACTTCTCCATGGTTGAACGTACAAAAAAACATAGAGAAAAATCATAAAGAAAATGTAGAGCAAACATAGAGTTGTCAGACAGTCTGTTTTACCTTTGTATAAGCAGTTTGTATTTCCCTGGTCAGTAACAGGCAGTGCAGATGTTTAAATGAAGGGAGAGGAGGCCGTGGTAATCAATGGAAGAACGTTTGGCATGCGGAAAGAGAGATGAGAGGACTGTAATTACAAACACACACCTGGAAGACACAAATGGAGCTAATGATAGAGAGCTCAAATCTAACCAGATAAAAGCTCTAACAGCTTATATACTGTAATCTCTGTAATATATACGTAAATATGATCAAACAGTAATAGTTGCATGTATCTTATTTTGAGTTTTCAGTTCATCCTTCATAACAAAAGATACGGAGAGAGCGAGTCTAAAGAAACTATAAGACAATTTATGAAGGTTACACTTCCAGTTGTCGATGTTTTCTAATATTATCGTCGTCATTTTGGAATAGACTAGACATAAAAGCATCAGGTCATGTTTTATTGTGTTTATGAAAACTGTATGGGGAAAGTCTTCAAAAACTGGAGCTTGTTCTCACATTTAATGGTTTTCTGTATTAACTACTGATTTAAAAAGCAGCCCTCACTTACTGCCTTCTCTTCTACTAAGTCTGCCTTTCAAAGTATTTCTGACTGAGTTTTAGTCAATCACTCATTGGGTCATCATTCATTTGCCCAACTCTCTCATCGTTTTTCCCTCTGTGGTGATTATTTAATAGTCGGTGTCTTATTTTTAAGTACTTGTTTAACGTCTACTGACCAATCGCTCCGCTACTGCCAACTGTTTAAATCTGTATTCCTCTTTTCTGTTGAAGTCTTTTCACTTTGATAATTGCAACCCTTTGCCTCCTATTTCATCTTTTTTCTCTCACCAGCTCCCCCTGACACCAGACAAAACCCCTTAAGATATAAAACTTCTTCAACATTATCAAAACTTGAACCATCTTTACTATTACTGTTCTCTAACCATAATCGTTTTCACGGCTTTTGATCCTTATTTCTTTTTCCATGTGTGAGAAACGATAACATAACATTAAAGTCTCCATTTTTATAGATTTAGGCAACACTTTTGGATTAGAGTGAGGAAAAGAAAAGATTGTGGTTCTGGCTAAACTCATACATTGACTGAAACTGGGCAAATTTCCCCACTGCATTACATATAGCACAGTTGCATAATACGTACAATCACTCTTTTTACACACGAAAAGTAATAAATTTTAAAAGTACCCACAAATCCTCAAGTTGCCATGATTTTAGATTGATGTTGTGCAGCCTGTGAGATGTGTTTAACAAAGTGAACAAACCTCAAACTCCTCTAAGGAGCCATCAGTGTGAACTGATTTGACTCCAGATCTTTTCTGATTTTTCCGTAAGTCAAAATTTTATCAAAGGAAAAAAAAAAGAAAAAAACAAGATCTGGAAAATGTACAAACTCTGGGGCAGTCTCTGTCATGTAGCTGCAGTTGTAAAACCTTGATTTGATCTGGAAGCATAGCTGTTGAGCTGAAACGCTGTTGACAGTCATTTTATGGCCTTGATGTTCACAATTGAGTTCCACGCTGCTGATCAGCCGTAAGTATGCTTCAGCAGAGGTCATCCAGGGTCTTCACAGAACCGATTAATTTCTGCTCACAGGGCTGGTAGTATTATCAGCCAAGAAGCACATTTCTTAGCTCTCATGAAACAAAATAAGAAAGATTGATGTGTTTGATCTGCCAACGGGAAGTCTTTATCTCTCTCACACTTTCCTTTTCTTTTCTTCACTTCTCTCTACAGACATTAGCTGATTTGGCTCAAAATTATGGTCCTTCTCTACACCGACAAGAAGCCACACACTCTTTTAGCTCCCTCAGTTATCAAGCACAAACCTAACACTGAAGAGCGATGACAGAAATGCACCACAGAGTCAGACAACCTGAGTCTCCATTTACAAGATTACAACAGCTAATGAAGCTCTGAGAAGGGAGGGATGGATATGAAAATATCATGATCAGGATGATTTTTTTAAACTTATCAGTCAGTTAGATTTATTGAGCTAAAAAAATCTTTTCATGTTTCTCAAGTAAACCCCAATGACCTCAGTTTTAGCTCAAAATGGTGAGGAAAAACATCCACCTGGATTTTATTTGAAAGTAAACCTAGGTAAACTGTGTGAATGTGTGTGTGTGTGTGTGTGTGTGTGTGTGTGTGTGTGTGTGTGTGTGTGTGTGTGTGTGTGTGTGTGTGTGTGTGTGTGTGTGTGTATGATCTCTTCCAGCTGGGTGGATGTTGTTGACACTGGTGTTGTGCAGCCATGTAATACATTCAAATATTAGGGAGAGATTCGCAGGTCACCCTGGTTGCACGATAGTTTCTTGTTGGATGTGTTTAGATATATCAACAGATGTCAACTCTGCATCATAAAAAAAAAACCATGCTGTTGCTTTGAGAACCGTTTCAGAGGTGAGATCTAATAAAGAATGCCAAGGATTTCTTAACAAGGAGGTATTGTGCTTTCGTGGGGCTTTAGATTTTACTCCTGCTGCTCCTGCTGCTATTTCCATCAGTTTGGTGTTTTACAGAAGAAACTCTTATTTAAGCCTAAATCTGAAACACTTAATGTGAGCTGCTGTATCTTTAAGGCATCCTGCTCCACAAACCCCCTTCTCTCTGTTTGGCCACCCCCCTGAAGGCCTGGAGAACTATGAGCAAACCTTTGTGTTTGAGGCCCTCAGACCCCTGAAATGTATCATGAACCTGTTCGGTGATTTATTATTGAAATAAATGCTGCCCCGCACCCTGAAACCAAGATTAGATCAAGGATACAAACTGAAGATGATCGATTCGCCTGAGGTCAGCTGCCCTCTCCTAACCAAGCACTGAACTTAACTTCTTCAAGTTTTTATCCACTAGTTTGGAGTGAATCACACTTAAAACAAAAACAAAAAAAAAAAAAGGTTTTTTGAGATGCAGTTGTTCACTGACAACAGTCTGCTAAGCTGCACCTGTATGTTGAGTTCACTGATATTTGCACCAAACTCTCACATTATTCCACTGGTAGCAGATGCTTTGGTCCAAAGGGAAATACCAAAGCAAGAATCTGGACAGAATAATAACACCTTTGGCACCAAGCATGTGTGGAGTCATTCACAAAGAGCTGAGTCTAAAAGTTCCTGAAAAAAAGTTCCACTACAGAAGACAAAAGAGCGTCTCTATGAAGTGCGTAGGTGTTCCCAAAGATCGGGGTCTTTTGAAGCTCTTTCTTTTCAGTAGAAAGGGTTTCTGCAGATCAAATCCAGTTGGGTCACTCATTTCAACACTGGGGGCCAACAGAGGGGATTGGTCCATTCAGTGACCCAAGGCCATGGTTTGATGGGAGCAGCATACACTGTTCACTAAAAGAGTATAGTAGGAGTGTAGACTTAAATGAAGGATTCTACATGGGCAGGAGCCATTGATTGTTGCTGTTATGGAAGCAAGAAGGAGGTTTTTATTTCAACTCTCAGGCGATCAATAACACAGTTATTTTTTACTGCTGAACTGAGCCAATTTTTAAGGTGTAATCCACCGTTCAAAAACCCGGTGGCGTTCGCTTAGCTTTTTGTCAAGCATGAAGACACTGCAACAGTTCGTCTATCGTGGGCTGAAAGGAACAAAGCAACACATTACAGTGTGAAATGAATCATGACAGCCCTAATCCAAACACATCACATTTACTTTGTGCATTAAAGTCAAGTCATCAATGATTCTTTCACCTTTTCCTAAAATAATCCAGTGTGAAAATTTCTGTCATCAACATATAACAACCTTACAAGTCTGTCTTTGAGTTATACAAGACCATCTCTACACAGCACTGAAATAGTTTTGATATTTTAAATCACTACCAGATGAAAAAACATTATATAAGTTCCCTAAATAGATTAGAGCTTTTGAGTTCTCCTGTCCGAACAAGTATCCTGCTGCACCTGGGCGACACATGATCTAATCAGCCTCCAACTTTAATAAAACCCTCAGATGATTCAGCGTTGCCGTGTTATTAACACAAGATGATTACAGTTGGGGTTTTTGACTGGAAACATTAACACAGAAGAATCTGGAACTTAGACAGGGAAATAGAGAAAATCCTGCATTAAACATGGAGAACAAACTACATTTCTTTGCGCGTTTTAGGAGAAATGCTACATGGTTTGAATTTTTCAGTCTTGAAGTGATTATCACAGTATGCAAAGTCAGTGGATACGAATAAAGATCTATAGCTTTTGATTGTGGCGTTAAGTTTTGAGTCAAACAATATGTGATCCACATGTTCTGATCTTTTCTGCTTTAATTTAAATCAAGCATGAAATATTCATGATCCATGTGTTTACTGTGCAACTTTTAAGCATTTTGACTGTCACCGATCTGCTGTCAGGGGATAATTTCAACAATCTGTGATGTATGTAAACAAAACTGTTGTATCTTTGTAGTCGTAGCTGTCTTCTGTCCATGCTGTTATGCTGCTTCTCATCTGAGCTGTGTTATCTTCAGATACTAGAGACGGAAAGGACAGCAGAGTCACTCCATTGTCATCCTGTGTGACCGCGTCGACTCTTCGCGTTTCTGGCTTTACTGGAGGGACACACACCGGTCAGCATCCAACCAGAGCAAGCTGTTTTCCATGGCCTCTGCCCAGACCAGCACATCATTATTTTGTTTGGATGCCGGCCCTGTCACATGTGTGTCACACTCTCTGGATGCTTCATCTCCACTGTAACTGCTGCTGCACTTTCTTCCATTGCCTGGAGGGTTAATTTTTTTATTTCAGATGATGAGCTCTTAATACACAAAGGAGGTCATTAGGTGAAAGAGTACATCACTGCTACTGTACCATATTGAATCATTTTCAAACTTGAGCTACATTCACAGCAAAGACCTAATTGAATTTGACAAAGAAGAGCAGGATGAGGTTTCAACCAAGGCACCATGCTGAGCTTAACACCAGGTCTGCAGGTCTGTGTCACCTGACATCAGAGTGAAGGCTAAACTCAATATCAGCACACCGAGGGAGCATCACTTTTCACCAGCCAGCGTGAAATACTGAGATGAAAATGCAGATAAGACAAAGGTTATACAATTTTACCTTAAAGGCATAGGGGCTGCATTCAGGATTGAGGTTTCCCCTATAGCACAGGGTTCAGTGGTTATAACAACAAAGAGGCGAAGGGATTACATGACTGTGTAACGCTGCTGAGAGTATGAGATCCATGTGGCAAAACCAAGACCATGTGAGAGCATATGGATCATGCAAGGACAGTTTGATGGTTTTTTTTATTTTTTGCTGTTTTCTGTCTGGCAATGTGCTTACACCATGTTCCCTTCAAAAATAATAGCAGGGTAATGCTCAAACATATAATTTTATAGTGAACAGATCACAGAATGTGGCAGGAAACTGTTAAAGAGCCAAAGATAAAGCAAAGCTAATAAAAATGAAATATTGTTTTCAGTGGTGGACGGAGTATACAATGTCGGGACTCGAGTCAAAGAGTTCCTGTTCAGGCTGTCACAATATCAAAACCTCACCTCACAGATACAGTGGCCAAAAACAGTCACGCTAGCAAGGATGTCACAGTGTTTATAAAAACTTGGGAAGAAAAGTCATCAGTTGGTTGAATCTTTAAGGTAGGGGTAAACTTTATTATTCCTCGGGGAAATTAATCTGACAGCCAGCAGGATCAAAACACAAACAATGCAAAAACACAGTCACACTGTACACAGTAATCACTTGTAAAAACATGACACAAGATATCATTGAAGAGTCTGATGGGATCACATGGTGACATTCGAACCACAAGCAGGAACGCACGGACATAGTTGGGGTCGCATTAAAGAAAACACACAGAGCAAATGCAGCAAATAATAATAACATTCATAAAATCTAGTGGAGTAAAGATTATACCTCCCTTCCAAAGTAATACTTGATTAAATAGAATCACTCAAAAGTGTTCAATTACAATAATCAAGTAGATTCACTTCCTTTCTTTCCACAACAGCCTGTTTTTTTTTTCTTCAATATCGAATGGAAATGGCAATCAAACAGGAGGTAAATGGCTGAAAAGTGCTTTTAACTATCAAATGAATTAATCTCCTTTGTTGTATGACTAATAAATAATTAAACCCTTGTGACGTCAGCACATTATCTCTAAATCCAGAGCACTCAGCTCTGCATGTCACAGGGGCGAAATGTCTCGACTGCAATGACTCACATCCTCACATCGTCACAAATCATGATGCTGATGACATCCAGTCAACATGCAGCTGACCCGACGTGTCACTCAGAGTCAAGGGTCAGGCAAAGGGAATAAAGATGAGCTCTCCTGACGTCAGATAATGGGAATGAATCACAGCGCTGTGGCATTTTGTGCACGGTGGAAGCAGCTCTCTGCAGTCACATTGAACAGCACAGAAAATAACATTTTTGAATTATTCATGTCAGATTTTAGACTTCTGGGGCTCATCAAAGCAGCAATGAAGGCCTCTGTGAGGACGTACCACCATGTTTATCATTAGAGAGACAGTCATAGTTTCTCCAAAATCCGGCAGTGTTATTAATTCATAGCCAGGCTATTTGGAAATCTCACATTGATTCATTAAACTTGTATTTTCCTTTCTTTTTTTTTTCAATGTCTTGAGCGACATTCAAAAAACTCTGTGGTTAAAATTAAACTTAAAAGTTTTCATACCTCAAGTAAATCATAAACAATTGATTTTATTGCCCCTCCAGCTGGCTGAGAAAGACCTTAATTCACATGGGCAAAGGAGCTTATGATCACAATCCATGATGAAGAGTGGGAGGATGTTTGGAGACGTGTTAAATTAATTTCTGTTTGCAATCATACTCAGGCAATGCAGTTGAAAATTATACACAGATTGCTATACACAACAGCAGGCATCACTTCAACCTGACTCTCACTCATGTGTCTTACAAGCAGGATAGAACTGGAAATGGATCCTGTGTTTCTCATATCAGGCCTCCCAAGGCTGTACTGTATCCTTACATTTGCAGCCAGGAAGAACATGTTACTGCAGAAGAAAAAGTACCAGCTGGCTAAGGGTGGTGCTGGTTCTACTGGTTCAATTATTAACTCTGATGAGCCTGGTGTCTCATATTATGATGCAGAGATTTTATTTTAACTGCTCATGACATTAATTTGTATTGCAACCTGAGTATTATTTATTTGGATCTGAACTGGTGTTTGTATTATCAAGCCTAGCAAAAAAAAAAAAAGAAAAAAAAAAGGAAATAGATTTTGTGTTCTCTTTTTCATACTACAAAATTTCCTAAAATTGTGGATATAGTTATCTCAATTATTATAAACTATGTGTTATATGCTCAAGGTTTCCAGGGGGGGGGGGTGGGGGTCTTTCAAGAGAGACTTCCAAGAAGTTCTTAAAAAACAGATATTAAATAATTAAGGAGGATAAGTGGCCCTGAAATAATACAAAGTTTGAAACCTTATAAGTCAGTTTAACCAGCATCTGAAACAGTGAATGGCAAAAAAAGGACATCAGATCAAAGTAAAGCATTGTAGTTGAAAATCCACTAGTTATTACTGTACATAAACCATGAGTTTGTTTTAACATTTGACCAGAATGTAAATTTGATACTTAAAGACGTACAATCCAGTTTACCATTAATGCAGGTGATAATAATAATAATAATAATAATAATAATAATAATAATAATAATAATAATAATAATAATAATAATACAATCTTAGATTTATAAAGCCCCTGCTTTAGAACAGAACAAGAAGAAAGTAAACACATCTGCACACACACACACACACACACACACACACATTCACATTCACATATAGTGAAGGTGGTTGGTGTTGCCGAAGCTGACTGCTCTGGTGAACAGGTGCTGTTTCATAAGTTTTTTAAGGATTGTCCACAGATGCAGACCGTACAATTTTTTAGTGAAAGAGCGTTCAAAAGCGTGGGCGAGGCACTGAGAGATTTGTTGGTGAGTAGAGGGATTTTGTGTTGGATGCAAGACTCGATCAGGAGCCAGTGGAGGAGAATGAAGGTGGGGGTGATGTGGTGTGTGTGAGGACTCTGACAGTGGAGTGTTGCATGAACTTGAGTCTGTTTATGACAGAATTTGGGAGCCTGGTAGATGGACGGGAGCTGAGGTACAAATAAAATCCTGCACATGCTAAAATTAGCTGTTGTCTCATCTCCAATATCTTGAACATGTTATTTCAATTTGAAATGTGGCCCACTCTCCCCCCTAGGTACAGTTATGACTCACACCCTGCATGTAGCACAGCAGAACAACACAACTGCATTTGAGATTAACACCTTGAGCATGACACCAGGAGAAGAAGAGGAACGGTTGCTGTGTGAATAAGCGTACCATCACTCTTTTTTAGTGGGGTTTGGTGTCCAACAACTCTTGAGTAATATTCCAAATATTTGGCTTTAACTGCTCCATCGGTTTCCCTGCTGCAAGCAAGATCTGACTGTTGTTGTTGAGTAAAAAGTCAACAAGTTCATCAGCATTTTCCATGAACAGGGACCTGAAAAAGGTGAAATCTACAGACAATGAGCTCAAGATGCTAAAAAGTTGAAGAAAACTGCAGTGGTACCTTTCAGTTAGAGGCTGGAAAACGTTCGAACAGCTCATGATGTACAAACAAACAAAAAACATCCATGTCTCCCACTTAGTAAACTTCAGTGATATTAACTTTGTGACTCTTTTGATTTTGCAGATATGCAGCGATGAAGGCGATATGATAACAGACATGGTAGGCATGATGAAGGATTTCCACGGTGTAGTCGTTCATGGGCAACCAGCGGCGTATCATCAAACGAAAGGACTTTCTCTTGAAATCCCATTACACGCTTTGCAAAATGTTTGCGGTCTCCAGATTATCGCTGCCTTTCACATACTGTCCATCTGTGCAACATTTCGGTCAGGATCCATGGAAAAACATCATTAGTAATTAGGGGGTACATCAGCGTGGGGTGGACGGCGTTCTCCTTCACATGAGAACCCAATTTATGGTCTGATTCTGAGGTCGAAATCACAGAGCGAGCGAAGGCACAGCTGTCAGTCTGGCTCAGATGGAACGACGCGGATGCAGTGAGGAGCTTACTGGGAGGTACAGTGGCTGAGGTTTTGCTATAGCGCCGTGTTGGGCCACTGCCTGCATACATGGAGGGCTGAGCAGTGAGAGGTCCGTTTTGAACACTGTGTGTGGGAGAGGGCAGGTCAGTTTAAGGCAGGTTATTACGATGAAACAGAGTTTTCTTCTCGTCGCGACCGCCATGCCTCGTAACACAAGTACAATATACAGAGGATGCTGCATGTACTACAATACAAAACAGGAAAGGGGACTGTATAACATTTTATACAATATAATCTAGGGATTTGATGAAATGATAGGGTGTATTTCTGTGTATCGGAGAAATTATGAAACCAAAACCTCTCCTGTTTCAAGCAAAAAAACAAAAAGACAAACTGAAGAGCCAAAGATGACACTGAGTTTCATCTTCACTCCATGTTTGTAGGAAAATAACTTGCTGGTCTCCAGGGGCGTGGTTTAAAGAGAGTTTGTCAGTGTCCACACCAGTGACACTGTGATTATGACTGACCTGAGTAAATATTTCACATGGCGAAAATGGGAATTAAGGATGAAAGGAAAATGATGCACTAACAGATGTGTAATTACATCAAGGCTGTGCCCTTTGAAGCTAAATCACTCAGTTCTGCTGAGGTCACACAAGGACACATGTTGCTGCACCGTGCAAGTGCTAGCACAGCATCGTTCTGTATACTCAAGGTCTCATAAGCGTTAAGACACAATAATTTAACAGAGATGAGCAATCCACAGAGTCCACAGGCACAAACACTGTGTCAGTAATGGCTGGTGTTCGTCTCTGAACATCTGCGATTTAACAACCAGGGGCTACAGCGCAATAACCTGTGAAATAACAACAACATGAAATACCGTCTTCATATCTTCCTTTGATTGATCTCTGGGTTCGATGCTTCCTCGGGGAGGTGAAGGCAGAAGGCGATGCTGCGTCTTACAGGCTGTCTGGTGAGTAAGAAGTAGTGAGTGAGTCATGTTACATGCTTCATATGTTTTCCCCTGTTTTAATTTTTGAGTTGATTTTTGAACACATGATCAGGATCGGAAAAAGGTGGTATTACAGGAACAAAGCCTTCATTATGTGCTGCTGTCGAGGAAGACTGATTCGACTCAAAGGGCTGACATATGAATGCAGTAATTCTAATTTGATGATATCAGATCACGCTGCAATTTGGGGCTGAGACATTTTATAAGTCAGGGCTTTACCATCTGTGGTCTCAGATTTTCCCCTGTTGCTGTCTTCAATTTGTGACCTCACAGGTCAATCATCCCGCCAAGATTCAGCGTTGAACTGCGGGAGTTTGTGAGACAGCTGATCTGACACGGTGTGCTCCTGCTGAAGGGATCAGTGAACAGATATCAAACTAAGCTACAAATTTCCTTCAGCTTCTGATTATTTCCTGGATCTCACCTGAACTCTTAATCAGACCGGCTGCCTGGCTTCCAGCTCGGTGGAATGTGGTGAGAATCAATTAAGGGGAAACTTGGAAGAGTTTTACAGCAAGAGTCGCACACAAATCCAGGAGAAGGTCAAGGAAAACAGCTATTAAACTAAATCATACAGTATGTCAAAACATATTTTCACATTAACCTCTCCATTGGTGGCAAAGATTGAGTTCAGAGAATGTTTAGAGCTGTATTTTCCTTCCCTGAATTAATGAGAGAAGTCTTTTCAGGATATCAGGTTCTGGGAAAAGCCTCAGGATTATTGAAGGCAAAATGCTGGTGTCAACAGATTTTAACTATTAGCCACACCACATGCACACGCACACACACACTCACACACACACACACACACACACACACATCTATATTTCCAGAGTATGTGTGGTCCCTGTTTGTGAAAGTATGCTTGTGTGAGAGTGAATGTCAAAAAAAATATGCCAATGTAAACATTAGCAAGTGTTAACCTTTAAAAGCAACTTATATTTAAAAATCAAAAGAAACCAGATTTGACTTTGCAACAATCTCCCTCTATAAATGTGTTTTTTAACCTTGGGGTTGAGACCTCATGTGGAATTCAGAATTAATTCAAATAAAGTGCAGCATATAAAACTATCTGAGCTGGCGCAACCCGCTTGACGGCCATGATGTGACTGCACAGTTACCGCTACTTGAGTTCCCTCGCTTCAACCTGTTTAAACACAAACTTGCAGTCAGGAAAAACAGAAAACAAATGGCAAGATTTTGTTGCCCCTCTGGCATCATGAAGACAATTCCAAGAGAAACCCAAACACTCCAAAGGCCTCTTAGGTCCACATGAAGAAATGACACTAAAAGAAAAAATAATCAAGAAAAGACACTCATAATTTTTAAAATCAAAAAATAAAAGATTTATCCTTTTTTCCCATTAACAGCATAAAACCCACATTGGAAGCCAGTGTTGTACATAGAGAGGGGGCAGGGGGGGCAGTTGATGAAAAATGAGCTCTGAAGTGCAGTCTTTAGAGACAAAATGTGTGCCGTCTTGGGAGCCAAAACACACACTAAAGTGTTATATTGGGTGCAAAACATGTTATAATTGCCCCCCCCCCTTCCCTGCTGACCCTCAAAATATCTGTGCACGCCACTGTTTATAAGAGTTGGTAAGTGGGCTTTGAAAGTGTCACAGAGGTGAGCTCTGTTATTGCTGGGGGCGATGAAGCCACATACTGTTGTTGATACATTAATTCTAGAAATGTTTTTGGGGTTGCCAGAAAATTGTGATGTAAAAATGAGGTCACAGTTCAAGTGAGGTTGGGAACCACTGTTCTATATGAAAAGCTGAGACATTGGTGTAAATTGTGTAAACAATGAGAAGGAATTTAAGTATCTTCAAAGAAAAACAAACAGAGATAGACCAAGAACTGGGTTAAAAAGTAGTGTCTCAGCTGTATTTAGACGTTTGTCAAACAGGATGCGTGGAGATGAGAAACAGCATCCAGTGAGAGTAACCCTGGTGAACTGGCGGATAAACACACAAACAAAAAGAAAAACAAGAACAAAGTGAAAGTCAGACAGATGGGATGGAAGCAGGAGAGCCAAACAGAAAGAAGTCAGTGGGTTTAATTTATGACTCAGTACACGTGTGGGTATATTTAGACAGGACCTTCATGTCTATGAGGAAACACTAAACATAATGGAACCACTTCAGACAAAGCGTATAATCTCAAAGGAAACTGCTCTGACTAAGAAACCAGCTGACCATGCTGTCCAGCCTCTCAAACAGTCGACCTATAAGAACAACCACAAGAGAAAAAACAGAGATCAAGCTCAAGAAATAACAGCACCAATCATATTTCTATTGACTGACAATGTTTTCCTCTGATTTCTGGATACAATTGAAGTTTAAGTGTATGCTGGGAACCAATTTATCATTCAGCTGACTTCGGCCTAACAGTCCATAAAGTGAGTGATGTGGCATGAATAACAGGTGTACTGATAACATCAGCTGGCAAATGACATTCAGGTGTGATAATAGAGCACTGAGCACATGCTTTCTCAATCAATGTCTTCTTTAAAGTGTCTTTAAAGTGTGTCCTTTGACCAGCCAGCAGCACACCAAACTCTATTTGGCAAGCACACTTGATCAACATGAAGATATCACTGTAAGTGGTTTTCCATTAAAGCCACATGCTCACTGAAAATAAACTNACAGTAATCACTTGTAAAAACATGACACAAGATATCATTGAAGAGTCTGATGGGATCACATGGTGACATTCGAACCACAAGCAGGAACGCACGGACATAGTTGGGGTCGCATTAAAGAAAACACACAGAGCAAATGCAGCAAATAATAATAACATTCATAAAATCTAGTGGAGTAAAGATTATACCTCCCTTCCAAAGTAATACTTGATTAAATAGAATCACTCAAAAGTGTTCAATTACAATAATCAAGTAGATTCACTTCCTTTCTTTCCACAACAGCCTGTTTTTTTTTCTTCAATATCGAATGGAAATGGCAATCAAACAGGAGGTAAATGGCTGAAAAGTGCTTTTAACTATCAAATGAATTAATCTCCTTTGTTGTATGACTAATAAATAATTAAACCCTTGTGACGTCAGCACATTATCTCTAAATCCAGAGCACTCAGCTCTGCATGTCACAGGGGCGAAATGTCTCGACTGCAATGACTCACATCCTCACATCGTCACAAATCATGACGCTGATGACATCCAGTCAACATGCAGCTGACCCGACGTGTCACTCAGAGTCAAGGGTCAGGCAAAGGGAATAAAGATGAGCTCTCCTGACGTCAGATAATGGGAATGAATCACAGCGCTGTGGCATTTTGTGCACGGTGGAAGCAGCTCTCGGCAGTCACATTGAACAGCACAGAAAATAACATTTTGGAATTATTCATGTCAGATTTTAGACTTTTGGGGCTCATCAAAGCAGCAATGAAGGCCTCTGTGAGGACGTACCACCATGTTTATCATTAGAGAGACAGTCATAGTTTCTCCAAAATCCGGCAGTGTTATTAATTCATAGCCAGGCTATTTGGAAATCTCACATTGATTCATTAAACTTTTATTTTCCTTTTTTTTTTTTTCAATGTCTTGAGACGAACTCTGTAGTTAAAATTAAACTTAAAAGGTTTCATACCTCAAGTAAATCATAATCAATTTATTTTATAGCCCCTCCAGCTGGCTGAGAAACACCTTAATTCACATGGGCAAAGGAGCTTATTATCACAATCCATGATGAAGAGTGGGAGGATGTTTGGAGATGTGTTGAATTAATTTCTGTTTGCAATCGTACTCAGGCAATACAGTTGAAAATTATACAGAGATTGCAAATATTCTCCAGGCATCACTTCAATCTGACTCTCACTCATGTGTCTTACAAGCAGGATAGAACTGGAAATGGATCCTGTGTTTCTCATATCAGGCCTCCCAAGGCTGTACTGTATCCTTATCTTTGCAGCCAGGAAGAACATGTTACTGCAGAAGAAAAAGTACCAGCTGGCAAAGGGTGGTACTGGTTCTACTGGTTCAATTATTAACTCTGATGAGCCTGGTGTCTCATATTATGATGCAGAGATTTTATTTCAACTGCTCATGACATTAATTTGTATTGTAACCTGAGTATTATTTATTTGGATCTGAACTGATGTTTGTATTATAAAGCCTAGCAAAAAAAAAGATATTAAATAATTAAGGAGGATAAGTGGCCCTGAAAAAATACAAAGTTTGAAACCTTATAAGTCAGTTTAACCAGCATCTGAAGCAGTGAATGGCAAAAAAAGGACATCAGATCAAAGTAAAGCATTGTAGTTGAAAATCCACTGGCTATTACTGTACATAAACCATGAGTTTGTTTTAACATTTGACCAGAATGTAAATTTGATACTTAAAGACGTACAATCCAGTTTACCATTAATGCAGGTGATAATAATAATAATAATAATAATAATAATAATAATAATAATAATAATAATACAATCTTAGATTCATAAAGCCCCTGCTTTAGAACAGAACAAGAAGAAAGTAAACACATCTGCATACACACACACACACACACATTCACATTCACATATAGTGAAGGTGGTTGGTGTTGCCGAAGCTGACTGCTCTGGTGAACAGGTGCTGTTTCATAAGTTTTTTAAGGATTGTCCACAGATGCAGACCGTACAATTTTTTAGTGAGAAGAGCGTTCAAAAGCGTGGGCGAGGCACTGAGAGATTTGTTGGTGAGTAGAGGGATTTTGTGTTGGATGCAAGACTCGATCAGGAGCCAGTGGAGGAGAATGAGGGTGGGGGTGATGTGGTGTGTGTGAGGACTCTGACAGTGGAGTGTTGCATGAACTTGAGTCTGTTTATGACAGAATTTGGGAGCCTGGTAGATGGATGGGAGCTGAGGTACAAATAAAATCCTGCACATGCTAAAATTAGCCGTTGTCTCATCTCCAATATCTTGAACATGTTATTTCAATTTGAAATGTGACCCACTCTCTCCCCTAGGTACAGTTATGACTCACACCCTGCATGTAGCACAGCAGAACAACACAACTGCATTTGAGATTAACACCTTGAGCATGACACCAGGAGAAGAAGAGGAACGGTTGCTGTGTGAATAAGCGTACCATCACTCTTTTTTAGTGGGGTTTGGTGTCCAACAACTCTTGAGTAATATTCCAAATATTTGGCTTTAACTGCTCCATCGGTTTCCCTGCTGCAAGCAAGATCTGACTGTTGTTGTTGAGTAAAAAGTCAACGAGTTCATCAGCATTTTCCATGAACAGGGACCTGAAAAAGGTGAAATCTACAGACAATGAGCTCAAGATGCTAAAAAGTTGAAGAAAACTGCAGTGGTACCTTTCAGTTAGAGGCTGGAAAACGTTCGAACAGCTCATGATGTACAAACAAACAAAAAACATCCATGTCTCCCACTTAGTAAACTTCAGTGATATTAACTTTGTGACTCTTTTGATTTTGCAGATATGCAGCGATGAAGGCGATATGATAACAGACATGGTAGGCATGATGAAGGATTTCCACGGTGTAGTCGTTCATGGGCAACCAGCGGCGTATCATCAAACGAAAGGACTATCTCTTGAAATCCCATTACACGCTTTGCAAAATGTTTGCGGTCTCCAGATTATCGCTGCCTTTCACATACTGTCCATCTGTGCAACATTTCGGTCAGGATCCATGGAAAAACATCATTAGTAATTAGGGGGTACATCGGCGTGGGGTGGACGGCGTTCTCCTTCACATGAGAACCCAATTTATGGTCTGATTCTGAGGTCGAAATCACAGAGCGAGCGAAGGCACAGCTGTCAGTCTGGCTCAGATGGAACGACGCGGATGCAGTGAGGAGCTTACTGGGAGGTACAGCGGCTGAGGTTTTGCTATAGCGCCGTGTTGGGCCACTGCCTGCATACATGGAGGGCTGAGCAGTGAGAGGTCCGTTTTGAACACTGTGTGTGGGAGAGGGCAGGTCAGTTTAAGGCAGGTTATTACGATGAAACAGAGTTTTCTTCTCGTCGCAACCGCCATGCCTCGTAACACAAGTACAATATACAGAGGATGCTGCATGTACTACAATACAAAACAGGAAAGGGGACTGTATAACATTTTATACAATATAATCTAGGGATTTGATGAAATGATAGGGTGTATTTCTGTGTATCGGAGAAATTATGAAACCAAAACCTCTCCTGTTTCAAGCAAAAAAACAAAAAGACAAACTGAAGAGCCAAAGATGACACTGAGTTTCATCTTCACTCCATGTTTGTAGGAAAATAACTCGCTGGTCTCCAGGGGCGTGGTTTAAAGAGAGTTTGTCAGTGTCCACACCAGTGACACTGTGATTATGACCGACCTGAGTAAATATTTCACATGGCGAAAATGGGAATTAAGGATGAAAGGAAAATGATGCACTAACAGATGTGTAATTACATCAAGGCTGTGCCCTTTGAAGCTAAATCACTCAGTTCTGCTGAGGTCACACAAGGACACATGTTGCTGCACCGTGCAAGTGCTAGCACAGCATCGTTCTGTATACTCAAGGTCTCATAAGCGTTAAGACACAATAATTTAACAGAGATGAGCAATCCACAGAGTCCACAGGCACAAACACTGTGTCAGTAATGGCTGGTGTTCGTCTCTTAACATCTGCGATTTAACAACCAGGGGCTACAGCGCAATAACCTGTGAAATAACAACAACATGAAATACCGTCTTCATATCTTCCTTTGATTGATCTCTGGGTTCGATGCTTCCTCGGGGAGGTGAAGGCAGAAGGCGATGTTGCGTCTTACAGGCTGTCTGGTGAGTAAGAAGTAGTGAGTGAGTCATGTAACATACTTCATATGTTTTCCCCTGTTTTAATTTTTGAGTTGATTTTTGAACACATGATCAGGATCGGAAAAAGGTGGTATTACAGGAACAAAGCCTTCATTATGTGCTGCTGTCGAGGAAGACTGATTCGACTCAAAGGGCTGACATATGAATGCAGTAATTCTAATTTGATGATATCAGATCATGCTGCAATTTGGGGCCGAGACATTTTATAAGTCAGGGCTTTACCATCTGTGGTCTCAGATTTTCCCCTGTTGCTGTCTTCAATTTGTGACCTCACAGGTCAATCATCCCGCCAAGATTCAGTGTCGAACTGCGGGAGTTTGTGAGACAGCTGATCTGACACGGTGTGCTCCTGCTGAAGGGATCAGTGAACAGATATCAAACTAAGCTACAAATTTCCTTCAGCTTCTGATTATTTCCTGGATCTCACCTGAACTCTTAATCAGACCGGCTGCCTGGCTTCCAGCTCGGTGGAATGTGGTGAGAATCAATTAAGGGGAAACTTGGAAGAGTTTTACAGCAAGAGTCGCACACAAATCCAGGAGAAGGTCAAGGAAAACAGCTATTAAACTAAATCATACAATATGTCAAAACATATTTTCACATTAACCTCTCCATTGGTGGCAAAGATTGAGTTCAGAGAATGTTTAGAGCTGTATTTTCCTTCCCTGAATTAATGAGAGAAGTCTTTTCAGGATATCAGGTTCTGGGAAAAGCCTCAAGATTATTGAAGGCAAAATGCTGGTGTCAACAGATTTTAACTATTAGCCACACCACACGCACACGCACACACACGCGCACACACACACACACACACACACACACACACCCATCTATATTTCCAGAGTATGTGTGGTCCCTGTTTGTGAAAGTATGCTTGTGTGAGAGTGAATGTCAAAAAAATATGCCAATGTAAACATTAGCAAGTGTTAACCTTTAAAAGCAACTTATATTTAAAAATCAAAAGAAACCAGATTTGACTTTGCAACAATCTCCCTCTATAAATGTGTTTTTTAACCTTGGGGTTGAGACCTCATGTGGAATTCAGAATTAATTCAAATAAAGTGCAGCATATAAAACTATCTGAGTTGGCGCAACCCGCTTGACGGCCATGATGTGACTGCACAGTTACCGCTACTTGAGTTCCCTCGCTTCAACCTGTTTAAACACAAACTTGCTGTCAGGAAAAACAGAAAACAAATGGCAAGATTTTGTTGCCCCTCTGGCATCATGAAGACAATTCCAAGAGAAACCCAAACACTCCAAAGGCCTCTTAGGTCCACATGAAGAAATGACAATAAAAGAAAAAAATCAAGAAAAGACACTCATAATTTTTAAAATCAAACAATAAAAGATTTATCCTTTTTTCCCATTAACAGCATAAAACCCACATTGGAAGCCAGTGCTGTACATAGAGAGGGGGCAGGGGGGGCAGTTGATGAAAAATGAGCTCTGAAGTGCAGTCTTTAGAAACAAAATGTGTGCTAAACTGCCGTCTTGGGAGCCAAAACACACACTAAAGTGTTATATTGGGTGCAAAACATGTTATAATTGCCCCCCCCCCTTCCCTGCTGACCCTCAAAATATCTGTGCACGCCACTGTTTATAAGAGTTGGTAAGTGGGCTTTGAAAGTGTCACAGAGGTGAGCTCTGTTATTGCTGGGGGTGATGAAGCCACATACTGTTGTTGATACATTAATTCTAGAAATGTTTTTGGGGTTGCCAGAAAATTGTGATGTAAAAATGAGGTCACAGTTCAAGTGAGGTTGGGAACCACTGTTCTATATGAAAAGCTGAGACATTGGTGTAAATTGTGTAAACAGTGAGAAGGAATTTAAGTATCTTCAAAGAAAAACAAACAGAGATAGACCAAGAACTGGGTTAAAAAGTAGTGTCTCAGCTGTATTTAGACGTTTGTCAAACAGGATGCGTGGAGATGAGAAACAGCATCCAGTGAGAGTAACCCTGGTGAACTGGTGGATAAACACACAAACAAAAAGAAAAACAAGAACAAAGTGAAAGTCAGACAGATGGGATGGAAGCAGGAGAGCCAAACAGAAAGAAGTCAGTGGGTTTAATTTATGACTCAGTACACGTGTGGGTATATTTAGACAGGACCTTCATGTCTATGAGGAAACACTAAACATAATGGAACCACTTCAGACAAAGCGTATAATCTCAAAGGAAACTGCTCTGACTAAGAAACCAGCTGACCATGCTGTCCAGCCTCTCAAACAGTCGACCTAGAAGAACAACCACAAGAGAAAAAACAGAGATCAAGCTCAAGAAATAACAGCACCAATCATATTTCTATTGACTGACAATGTTTTCCTCTGATTTCTGGATACAATTGAAGTTTCTGTGTATGGACCCTTGGTTAAATAGTAAGTCGACTGAAGCCGGATTGTCAGGTATTTCACTCACTACACCGTACTTATTGTCCACATGACTATTGTAGTCGACCGTTTACTGTAAGTCCACACTATTATCTCGTGACTCGTGTACGAAAGAGTTAGTTACAGAAGAAATTTCACAGAAATTTCACACAGGAAACTGGTCGGTCGTCGTCACCAAACTCTATTTGGCAAGCACACTTGATCAACATGAAGATATCACTGTAAGTGGTTTTCCATTAAAGCCACATGCTCACTGAAAATAAACTTCATGCAAAGCCGAAACTGATCAACAAACTAATTATGCCCATGTTTGTGACTGTCAGGCAACAGTAAGACTTCTGTCCAGGCGCCTGTTTGGTGAAAGCTGCATGTGGAGCCCAGCAGATACCTCTCACTTCCAAAGAAAGACTAAAACTTTATATAATTACAGATGAAAAGTCTTAAAATGAAAAAGAAATTCTGTCAAATTGATCAAAACATGAAGTTGAGAATTCCACAGTGCACAAAAACAGATTGTTACACTTATACTAATTTTATTGTCGTGATTTTATTCTTAATTAAATAAAAGGGACCTTCATTTTATCTAAACAACACTCACACACAAGACCTGACAAGTTTTAAACTATGCACAGAGTAAAAGCAGGTGAATCTCATCAGTTGCTCTGTAGAGGCTCTAAAAATAGTGGAGAAAGTACTTACACTGTTTTTTAGCATACTTGGACTGTTTACTGTTTTTTAAGATTGGAGGATTTTTGTTCACTGTCAATAGCTCCAACATGCAACAGATACTGTGCAGCAGCAGCAGATGATTGTCCTAGAAGGAGACCAACTCTGATGTTTAGGAAAGTAAATGAACTGGCTGTGTTGGACTGATTGGTAATACATAAATAATGCACCAGAAAATCAAATACACATCAGTCTACATGTGGGGGAGAGACTTCAACTAATATTTCAACCAAATGTATCTTTGTCATGTTTCATGAAAAGTTCATTAGTCATTACTCTAAATGCCAATGTCAAAGTCAACATACATGAACCAGAGGTAATTAAACCTACACTACACACTGATTATCAATATTTGACATAGTGCCTGTTAGTCGAGCAACATCTGTGAACACAGTCAGCTCAGTTTAAAGTGCAAGAAACTGAGGAAATAACGCATCAACTTGACATAACCAAAGTTTAGCATCCTAGGGAGACTGAGGAGAAGACACAACAACATGGACTTGACAGGACAGTCAGACACATGACAAGAGGAGACACAGACTTTTATCCATGAGGTAATGGAACAAAGGTAAAAACAATCAGGGACTGGGATCACAACCACAAAGGCGGGGAAACACCGGAGCAGGAAGTGAAGTGACTTGAGAAGAGAGACGTGACTACCAAACAAAACCAGAACATCTCAGATAGAAACACAGATAAAAGGTACAAGAAAATCTGTCATTTAATTCACATTTATCATCTCAAACCTGGTTCTGTTTCTATTTGTCAAGACAAGATGGGAGCAGCAAGAACTGGTGACTTTCATTTCCTGTACTTTCTTTTCTACGTTTCCAAAACATACTTAATCAAGAGGTATGACACCAATCAGATCAACATGACGGCCTCTTGAGAAAGACTTTACTTTACCTTCCCCTATGTAGTTGTCTTTGGGAAATATCTGAAAATCTCAGATTTGATGTCAACAGACTACCTGCATGCAACTGGTTTCATAGACATGCTTTAAGGTTGTATGTATTCAGCTGTTGTCACCTGGATCTGGTTTGTATTCTTGCGCCCTCAGAGAAAAGGCTCCAATGGCAAACTAAAGAATGTCTTTTCAACATTTTAACACTTGCTTGGTACAGTATGTTAGCATGGTGCTAAAGTTTAGCTGAAGCAAAGTAAGATTCAGTCATTATCTTTGGGTGAATTGACATTTAGCCTTTATGAATTAAAAGACAGCAAGAATAAAAGGAATTTTAGTTTTGTGTTTCTCGTGAAGTATTGCTGGTGATACAAATGTGCAACTAATAAAAGTTAAGCCTGCGTCAATGGTCCGAGCTATGTTCCTGTTGTTAGTTTGGGTGATCAGAGTCAGCTGTTTTTTCTGTTGTACTGTGGTTCAGCTTTGTTTGAGCTATGTGCAAACATCAGCATGGTGATACAATATGTGTGTTTGCTCATACGTGCCTGAAAAGTCAGGTAATCACAGAAGTCACTGTAGGTCTGTGACTCATTTCATGGATATCTAACTGTTTGATGGAGTTTTTATCTGTATATTATTGTATATGTACTGGACCAATGGACAGTCATCCTCTTAAAGAAGAACAGTTAAACTGACCAAACATCAGGCAGACAGACCAACACTTTCATCCCTTGACTGGGCTGAAAAAGATTAACGACATGTAAAACGTGGCTTTTTAAGTCAATATTATTGATAGTCCACCCTTATTCAATCTTTTAATTTATGTTAATGATGTTCAAAGTGTCTGAAGCATTATTATTTTGTGGATTGAATTTGACAGGATGCTCCTAAGGGGATGATATTAAAGTCTGGGATGATCAGTGAAGGGTTCTCACATGGCGAGTAATACAAACTGATGCATGTGTGTGTTTATAATACACAGGGTTCATTGCTATTTCCCCAAATATTTGCCTTGGGTGTAGAGCTGGTCAGTGGCTGGGTGTTGGGGTCGTGGGAGAGAGAGGGTGTGTCTGCAGCCAGTCAGAGCCTTTGAAAGAAGATCAGAGGGAGTTCTGGCCTAATTACCGCCGTGTTTACACCTACACATCTGGGCCGTGCCGACGTCTGCTGAGTGACGAGGAAACAGAGGAGTAATAGGATCAGGTCAATGCGGACAGACAGGGAGGTAAACCTGAGAATGAGAAGTACTAACAGTTAACACACACTGTAAAGACTAAGATGTTGAATAAGAGGCAACTTAGGATAAGCAAACTGTTTTAATTTGTAAAAGTATTCTTGTTATTCATCAAGGAAATGCCACAGATTTGTTTTAAAAACTTTTCCATCTTGAGACTAAAGAGGTTTTGGCAGGCAGTGACTCATGAGTCCATTCCTTTGTTGACAGTTCAGGAAAGTATTTGCTCCTTTTTAATTGAAGTTTGCTTTTTTTTTTTTCATCGGCTGGTACACCATACCAACTTGTGGGTTTGCCATCAAAAGCGTATCGAACTCTAATTCAGTCAAATTCAGTCAAATAAAACAAAGTTAGGTGGTACTCACAGGCTCCCAGGTTGACTTTTAGATTGTATTGTTTTTCTTTTTTCTTTTTTCATTTGTTCATTCCTACATTGCTCTGTTGAAGCAGATGTAATTTTCGGGTCTTTTCTTTGGCTTAGCTTTCATGGGCATTGACTGTCTCAATAAACAAGCTAAAAGCAGCTGCGTCAGCTAGTGGTGGGATTGTCAATCTAAAAAAAATAATAAATCGATACCAAAGTTGGGATCAGTACTGATCAGTACTTACGTGCTGAGATTGACACTTAAGTTTAAGTTTAAGTTGATGTTAATGTACCATTATGCACAAACTGGCAATATTTGTTATCTTTGGCCATTTACGACAAAGCAGAAAAAAATTAAGAAGGTGATTATTTGTGATTGAAAAAACTTTTTTTTTTTTACATTCATTCATGGACACACATTATTTTAAGTAGTTGTGTGCTATTCTTGATTTCATTGGACAAGCTGTTTTTCAATGTAAAAAGCATCGATACCAATATCGGTCTTAGTATCGGCGATACTGGCCCTATATTTACCCAGTATCAGATCAACACTAAATTTTGTAGAATTACACACCACTAGTGTCTTCATCCTGCCAGCTGCCTTGCTTCTGTGAGGTGTTTCGGATATTCTCCTGCTTCAATGCGGCAGAGTTAAGATGTCAACCTACGAACCTGGTGATAGATGCAAAACCAGCACAAGTGTCTCAAGCCTGTCCCAACACTAGAGGACCAAATAAACTAGTTGCTTTTTATTTTAAACAACAAGGTGCTGGATAAAGTTGGCACCATTTCTATCCCAGTATTCTTTAATATCAGGAGCCAAGTAGATAAATTGGCTTAAGAAAGGCAAGAAAGTCAGAATAAGAATCCAAATTTAACATCTACTCAGAAACACCGTGTTGTAACAAGGGCTGCAGCATTTCATCAGTTCTCTCCTCAAATTTTGGGGTCAGATTCTGGCTCATATGTGACCTGTTCTTGCCTGGTTTCTTCCGGAGTAATAGCCATGTTTGTTTTGGTGTTTTACCACTTCTGCATTTGTCTGCACCCTCTCTTTTCAGAGGAAACCCAGGCAGCCAATAAACACAGCACCATGTTGTCATACAAACCTCACCCACCCATATCACTTCATGGATAATGATTGAAGAAACTGAGACTGTAAACATTTAAAGTGTCATTATATTATTATATGAGACCTCGAAAGCAACTTTGTTTTCAGAGAATAAATTCTGGTAAATGTTTTGCTTCTCATGAGACTCACAGTTTCGAGTTTCTTGTATTGTACAATGCATCAACAGCCATTCAGTAGATTGTCATGAAATGTATTTTTATTATGATGAAACATCTCAGGATGAATGGTAATAACTGAAACTCCCCCAGTTTTATTTTCTCTTTATTTCAATTGACTTTTCCCCTGTAACAAACTTCTACATCAGCTGTACTGTAACCTGTTCTGATGGGCTAATCAATGAGCATTTTAAAGATCATAGGTAGTTTATAACATGTTAATGAATGTCTAATTCAAAAAGCCGTTTTCAGGAGTCACTTTCTTCTTGCAAGAGGAATGTAAGAGATTTTATTTTTGTTTTGCTTTGCATTTTTTTATTTTCATTCCCTTTTTTACAGTCTTTTGGTCAACTTTTGAACAGGTGGTATCTAAAATCATCTATGATGACCTTGTTGCAGTGAGCAGGACCCTACCAGGAATTTTATCTGACTTACAACTATTCACCTGTATCCCTGATGTAAATAACAGACCCTCAAGAACCCTTTGAAAAAAGACCATGTGTTGATTTTCAGGGGAAATAACTGGGATTTATTCCTGTTTCATATCGTTATTTGCTGCCTTACTTCAGTTTTGTCTGTTGCAGTGGTTCCCAAAGTAGGGTCACGACCCCGTGGGGATGTTTTGAGATACCTTTCAGAATCAAAAATAATTTACAAATGTGTATTCCATCCATGATTGTAAAAATACAAACAAAATAGGGATTCAATTTTATGTCATGCAAACAGAATATGTTTGGTCTGCTTTCCATATTTCTTTGTGGCCACAAAAACCCCCATGTGACTAAACCAGGATAATAACGCTAATAATGGCCATAGATAAATCCAAATAACACAGAAATATATGCACATAGGTAGTCTCATCTTTAACTGATCAGCCAAAATGTCTCAGGCCTATGTTTAGAAAAAAAGAAATCCGTTATTGTTTGACTTTATGATTGGCTCTCTATTAGAAGGGGGTCATCAGTCTCCCATATCAACGTATGGGGTGGTGGGGTTAAAAGTTTGGGAACCTCTGATTTACAGAACATTTGATTTCAGAACCAGTAAACCACTTCACCCTCAGAGGAGAAGATTCCCAGTGAAGTTTTGTGGTTTGAAGAATTACATAAATTAATTCTTCAAAGTATAGAGCAGAGTAAGTGGTGTCCCCTACTGCTCATTCATTTGGGAACCACAGAAAAGTGAAAGTGCACTTCCTTTGATTTAGTCTTCACTTTTTGAGGATTTCTCAGCAGGGAGCCAGAGAAAATGTCTGCCAGCCGCACCCAGACTTCCTGCACAGGCCTGTCTGAATAAACGACACAAACCAAAACAGCTTTAAGTGTTCAGATATAGCTTCCTCTTATCAACACCGCTACAGGGAGATTAAAATACTCTGTTCCCAAGATGTCTATTATTACGCATTAAATCACCCACGTCAGCCATGATTAGGGGGAACAAACACTTGTGTTAATTACAAGCAGCAACAATAATTATCATTTAGGCTATGATTCATTATTGTTAAAGCATGAATGTGCCAGGAACATTTGCTAAAACTAAATCCTCACCAGACATGGCACTACAGATATTCACAATGTGTGTTAAACTCAGCAGAACAATAATCAATCTCCTGTCAGAGTGAGAGGAGTAACTTTTTTCAACTTTTGCAGCGGTTGAGTTTTACAGTTTCTAAATTCTAACTGGAGGATCATATTGAAAAGATCAGCACTGAGTCGGTGCACCGAGGATCTTGCCTGCAGCAGGCACCCATTGTTTCCTCCATTGTTCTCTCTGGAGACTTAAATAAAGAGAGTCTCCAAAGCCACACAGCTCTAAATATGTATTTCTGCTGAGCTAATTAGAGACCGTCTGTCAGCCGGGCACTGAGCCCAGGACGAGGAACGGCTAAATATACCAAAACAAAAACAAACCTTCCACACGGAAAATTATAAACATAAAGACAGAAAGTCGTAGAAAAATGCAAATACAACTGAAAAAGTGTCGTTTTGCATTTTTGTTTTATTGGTGGGGAAGCACCGCCATGGTATGTGTTGGTAGTTTGGCACAAGCTTTGAAAATGAAACCGTGGAGCTTAAAGAGGTGAGGAAGGCCAAACTGATGATGTCTTGATTGAAATTTCAGACACACACCACCAGTGTTAAACTTTAATGTGGCATAGCATTCGCAAAGTCCATTATCAGTTGAATGTAAATGTTTGATCTGTGTGATGTGTTTCATTTGAAGATTTCATGGATACATCGTCTTTCCCATCTCAGAATCTCAAGGATTAAAAAAACCAAAGAATTAAAAGGCAGCTGTAGGATTCGACCGAAGCCGTGTTTCTAACTCCTGGTTTTAATTTGGTGTCCTTGTGTTTCGACCACAATCGAGTCAGTGGGCTTTGATAGTTGGTACCGAGGCAGGCTGTGTGCAGTGCAAAAGAGGTGAAACACATCATTCGACATATGGAAACCCATAGAGGGTTTCATAAAGATGTCATCATATACATGTCCTCAGTTGAGCTCTCTACATGAGGTTCCAGTGATCCCCTGGTTTCTCAGAGCTTTCTGTGCTCACATCTTTATGTCAGTACAGGATGTCCCTCACAGCACCAGTTTACAGACTGGGAGCTGAGTCTGTGTCATTAGCACTGACCACCCAACATTCACAGACACCTGTTCGCAAGTGCAGCTTAAAACTGACTCTTGTTGCTCTTTGCAGCCTTCACTTCTCTTCATATAATCTTATTTGTGCCATCATTACATAAGGATGTTTGCCTGTGGTGCAGTCATGTCACCAAACCTCAGGTCTTCCCAGTACAAGTGGAGTCAGAGTGACCAAAGAAGCACCATAACTGTCATTTTGACCCTTGTGAATTTTCATAACTTTGCAAAAGTTAAAAAAAATTGAGTAACCTCACTACAGCAGTAACAAGGAATGTCTCCACAGTGACAACAGCATTGTGTACATTTATGCTTAATGTACAGCGCTGTTAGGTTTAGAACATTCTGATCTATCTCTCTGAGGATCTAATTAGTTTGTCATGTCATCCTCTGTGCACAGGACCCACAGTAATGTAAATAGAGGTAATGCATTTACGTCACTTCCTCTCTGAGTCAGGTCCCAGTGAGTGGCAAACACTCAACCACTCAGCTCCTACTTCTTGCCACTGAGCGGGCGTTACCATGGTAACTTCTGCTAGTTGTAACGTCACCTGTATACCAACTTATGTGAAAAGCTTTTTCTTTACTTTATAAAAAGAAAACTTAAGGTTCTTTGGGATTATTGTACACTTATTTTAACATACTTCACATACATGGTTGAAATTAGTTTAATAGTTTCAAAGTCTTGTTTTTTTAAATGTGACAACGAGCAAACTTTGTGAGTTTGTACTGTACTTCAGTAGTTTGCTACTTTTAGTGCGACTCACAGCCCGGTGTTTTGAGACTATTGCTTTTGTGTAATGTTAGCAAACTGTAATGAACTACCCAAACATCTCGAATCAGTGGTGAAGTCACTGTAGTCAGTAACATGACTGTTGGTTTTCTAACAGTAATATAGAAAGCAGACCAGGGCGTCTAACCTTACCATCCCATTTATTCTTCTGTGTGCACTGAACAGATGTTTCTTCAGTGGTTCTTTAACATAACGCACGTGTTGATTTTTGGCACCTCTTTGAGCATTCAGCCAGTTACTGTTGTCAATCTCAGGTATCACGTGGATGCACATGAAGGTGAACACGTGTTAGTCTTTTCTAGAAAAGCTATTTTTATCAATAAATAAATCTAAGACATCAACAGTTTCAAGGTCCAGGTTCAGTTATGGAGCCTTCACTTTAGTGTTTCAGTAGATCTGGCTGGGATTATTGGACTTGACCACAGCATAATGGACTGAAACTGAATTAAGACGTAAGACTGTTTTGAAGAGATGAAAGATTCTGATTTGGATAATGTTTAATGTCAAAGACATTCATGCTGTCAGATGAATGTAGCTTCAGGGGCTCACGAAATGAAATTATTTCAAGCACACACAAGATCTGTAAAAGCTAATAGTTCTCCTCTATCTACCAGAAAAAACGGAAAACTTCCAAGGTGTTCTTTGACATTGTTTGAGTAAATTAGAAGAGAAGTATGAAATTCCTTCCTGCTGTAGGTATCCTTTTAAACAGCGCCAGCTTTAAATTCATATGGCATGCCTTTAAGGAGAGTTGGCTCTGTGTGATGAAGAAAATCTCTGCAGAAGCACACCAAAGTATGTCTGGAGGGTCTAAAATAAACCTGTTTTAATTAAAAAGTCACTCAAACTTTTGTGCAGGTATCACCTCTGTGCTGATAGGAAAGCATATGGATGTTGTCTCAACAAAAATATTTATACATATGAATAAAAATCCAGTTTAAATCCTGGCATCTGAAGTAAATCTAGCATCTGGCATGTGGGCTGGATAAAGCCTCCAGTTTCTCCACACAGAATCCCGCTCACACTTCTATCGGTGAGTTGTAGCAGAGGAGTAATAGTCCCATTAAGCGCTCCTGTGCGATCTCATCTGTGGCCCGGGTCAGTCGATTGCCATCGCTTTGACCCTCTCCACCAGCTTCCCCTCTCTCCTGCCTTCGCTCCCACTCTGACAGAAGTGCTCTGACTCAGTCGACAGGAAGGTGAAATGTTTTACTGTTCACACATTACCCCTCCGCTGACCTCAGATGACTCCACTCTTCCCTCCCTGCAAAATAGCGTTCCTTGAGATCCTTCAGCACCGCCGCTCAAAGGCACATCTGACACATCTGGGAACCAAGAGCGGATTAAGTGCTCTGTGTCTACAAGTGTTTCTGAAAAACGAGAGTGTTGAAGAAAGGAAGCCATGCCACAAGCCCCGACTGGCATGTTCAAACCATGGAAATATGTGACCAGCAGACATTTAAAAGCATAACAGATTATTTAAGAGCCTTAAGGGAAGGACCGTGTTGACATCAAACTGTGTATTGATTTAGGAAAACTGCCATTTAAAGCTACAGATTGACTAAAACTATAAAACTCTGTTTCTGTGGCACAGTTTTGCAGTGGTGGCTGTTGGTTCAACATTTTGCATAAATAATCAACACTTGCAGCATTTTGCGGCTAATAAAGTGTAAGTTTAAAATATGAGAGTGACTGTTGAAATCTTATTCTTATATTTTTTTCACTTTTAAATGTCAGAAACTCACAGACTGGAAGAATTTATTCTCCAGAGGAAACTTTTTATTCACTCCTCTTTAACCTATCTAACCCAGGACAGAAAACATCCAGCTTGTTCTTCTGTAAACATAAATCTTGTCATTGCAATGACATCAAAACAGCATTTAGCACAGAAAGATAGCAGTGGTTTACACTTGTCTCCCTCAGAGAGATTCCACGTATGAACATCAAAGTGTTGGATGAAGATGAAGGATGTGAAAGCACACAGACAAACTCTTCTACCTATCTTGGACTCTCCCCTGAGCAGCTGCTGAGCAGAGGCAGCAGCTGGAGATGCTGCTGTACTGAATGTGACTGTATGCAGACGGTAAGAATAATGCGCTTAAAATCTGCCAGTTTGACTCACACAGAGCTCGTCTCTTCACTCATAACTCTGTCTGAAACGTCTGCCACGAGCATAAAGTTCACACAGTAAGGGACACTCCCACTCTGTCGTTTCACTGAGTGAAGATCATCAATCATCTGGAGCAAAAGCTGCGTATATGCCTGGAATCATGATGTGACTGATGAAAACAGAGGAAGGAGATGGAGGGAAGGACGAGAAAATAAATGAAAATCTGATTGTGTGGATTGTAAAATTTAAAGCTGCGGGAATACATCAAAGGTATTGAAAGGTTGTAACCAAAAGGTTGGGAAGATTCTTTTCAGAATAATAGACAAAAAAACCTGCCATTACTGTATTTTCAAAGGGGCAATAATTGAACAAATGGAGCAGCGTACACAGCGTGAGTCAAGTTCCACTTTCTACACGGTGGAAATACTTAGCTGTGGAAGTTTCTATATCCAGTGATCAATCTTCATCTGTTCTGATGATATTTTTTCTTAATCAGATCCACAGAGATCAAGTTTTCAGTATCATTCAGCAGGCAAAAGGAAAAAACTGAGGTCATTCCAAGCACAGTTGAATTGTTGAGGCTCAGTGCCTCAGGTCAGCTGATCTGCTGGAGATACTGAGGTCAGTCCAGAAGCTGTGGAATGAGCTTCCCTAACACATCAGACATGCCTCCACACTTTCAGTTTTCGAAAATCATCTTACAACTCATATTTATTCCTTGGCTTTCCACCAAGCATGAGACTCTGCTCTTCTTTAAGTGTTTCATGGTTTGTTTTTAGTGAAACTAGTATTTCTGTATTTACACCTGTTTTTTATCCATTGTTTTAGTTTTTTGTCTTTTTATGTACAGCACTTTGTACTGTTGTTTCAAACATGACAACAAGCAAACTTTGAGACCTCAGTCTGTAGTTCATTAATCAGAGCAAACGTAACCTGGCTCTTCAAAAATTGAAGGACTCTCAGGTTTGAACAGATCACTGCAGAATGAGTGCTGCACGTGGACAGGAATGAAAATTATCAGACACAGCTTAACTCATGTCTTAGCCTTTAGCTTTTTTTTAACCTTTAGCCCCTTTTAGCCTTTGGCCGTTTTTTAACCTTCTAGCCTTTGGCTCTCGCTCTATCTCTCTCCTGTTTAGCTTTCTTCTGTTCTGACAGTCCAGCTCCAGTGTCCACTATCACTTCAAAATAAATCACAGAAATCATCTTCAGCAGAGAAAAACACAGGTTTCTCTTCTTAGTGCTAAACTTTGTCAGCCTGCCAGTTATTATAATGACTTCAAAAATCCGCCTTAGTCCCTGAACTGACATTTTTGCCACGATGCTTACCTTTTTTGAAAAACAATAATGGTGAATATTTGCCACATAAACACTGTTGAGAAGTGAATAAACCAGAACTCTTCTCTACATAATGCTTTGATGCAATGTGTGATCAGGTTTTCACTGAGTCACTTTGGTTTTGGAGAGGAAATCACTGTTGTCATGATGGTTTGACCAATCAGATTAAGTATTAAGCACAGCCTGGTAGTCAGTCAGTAAACCATGTAATGATGAAGATCTCTGCCCTCAGGAGACCACCAGCTCTCTATGCTTCTCATTGTCCTGCTTAAATGAAACTGGTCAATTTGAGTCAGACCGCAAACAGACTCAAAACACCTCAAACCTCTTCTCTCATCTTTCAAAATGCTGACATTCCTCTTTACAGCTTCTTTCAGCTTCACAATCATGTTTCTTTATTAGTCAGACTTGCACAGATGGTACACATTTATGCTGTATCAGTTTTCACAGACAGTAACTTGCTGCTCTCACCAAGTTGGAGAACAGAAATGCTGCCTTTGGTTGACTGGCATCATCCCTGACTTAGAAATAAGCACATGGTCCTTATTTGCCATGGAGGAGACCAGCATGTGAACTCAAAATGCAGCGGGCTCTTAGTTAAAGGTGGAAATTGGAAAAAGCAGCAGAGCTTTGGTAAGGTTAAACTGAAGTCCCCTGTGTTTCTAACAGGATGTCACTGGTGCTTAAACACCTTTTCAAAAATGACCGCCAGGCTAAATTACCTCCGCCGGACCAAGTTTTCCTCTCATCCTAGCAACCATTTGTTGGCTTTAAGTCAGGGTTTTACTAAGTCTGCCTTTTTGAATTCCCTTTTCAAGTAGAGGATGCTTTTTATGAGGGAAGAGAAATTCAAAATGCTCCTCTTATTAGTGTGTGAGGGAAAGGTCTGAGCGTCGGACAGGCAGATGTGCATGTGTTTTTGTTTTGAGCCTGTTGTGAATGTTCTGTCAGGGCTTTAAGAAGCAGTGGACCACAGCATGGAAATCTAAACAGAAAACTCTGTGCATTCACCTCTTTAATCTCATGGCATCAGTGAACTAATGTACAGTGCATGCTTAATGTATCTGCATGTGTGTGTGCGTGTGTGAACTCTGCAGTGCAGCCTGTTTGCGGGTAAATGTTTGATGGGGTAATGAAGCTTTGGATAAATGGAAACAAAACAGCCGGTGTTCTCCATCCGTTCCATGTGATTTCGGGCAAACACTGCAGTCTGTGTCTGAAATAAAGTACAGATTATATAAGAACATTATCTAGGAAATACATTCAAGGTATGGCTGAGTATTCTTCATAATAAAATCTGTATAGATTTAGGGTTTCAATTACTCCCTCAAAGACAGGGTTGGTTTAAAAAACCAGAGATAATCTTTTCAATAAAACACATTGTGAGGAATTGACCACGACACAACGGGCTGAACCCAAATGCCTTTTTGCTAAATCCAACAAAGGCTTAGTTTCATCTTTGCCTGTCATGAGGAATCAATAAATAAACATCCTGTCAGCATTAGCACATCCTTACTCAGTGTTCCCTGAACCTCTGATTTCAGTTTTCTGGTTAAGATCTGAACTGGATGACGAGAAGCCAGACATGGTGGCCACAAGGCCCTGAGGGGGGACAGACAGCACCATATGTCAGACGCCGACTCTACACGAGCAAAGGAGCCAGCTACTTTTAAGTTTTACTACATGGAAAAGTTTATCAAATGTGACAGGAATGATATGTGTGGTGGCTTAAGGACAAATGCTGCTGTTTAATGAGAGGAGCCCTAAGTTCTGAGGAAGTCAGATAACGAGGTTCATGCTAACCTAGCTGCAATTACAAAGCAATATTTATGACATGAAATTAAGAGGAAATATTGCTGAATTCAACCCAACAGCCAGAAAAATGCAACCGCCCTTTAGTAAAAGAGACTCCTTCTAGGTTGCTCTAACTGAGCTAGGAATTAAAAGAACAGGATGAGATGGTTTAGATGAAGATATATGTTCTACTTGCTACATGAAGCTACAGGAAAGGGGGTACATCAGTTATTCAACAACTGGTAAAAATAAATTGATGACAAAATTATCTACCAAAAATGTAATCGATGATAGCTTAATGTATGTTCACAAGTTAGTTGAATAACGTCATGCAGACCAAGCAATATGATTGGCTGATATACCTGCCAATAAAGCTGCCTACCTTTACAAGTTCTGTGCTCATCCAGAATCTTCACCTGTTTCTATCAAATGAGTTTGAATTCAGAGTTTAAAGTCAGACAACATTTTCAGAGAAAGAGCAGGCAAAGAACCAGCTCCACTACTTAACACAGTTAATGCTACACAGAGCAAGACAAGTTAAAAATTCAACACTTGAGTAGTGTCAGCTTGCACCCCACAGCCCTGTAAGACCCAGTGTTGTAATATTACAACAACAGGTGCAGCATTATTTAGGGATTTATAAATGAAAACCACATTTTTTAAGAAATTTTCTAAATGACCATATTTATGTGGTCAGTGAGTCATATTTTTTGAAGCCTGTAGTTATGTTGGATGGTGAATGTGTTAGTAGATCAAACTATCAGGCCACAATTCACACAACCTGTTAACTTCTTTTCTAAATTTGTGTCTTGCAGGGCTAAAGGCCTTGAGCTTTCCCTTTGTCGAATTTCAGTTTATAGTTTTATGATTGTCTTTGTTTCTTCTTTGTATCATGTGTGTAATTCAGTCATGTTTAGTGTTGAAGCAGTTGTTTCACCTTTTTGCTGTTTGTTGTCTCATTTACAGTGTTTCCTTTGTTCATTTTTGCAACTTCTTTTTAAGTTGCATGGATTTTATATTTGCAGCTCATTTCCCTTTGACCACCATGTAAATATATGAATCAAAATTTCCACTTGGATTTTCTTTCTGTGAATTAGCTTTAATATTTTGAAAAAGCTGTAAAATTAGCATTCTAGTTTGAAAATCAAGTATACCAGTAAAAGCCATGTCTATAGAATGATATTGTAAAATGACTAGTTTGTTTATTTCAAAAGGGTGATGAAGAGTTTTCACACCTGAGGATGAGGAATGAGTCTTTTTGTTCAGATAATGTGAAGGAGACAGCTCTCTTTCTGCAGCTCACTCCTGAAGTCTGGACCTCCAGCTGATGTCTGATGGTGCATTTGTGTTGGTTGTGAGGCTTTGGAAACTAGGCCACACAGAAGGGACTGTGCACGCTTGAGTCACAGCATTTCAAAGTCTAAATAGCCTTCACCTGCTTTACCAGTTGCAGGCTGTGTGGGTCTTCTCTTTTTTACATATATAGTTTCTTAATCTAAAATATTCAATACTTTTCCTCCGCCTTTTATGTCTTCCTCCCACCTCTGCGTCTGCCAAACAGTGAATCAAACCTTTACCATGAACCCTTGTTACGCTTCATTAAATCAGAAGAATATTCCACATCTTATGTCAGCGTTGGCTTGCTTTAAAATTTAATCGGATTATAAGATCAGATAGTAAAATAAGACAGACGCAATTTTGTAATTCATCATTTGAGTCATAGATGATGAGTCAAATGTCAGAGAAGTTATTTGCAGCTCGACTAATGGTTGGGAACCAGAGTTGTGTAAGTCTTATGGAACAAAGGATGAGAATGGGGATGTTTCTTGAAATTAACAGTATATAAATATAAAACATTCTGGTAAAACACAGCACTAGAGGCTTTTAGGACCTCAGAGGAACTGGCGAAGCTTCTCTGCTGCTGAATGCTTTTGTTTCATGACTGACAAAGCAAGTGACAGTTCATCCTGCAGCTGTGCTGAACAGCAGTTTGTTAATGAAAATGAAAACTGTCACACACCGTGGGTGGGAAATGCTGTGCTGCTCAGTCGCTGTTCTGCCAGCCATGTTTTTCTTATCAGTGACAATGAACATGCTTTTCAGAAATGAGTTTGTAATTTCATTATTAAAAGAAGAACAAACCCCCACAGTGATGATGAACTGAAATGAAATTAACTGATGCTAATGTTTCATTGCTATCACTTTCAACCTCGGGACACATTTTCACAGGGTGGGCTTATTATATTCAACTATCATTTCTAATATCCAACAGAAGTTAGATAAATACAGTCATAGCAGACCAATAAATGTGTAATGATGCTGTAAAACATGCCCTGACGACCGTTAAAATGCACAACAGGCCACATTATAGGCTAAGCGGTTCTTTAATCATCAGTAATCTCTGCTCGTTCAGTTCGACATGCACCAGAGAATCCTCACCCCCCGTGGCTTCACGTCGTGACCTGCCACCCTGGGTTTGTGTTTCATGTAAATATAGTGTGTAATGACACACTGTCAGAGCATAGATGCTATTATGGCCTTCCTACCAAGCAGAGGTCATCTTTGCCACCCCGCCCAAAAGAGGGGCAGCTTCACCGCCGTGGTCGAGGCCCTGCTTTCACCCAGACCAAAATGACAGACGTGAGTTTATCTGTGCATTTTGAGCAGGGTTTGCGGCAGAGAGTGCTGAGAATCCTATCTGAAACTTTACAAGATTTTTGTAGATACTCCCTGATTAGTGGAAATGTTTCAATTTTTTTTTTTTCACATGGGTTAACCAGCTGAACCTAAGGTTTCTGTTTTTTATTTTTTTTCATTCGGGGTTAGCAGGGTTAACTTTATCAAACATTGTGACAGTTTTTACAAAAGGCTCAGCAAGAGGGAGTCAAACATGTTGTTCATGCAGCATTATGGGAAAGATTACTTGGCACAGAGGCAAACATCCCTACATTCCAGCTTTGAGCCTCCCCAAGTGGACATGAACAAATGTCTCTTTTTGATCTCTCAGATGGTGATAGGCTGTAAATGTAATACAGAGAAGGTCTGCTCATTGTTATAGTGGAACACAGCAGTACAATTCTCTCAAAGCCATTCTTCAATGCATTTATTTTCATAAACCACCACTCAAAATATGCTCTGCAAGCTGGTTTCACTTCGCAGCGCTATATTACTTTCGATATCCAAAAAAACCCTGGAGATGCAGTTTAATGCACACAAAGATTTTACTCACACATCATAGGCTGTGCAGTTTGTGACACGTTGACAGCAGTCTAAAGAAAAAAAAAAGTTAAAAATAAGTTATCAAGCGGCGATAAATGGGCTCACGTCTTTGTGCACCTGTCGGGACATGTCTTGGCCACTTCTGATCAAGTTCCACCTGACTGAAAAGGTGCTGTATGCAGCGCCTGCAGCATGTGCAGCAAGATCTGCCTAAGAAAACAGTCGAAACCTCCTTTTGCTTGTAGGAGGGGCACCATACTTTGATGGATAAAAAGTCATTTAAATGCACTCAGGCTGTGGCACTTAACATGTGATTGCATTTTGGTTGAAATCAAATATTGCACACGTGAGCTATTCAAGTTGTTAAAAAAAAAATTACAAACTTTGGGGGTCAGTTGTGGCCACGCCCACTGAGTTACAAAGAAGTTTTCATCTCCAATGTGTCTAATACACATACATCAAATATCAAGGTGATATTGAGAAAACTGTGGGACTTGTTTGTTCAAATGTGTGGGCTACAAATGGTCAAAATTTGCAATTTAACTCAAATTTCTGAACTATCTCTTCAGAATTCACTATGATCACAAGAGACTTTTATGTCCATCTGGGCATGATAGTTAAGCACAAAATTTTTGCAACTTTGAGCACATTAAAGGGACACAATTTGGGGTTAAAGAAAAAAAAAACTGTTACAGCAATAACTTATTAAGCTAATAGATAATTACAGCCTGCTTGAAATGTTCCATTGCACATTCTTTGCATTGCACATTTCTTTTATTTTCTTCTTTTTGTGCAAAAGTTTTTATTCCTTAGTTTTTAATGACTTAATCTGTGTTATTTTTGGCAACAAAGGTGATTCTGATTCTGATTCTGATTCTAAATAAAGAAGAAGAAGAATCCTTGAGATCCCAAGTAGCATTTTAGGTTTAAGTGTGGGTCTCCTGTACCATCAAGTGCGGTTTTTGTCCCGGGTCATGATCATTAACATTTGGGGTACGTGCACCACCTCATTGGTCTTTGTCTCTGGTGTTCCAATAGGGTTCTCTTTTCGGGCTTGGGCCCTAAAAAAAACTAGGAAATAGTCTCAATGGTGACGATTGAGGTTTTTCGAGAGAATTTCCAAATAGCTGTTACATAAAAGCTTTGGCATCCTCGGCGCCCAGAGTGAGATTTCCATTCAAGATGTTTGCCCTGTGGTCTAATGTTTTACAAATCATGCCATGGGGGAAACATCCCTCTGTTAATTGATCTGTTGCACTTTGAAGTCGCTCTCAATGGGCGAAGTCCAGCTCTCGAGACGCAAATTAAAAGGAAAGACCTGGAGGCGTGGGGCCATGCGGTCTAGTGGCTCTGCCTTTCACTGCAATCATTTCATTAGCAAGCTGAGTTTTTAACCCTACAGGCTTCAATATGCATGAGGAGTAAATGACCATTAGGCAGCAGTACTGTACACACACAGGGAGGCTCGGCATGACAGCACTGTTTAAAGATCATCAAGAAAGCAGCATGCTTGTTTATGATTGTCAGCTAAATACACTGAAAATAACTAGCACATGGAGAAAATATACAACACCACAACCAGGAATAAATAAGTCTAACTTTGTGTTTACAGAATAGAAAATGTCAGTTTCCACATGTTTGTGTCTTCTTGTATGCAGTTAGTGTGTAGATAAACTTGTGCAAAAGTAGGAGATGGTTGCACTTCTCTGTGGGCAGATGTGCTGTGGAAAAACAGACACAAGAAAACAGAAATGCTATACAAAAAATGCCAATTCAGTGACAAGCTATGACAAAAAGCAGAGACGCTGATCAATAAAATGCCACGAGAAAATAAACTGCCAATTTTATCCATTTCAGGGGAAGTCCAGTTGGAAACATAGCTCCGTTGTTCTTACATTGTGCAGCTTTCTTCCACTGGTCCCTTCCATTCAGTCAACTTGGAGTCCGTCCCTCAGCTTGGAAAAACACTGCGGGCATGATTAAATAAAAGAGAATTGCAGCTGCTTCACAGACAGTGAATAATTGAACAACATCTGAATTGAAATCACACCGCTTCCAGGGTTTTGTGATTCAGTGTTAACATTTTAATAAACCTGATTTGGATGCAACAGTCACTCAGCCTCACTGAACATCAAACCCCTGCTTTTATTGTTCTTTTAAACAAACATAACATCAAATTTAAATTCAAGATAACGACTCTTGTAGTGACAGGCTAACCAATAACCATTACCTTTCCTCAAACTCTACTTTCTCTGGCATTTTAACAGTTTTTGTTTGCAGCTTGTTTCAATTTGGTTGTTTGGAGCTCTACTCATCTTAGTTTACCTGTATCAGAATCATTCCAGCTGCAGCAAGCAGCAGCTCTTTTGAACAAAGAAGTCCTTATAAACCCACGGCACGATAACTCTCCAACTCTAAACGACAAACAGACAAAGTAAGACTTTATCTTTTGGGTGTACTGGATCATTAAGGAGCTACACAAACAAAGTTTCCCTCTGATTATTGCACAGTTAAAAAGAAGATGTATGTTCAAGTGATGCTGGGATTGGTTTGAATCTGCCTGATACGTGATAAAGCAACTATCTGCTAATGTTAGTCACAACAACCATGTTAATCATCATGCAACACTGATACTTGCTCAAGTGGAGAAATTTAAGCAAAGAAACGGTGCTTTAAAGAATACTTTAATGGTTAAAATTGAATAAAATGCTCAGGCTTCTGGCGTTTTTGTCCTACTGCATCAATTATTCCTGACATCCTTGTGCACATTCATCATGGTATAGTGATTCAAAATGTATCTAAGCAAGGGTTTGACTTGTAGGACTCTAGGTTTGATGTTTTGGACAAGTGTTCGCTCTGGTATATCTATCATTATGTAGACGCCTGCTATTTCCCAGATTCCCTGTCCAGAAGTTACGGCATATAGAGGTCTCCAAACCATGCTAGCTACCACTCTAACAAATTTCAGCAGTAAGAAGAGATATTTTTTTTTTTTCTTCTTAAAAACAACTTCTTATATTTATTTTGTAGTAATGGTGGACACTGGAGCTGGACTTGCAAAAAAAGGACAAGAGAGCAGAAGAAAGCTCGACATGATTGATAGAGCCTATATGTTCATTCCTGTCTGCATACAGCAGTTATTCTGCAGTGTTGTGTTCAAATCTGAGAGTCTGTCAATAAAATGAAAAGCCAAATTACATTTGCTCTGCTTGGTAGATGAGCATGGGTAGGACATAACCAGGATTCACTAATGTTGCATGTGCACAAACTGTTTTCACAAAGTTTGATTGTTGGCACATTTCAAACAGCGATTCATTAACTGGTTGCAGCCTTGGAAAAGTTACCTTGAAAAAAGAAAAACAGAATAAAAAAGATTTTCTTCCCTTTTATTTGCTTTAAAACAAACACACACCTCGAAAAGAGTCACAACCTCATGACAGTGGGTGATGCCGCCCAGAAGAAATAGTCTTGATCACGAAAAAACACTTCTTTTATATTACCATACAAAACAGTCTATGCAGGGTCAGTTTGAGCCCAAGAGTCCGAGCATGAGTCTTTGTGTTGCTCACCCAACGCTCTGCAGCTGTGATGTGCCTCAGTCTAAGGCAGGGGTGTCAAACTAAAAACTGAAAATGCTAACTATACCAATTTTTGGCTGTAATCACTGGTTAGGTGTTTACCCACAATCCAAACTGTAGTCAAAAAGGGAACAGACTTTATCCAATGGCCCTGATAAGTTTCGTGACTCTTTCCACTGAAAGTTTCACTTTTGGACAAGACAAGGAAAGACTTTTTTTTTTTCCTTGAGAATCAATGAAAAGCTTTTGATATTTTGGCCATGAAGCATCTTGAATAGATAAATGACTACTCTGAATCTGGTTCAACTGGGTAGCAGTCTGTTTAACATATCAAAACTTATTTGCAGTTTAAGAGTTCAGTCTGGTCATTTTTAGTTTCCCAGACCTCATCAGAGGAATTATCTGACTCTGCCAGACAATCCTCTTTATCCAGTGATCAACTGTAACCATATGAAAAATGCGTTTGCTTTTTGCAAAATGTCACTATAAAATCCCCACAGATTCAGATAAATAAAAATCACCAAACCATGTGTTTTCACCAGATTCTGATTAATTTATTTCCATAAAAACCACAGATCCATTACATTAGTACAGTGAGGTTGAGTTTCTGTCAAACTTAATAAAGATTAGAGCAGAAGTGAACACATTCAATCAAAAGTAATAGCACAAAGACAAAAGGGGTCACAAAATTAAACCTACCTATCCCAAAATAAACCCACCTCATGAGAAAATTCTAGATATCGTCTAAATGCTGAAGAAAAATGAAGGCATTTTTGACTTGTAAAGAATGAGGTTCTCTCCAGAGGTCCTGTAACAGTCCTTTAGCTGCAGGAAACAGACGGATGTGGAGCCCATCTGGATGCTGCTCCCTGATTGGATGATCAGCATAGTGTCATTTCCTGGTTGAGTTCCGCTGATTGGATGAGTGAAGACAAAAAGAAGAGTGTCTGAGTTGAGCAGGAGTTTCTGTGGAAGAGGAGAGGTTCAATAAGTGAAAGAGAAAAAACTTGGCGCTCCACTGTGAATGGCAGATAAGGAGGAAAAGTTGAGCTCTATGGAGAAGGTGAGCAGTGAAGTGATGTGTTTGGATTCAATTAAATACTTTATTAATGCTCCTTCCACCTTCTCAATCAGGGCCAACGCTCTCGTGGCTGTAACTCGAGATGACATCGACAATTAAAAAGGGATTACGAAAGACTCTGGCAGGGAGAGGATCCCATCTCAAAAGGTGACTCAACACTTCTGCTATCAATGAAAGACAATAACATACCCTTAGTATGAGCGAGCAGTAACTTAATGGTGCTTATCCATTACAGTCAGGCCCTGTTAACACTTGGCACTATAAACAGCACTGTGAGGTCTGATTACAAGTCTGCAGATCTAAGTACAGGTGTGAATGCACCAGAAACAGATGCTGCAAATTCCATGAGCTATTGTTATCATTTTCACCTGGGGAAATGAGAAATATCTTTGAAAATTCTGAAGACTTTAAAAATCTCAACACTTTCATATTTGGTAATACAACCAATAGCTTTTTCAGTCAGTTATTTGAAAAAAATAAGAATGACAATTTGATCTAAACAAAGATTTAAAAAAAGGTAAAAATGCCCCTTATCTTCATGAGGATCTTTAGCGGGAACTGTTGTGATTTTCATCGTCTAATAGGGATGCATGATATTGGGAAAAAATTATACTCTAACAAATTGCCTCTGTCTCTCTCTTCCTCTGCGAACACTATTTGTGTTTGCAAAAAGTTTTAATCATGTTGATATTCCATTGTTAATTACTGTAATTGTTGATATTGATCTGTGATGTTTCCTGCAAGTGATTTTTCTCACATTATGTCAGACTTTTAATAATGTGCTCCCGTTATTAGAAACAGCAGGTGAGGTGATTCAGTGCTAAGTAGATGCACTAACTGTGCAAACTGCTACATGTAATGTGGTAAAAGATGCATAAATGCTCATTTAGACCTTGTAGTGATGTGATTGGGTGTAGACAGGATACAGACACTTAACTGAAAGGCTCAAATATATATGATATATATCATGCAAATGCGCATATCACAGCGATGATACCAGTACAACATTGCTTAGCCCTATTGTCTAATTTTACTCATTTAATCATTGGAGTGTTTTCATTTTATAATTCTGCTCCACACTTTTTCCTCAACATTTCAGCCACAACTTAGGGCAGCCTGCATGCTAGCATTAAGAAAACTTAGCTTAATATGCAGAAGTGGAATAATATTAATATTAAAACGTTTAGAGAATAAACAAGTGGAACGATGAGAAGGAAAATCAAATACTGTTTGCAGTGACATGGCCTTACAAATGAAAGATGAAGATTTACTTTCTTGAGGCAGGTCACAGTTTTTATGTTTTCATCACATCATTACTTGAAAGTACAGGATAGATTACAGTGGTTGACAAGTCTGAGTGCACAGTGTTTGAAAATTACTCATCACCCATAGAAAGCTGTTGGATCTTTCTCACCTCAAGGGTTCAGTAGTTGATCATCCTCTTAATCGCATCAAAGCACTTCCACTTGTCTGGGATGTAGAAAGGCTCGAAGATGTGAGGGAAGGGAGTGTCATAACCGCACACTCTACTGATGGGAGCCTCCAAGTTAAGGAAGCACTCCTCCTGCAAGAACAAAAAGCAGAAGAGGGCAAATAACCCTGTTAAAAGACTGAATACTTTGAGTCCATCAAACATCACTCAGTGAGACAGGAGAGAGAGCCTTTCATGTTCAGACTGAAATAGCTCTTATCCTTATTTGTCAGGTTAACACTGACAGAAAGACAGGTCTGTATATATGGGGGCTGCTGCGAGGAACAAGTATTTTCAAACATGAGTCTACCAATCACACCTTTTCTGTGAGTTTAAACAATCTCTAGTTTAAGTAGCATTCCCTGTATTTGTATCTACATAATATACACTTCCAGCTGAAAGTGTCAGGACACCTTAACTTTTACGGTCTCTCATTATTATTATTATTATTATTATTGTTTTTTGTAGTTCATCACTCACTTTTGTACCATTCCAAGCTCTTGATTTGATCTTAACTGCTCGAATTTCAATAAAAAAACGGAAAAACTGGGGTCTTATCAAACTTTTGACAGGTACGGCTGCAGCAAAAAAAAATGTCTTACTAGATTCAACTGTCTTGTTCTATAAGATTTTTGTGCATCAAACCCAAACATTCATTCAGGCTTGTTGAAGCAGGCCTGTCCAGGCAAATTGGCTGAAGTGCAAAACAAGCCATGACTCGTGTCTCTAGATTGACTTCTGACCTCTTCCCATGGAGACAAAACAGAATGAGGCTGGTCAAAACAATCCAAATGGGACAAACCCCCCGATGAGTTGAATGAACACACTGTTATACACACTGTGACCGAGCACGCAGATTTACAGGAAGAGACCTAAAGTACCCTTGTTCAAACAAAATGACCTCTGAGCAAATCAGGCAACTACAACTGAATCCTACCAGTGGAGGAAGTTTTGCAGTAATAACTTTCAAGGTTTTTGGGAGAGCAGACTCTGTCTCCAGCAAAAAAGGCAGATTTTTACCCTTTTAGTGACACTCAGAACAATTTCCATCCATGCTGTCCCAAAACACCAACTCCCCTGACTGGATGCCATTGAGCCATTACAGCTATTTCACATGGCAGGACTGTCATGAGTCACCTGCATTTTTGTTTCCTGCGATCCATCTGGGATACACTGGGGAGTATTACACATGATGAGCAACCTTTTGTGTGTTGGAACTTACACGCTGGGTAAAATTACAACACAGACAGTAAGGGAGGGAGGTTTGTAACTCTATATGCTGAAGGAGTTGTAACAGTGAAAGCCTTCCTGCAAACAGGTCTTAGTTTATAAATGCAAGAGTCTGGAAAGATGTAGTTGGTGTGTACAAGGCAACTGATGACAGAGCTGAACCAGAAACATCAACAAACGGCTCTGATTGGTTGAAATGCCATTAGCTTTTCCCTCATACATGCAAGTTTATAACAACACGGTGCAGTAAAGATTCTTCAGTTTCATCACATGGATGTGTATATTAATGGGTTTGACTTTTCCTCACTGTAACATAAAGAAACAAGAATCCTGTTCGTACATTTCTTGTGGACCCGAGAAACAACCTGAGAATAATTCTTCTGAACAGGCCGTGGCAGATCCTGACAACAGCTGCTGTAACACTCCTGAAGTGAAAGTCTATTCTTTCCAATTCTCTGCTCATGTGCTGACATAAGTCCACGGCCTCAGGCGTCCTTGAGTCAGTTTTGCTTAGAAAATGTATGGAAGTAGAGAAACAGAGGGCAGTTCTGCACTTTGTAGAAACTTTGAGCATGAAGATGGATGCTGTAAGGGCAAACAGCACAACTCTAAGGTCTCTCGGGGACATGATTTCCTGAAGTGGACGTTATCTAAAACACTCTCTTGTATCCATGAGCTCATCGAAAGAGCTAAACTGTTGTTTTAAGGTTGCGTTAAACATCATTAATGCATGTCATAACTGGAATATGGTTTCAGAGGTAATTGGAGTTGTCAGCCCAAGGTTCAGTCTTGTGTACTGAAAACATACACTTTGGCATGCTAATGTTGGACAGGAGCATACTTGAACAGAGCGGGGGACTTCGTTCCGAACTACACCCACAGTAGGAAAGACTTGGTTGTCCGTCCACCCTCCGATATTGTAGATGTTAGAATTCCCAAACCAGGACTAGGTATTCAAACGAAGACACCCCCGAATTTACTTTACAACTGAGAGAGTGACCTGGTAAACTACCGAACTATGCGACATTGTCTCAGAAACAGACCGTTATTTTTATAGGGCTGCACGATATGGGAAAATTTTGCGATTGCGATTATGGTGAACATTATTGCGATTTGCGATTGCGATTTGATAAATGGTGACATTGGGCTTTTTCCCTGATTAGCAATGAACATGAAGAGTATGTTAGTATTGTATAATTATTTTGGACATACGTAAAGAATTGAATTTTGTATGTTCATAATTCATTAATGTTTACTGTTCCGAAAATATCATGAAAAAGTTTTATTGTCAAATTTATTAACTAATAAGGGGGGATTTTTATTTATGTAAATCGTTACTCTGTTAACTGTGGGCTCGAGTTATTTACACACAAAATTTGAACAGAATATATATATATATATATATAAAGGCTGGGACTTGATTAAAAAAAAAAATTAACGTATCAATCGGAGTCTTTGAAATTTATTAATCTTGATCAATTACATTTTAATAACATATCAATATTTGACCCAAGAACAGTGAGAATCATTTTTTGAAATGGTTTACGAGTGAATTAATGAATTATAACTGAATTAATACATAAGCTTTAGCAAACAAAACCTTGTTCATTTTTTTCTAGTTGG
>RPOG01000696.1:0-257550 GCA_008086565.1 Thalassoma bifasciatum
CAGTCTCATTCATTTGACTGCTTATAGTGGTTTTAATTCTCTGCTCATGTTGGCTTTGTTTCAAAATAAGCACACTCTTTTCTTAGATTAAGCAGTCAAACCTATAATCATCCAAGTGAGAGGAATAAGAAGGATCATAACAGTTTGATCATAGTATTACATTCAAGAGTGGTTAACTGTGTTTGAAGTTTAAGGCCTGTTACAATTCAATCTACATCTGTGTTTTCAGATTAGATTAAGCTTTCACTGGGCAAAAACAACAGTGTGTAAGCTAGAGGTGATGTAGTGTGTTTAGGCCATGTTCAAGTGTTTGGAAACAGATTGCAGTTGTTAATTTTAGAATTCATTTCATTACTAAAGAGTTGTATGAAAAACAATATGGATAATTATGTGAAAACATTCCAACTGGTAAATGCATGAGCAGGAAAACATGAGGATAAAATTAACTTTGTCCTTATAAGGGCAGCTCTCTTAAAGCATTCCCCCCCTTCAGTGATTTATTTACTGATTAAAATCACAGTGTTATTATTATTTTGGACAATATAGTACTGTAAGGATATAGAGGAAGATGTTGCCTTTACCCGACATTTGTGGGTGGAAAGGAGGGTGTAGTTTCCACATATTCAATCAATAAATTTTTTATTGTCCTCATTATTAAAACAAGAGCAGTGATGTGGTTAGGAAGGAAAAACTTTAATAAGAATCCATCTGTGAGAGGCTGCTGGTGTCATAAAACACAACAAAATGAGAAAACTTTATGAAGCTCTGTAAACCACGTCACATGATTTCACACCAGACTTCAGAGGAGATTCTCCACTCTTCAGCCGACTCTTTTTCCTCTGATCCTGCAGCCTTACCTGTGTCAGATAATGAAACCAAAAGGTCCATCTCAGCCCCAGGAGCTCTCTGACTTCAGTGGATTATAACCCCACTTGTGTGCCAAGAGAAGTTCTGCTACGTTACTCGCCTGTTAGTGAAATGGGGAGAGATTTTGAGGCCTAGATTTACACTGGCAGTAGAGTGTAGAGTTCTGCGTTATCAGCAATCATCAGCTTGAAATCCGCTCTTTAGTTTGCGATGTGTGGAATGACCCACTCCACTCTGGTGGCGTGCATGTTACAATTGCTACAAGCTGCTGGAAGTTTCCATCTGTAACTGGTGAGGACGTAGAGGTGGTTGTGAGGCTACAGCTAAATCAAACTGTAAGGGAGAGTTAAGAAGTGTAGTGTGTGTTTAGGTGTGTTTAGGTGTGTGTGTCCTCCTGGGGACAATCAGAGGACAGGTCGGACGTCTAACAATGGCTCTGCTCTGCAAAACTGGACAGTACTGTGGGAACCAAGCACAGAGGCTCCTGGGAAGGGATGTTTGGAGGTGCTCCATTGTTTCCACTGGATGATAGGGATAATGGGTGCGAGTGATGCTGGCAGTTCCTTTTTTCTTTTTCCTTTTTTTTAAGGAGGTTCAATCCGACATCCTGAGTGGACAGGCTGGAGACGGTGTTCCCTCTGTTTCAGGAACAATAGAGCCGTCTGCCTGCTGGAAGGGCACCACATCCCCTGTTAAACAACAGCGTACTAACACAAAGAATCCAGGAACACAAATAGATTATTGCTGTAAATTAAACCTTTACAAGGAGAATTTAGTCAGGGAAGCAAATCAGGAACAATGAGATATCTCACAATTGTAGGGAAACAAAAGATACAAATTTATATTGACAGGTGCAATCAAAAATGAAAAATGGTCATTTGACCTCCTACAAAAGTGTACGAAAGGTAGTTTTGAGATCAAAAAAAGAAAAGACATTTCTGAGATGTCTTTCATCAAAGAGCAAAATTTTAAAAACACATCTTAGCAATATTTCAGAGGCAGAATTACACCCCGAGTGCATCTCATAGGCTGTTGATACAAACTCAATACCCTTCTATCCTCACAGTCCACCCTCCCACCCCCCATTTATCCTGTGCTTTATTTCCTCCTTTCCCTGGGGCTCTCAGGGGAGTTCATCATGCCTGAGAGCGACCACAGATCTGCTAATGAGCTTCCCCTAATTGATGACTGTACTAAGTTCAACATCAAATTCATCATCACTATTTCACTATGACTAATCAATTGTAGTCAAATTGCATCCTGTTGATCGTATGGTCCTTGCCTTGTTTCCTTTGGAAGAAGCAGCTATTTACACACTGGGCAACAACACAATTCATATGGAGGAAAATTGTTTCTATGGCTGCTTAATTATAGTCAGACCACAGTCTGCTCTATTTTTTCTTTAAACCATACCCTGAGAGAAATACTTGGCTATGCTCTTGCTGTCTCTTACAGTATGTTTGTCGTTTAGTTTTTAAATTTGCTGAGTTTGCTTAGATTGACGCAAACACTCAATCACATTTGCCACAGAAAATGATGGATGATTTCTCTGTGTTTCTGATACAGTCAGTGATTGATGATAAACAATCTCTAGGAAAGACTTCCTCATTCCAAAGTCAGTTTCTGTATACATAAACACTGCAGTATGGTATAATCTGAAAACAAAAGTAAGGGTCTTTAAAGGTAGTGCACTTTCTTTCTTTTCCAAAAATTTATCAATGAAAGTAAGATGCAGGTTTACAAAAGTAGAGAGCTGTAAGAGTGAAACAACTAATTAAAGCTGGCAATATCAATGGAGTCCTATAGGTTAAGTTACTTTTAAAAACCACTGTATTATTATCTCCAAAATCTAATGGCTGGTAAGCATCTGGTAAGTATTGGCAAGTATTGGTAAGTATGGAATGGAAAACTGTTTTGAAATGGGTAATTCATAATCAGAATTTAAAAAGTAAATAAATAAAGTCTTGATATAAGCCACATTCAACTAACAAGTCTAGAAAAATGTCTTATCTCAAATTGTTTTAAGACAGAAATGAGGTCTTAATTGCTCGTAACAAGTCAAAAAATAATCCGCCAATGACACAAAAATAACTTTTCTCATCAAGTACCTTGAAAATAGAAAGATGTCGAAATACAAGATAATTCAGACCTCATTTTTGTCTTGAATTATACTGAAATGAGACATTATTCTGGACCTTCAGTTGAAAGTGGCTCATATCAAGAATAATGAGACATTTTTTTACTAAACACAAGATGTAATGGTTTCCTTTGAATTTAGATTTTGCTGTGTTTTTTTTTCTTTTTTCTTGCTGTACATCATGTAAAGCTATAATAGGGGTGCCAGAGGGGCAGTGTAAAACCTAAAGACACTGAAATGCTTCACAAAGTTGAGGCTGACCTGAAGAGTTGGACAGCTGTGGGTTGCTTCTAATGATCTCAAATGATGCAGGACTCAGATTAATCAACTGGCAAATGAAACCTAAAATTATAAGGTCTGCACATAAACCTTGAAGTCAGTCTTTGATACAGACACAAATACAGTGAGCCTAAAGTTGTACCAGTCCTCTCAATGGACTCCAGGCACACAGCAGGCGCACTGCCCATTTCCCTCATCCTTCACTGGGCTTTGATGGGGCGACCATGACATGAGGTCAGCTAAACACAGGGGAATGAAAATGAAACAATGCAACAATACCAACTGCAGCCCCATTGTCAGGGTGAACAATCCCAAATGAACGATCCCTGGGGAGAAACAATACTGCAACAGGAAACACTCACAGACCCACTTCCTGTCCAAAGTTTAAATTTAGAAACTGCTCTGAGCATTTATATGTTTTTTTTTTGTTTTGCTTTGTTTTGTTGTTACGCGGCACACAAATGCTCAAATTAAGGGCATGGCACTTGAACGTGACATTGTTATGGATACAGAGAAAGTTGTGTGAAGGCATTGTGCACATACATAGAAGGAAACAGGGGAGCTGGCACACAAGATGGTGTATGTCAACACGTACGCACTCCATAACATAAACACTGCACCCAGACTAAACCCTGGGAGTGACTGTTGCTTCCCAAGTCTAAGAACATTAATAAAATCTAAAACAAATAAACGTTGCATAACTGATGACCACACTGACCCTGTAGCTTCTTTTAATGAGCGCTGCTGATCCCATGTTTATCACATTTGAGGTCAAGGCTGTAACGTTGTGCGTATGAGTGTGAAATTGCCTTTTTTTACGTCAAAGTGCTTCCTAATGACACGCAGGGCTTTAGAAGCACAGCTGGCAGGAAGTATGACAACAGCAGAGCCTGTTGTGGCTAGTTTTGGCACAAAAGTGGACCCTTTGAGACCCTCGGGCTCAGCACAGGGAACAGCTATCAGATCTTAATGAGAATTACATACAGCCTCTATATTAGCTCTGCACAATCACCATTTAGAAGGGATTAGCAAAATTATAGACACTGTTTCTGAGCAGAAAAAAGAAACACAAATTTGCACCTCAGTGACTCCTGGTTGACCTTGTTACCAGGTAGCACACACTAAAACTGGCATCAGCAGAGAAAATTTGGCACATTTTTCATGGGCACAATCCACAAATTCAGCTCCCACACAAATACATGTCCCTTACAAATGTGGTTCAATTTAAAATGGAAATAAATGTTACCCTATAATTTAAGATTAACTACCATAAAGCATTTTTGCAATGAGGAGATAAAATGTCCTGTTTTATAGCTCTAATAATTTCGTTGGAAGTTGTGATCAGACACATATCTAATTATGAGACTTTTTCAAGATCACTTAGAAAGTCCTTGCAGTCCCTTTAACTCGAATTGCCACTGTAGACAAACTTAGTCTGTTATCTTTTTTATGACAGTTTGTTTTCCTCTGGTTTTTCTTCATCTCATATCTCATTCCTTGCCTCATCCAATCATAGTAGACAGCTGTCAAACATGGGTCTGTTGTTTCTTCTCAAGGTTTTTCCCTGTCAAAATAAATTTTCATCCTTCCCACTTAGATGTTGAGTACCGGTACATGAACATTATTGATGGCAGTTTCCTTTCATAGCTATAGCAGGAGCCAATTTGACCAGCTGAAGACACTTTGATTTCCTCCACTGTTTGAAAGCTTGTGTCATGTTGTTTGAATTTGTTCCCTAGCTGTGTGTGGATAACTTCATTCACCAATCTGAAAGATCTTTCTTTGTGTGTGACCAGCCGCGTGCAGCTTCACCAACAGCGACGGGAAATGCATCAGCAGTGACTTCAACAATGTCAGGAAGCGCGGTCAGAATGGCAGCTGATCCCAGAGGTAGCATGTATGACCGTTAAGGATGACCTGTCACACAGTTTGAGACTTTCCCGCTAACAACTCCCACTGATTTTATTTGCACAGCTTTAGACAAACAAATATCTAGATTGTCAGGACTTTACAGCTATATCCTCTTACAGCGGTAGACACGTCTTGTTTGAGTGCCTAGGAGAATAGTCTAGACATGAATCATGAGCAGCATGAATGGGAGAGAAATTCTTCAAGTCCTTTTGCCCTGACGGAAGAATATGTAATCATAGCATCACTTTTATCTGCTCTGCACAGGGACTTGACTTACAGGGTGGGTACTTTTCTAGCAGGCAGAGGTTGACTCAAGAAAAAATGTGTGTTGAAGCAGCAAATAACCTGCACTGTTGTTTTCATCCCAAAGGTTTGTATTTGCTTCAGTGAACAGGAGGTGAGAGTTTACTCTGTAGAAAGAATGGAGCCGGTCGTCGGGCTTCTCCAGCTTGATCGGATATGAGGGAGATAGAAGCAAAAAGGAGCGCCGCTGTTCCGCTGCTGGCTTTGGTTGGCAGCAGTGGGCCCATTCGAGCCGCCCCTGTGCAATCTGTTCCCTGACCCTCTGGCTTTTTATGAAAACACACATGAACAATCCCACTGACACGTGCTTACAAGTGCACAAACATGCACCCACCCACCTGTACTAGGATAACAGGACTTCATAAGAATGCCAGCCAAGTTTTTGTGAACAGACAGTGAACTGGGCAGCTTCAGCCAGCTCTGTTTGAATTGTTTTCTGTACAGTTTGTGCCAATTTATCCTCGACACATGGAGGAGCTGCCCACAATAAGAACACATTCCACTCTGAAGATTGACAAACGTCCGTTCATCATCCAATCTTAAAACCTTTGGAAGAAGCTACAGTGAAATAAAAAGTCTCAATCTTTGTTCCTCCTCAGCCAAACTGTTTGTTTTATGACAACCTTTCTCCCTTAAAACTCCCATAAACCACCTTTCCTGCTCTAGATAAGTGCTTATCATCATGGAGACAGTTCAGTAAATTGCTGGAAATGAGTGCCGTACTGCAGAGCGCTGCGGCTGCCACCCTGAAAAGATATATGACTACATTCATTCAGAGCCTGGGCGAGCACCTTTGTGGAAGGTGCTGAGTTCTGGGTTTTATCAATTACTTTCTGAGAAAACCGCATTAACAGTCAGTGCTCTCCAGGGGATGTTAAATAGAGCCAGCTCAAAATGCTGTTCCACCTTGTATGAACTTTTACCGGGGAATAATGGATGCATTTTCTCTCCTTGTACAGCAAGACCTATGGATTTAAAAAACAGCCATTAAATCAAAGTTATCCCCCAGTTTTTCTTCCCCCTAGAGGTTGTGCTCATGATATCCTGTACGGCTCATCCACTCCCCACCCTCTTGTCGTTTTATTATTCCCAGAGTGCTTTCTCTTGAGTGATTCAGTGCCTTCGTATTGTGACAGTATTTGGATAGAGGAAAGTGTGTGGTTGGACACAGAGGGAATACACACTTCAGAGATGTTTTCCACACACAAACCTGCTCCCTGAATTCAGAGAGGAAGGGAATAAAACCATTGTTTTGACTGGAGACCAACTTGTATGGGGTTGTATCCTCTGTACAATATGTGTAGTGTATTTTGTATGAGCAGAATATAGCAAAAAACAGTAACAGGTGGGTATGTTTGGCTCTTTTAAAGTGAAGTTGCATGATAAACTTATCACTGTCTTACTCTCAAGACAAGTCAGTCAGCTTGGGAGGCTGGCTGGTAAACCAGAATTAAAGGTTATTAAATGCTGCAGAGTTGCCTCCTTCCATGTAATTTGGCTAATTTTAAGGTATAATGGCCCACACACTTACGTCGGTGGAAGTACACTGTTTTAAGACATTTTCCACACTTTCCACAATATGTTCTTCTACCTGCAGTGCACTATAAGCTGTTCAGGTTTATAGATTCAACTGATGGAAAGAGGGGAGAAAGAGCTTTTGAAAGATCTCAAGTGACCTGGTGGTGCTTGAGTCCAAACTCTGAGCCCGCTGCCCTCTAACAGAGAGCCAGTGCTGGCACAAATTGGATGTGTTAGCAAAAGTACTCAAGGTCTGTATGACCAGCATCTTGTGTCTGCCAATTTTTCCTTTTTATACCTTCAAGTATTAACCCCTGTTGGGATCAGGCTAACCCTGTTTTTTGGATCAAAGTAATCCAAATCCTGCTGAAGTTTTGAATGATACAAACTGAAGGTGTGATCCAGGTTATAACTAGGATTAGAGCAGTGACCTAATCTGATTTCAGAATCCTTTTTTTCCCATTTAAACAGCCCATTTTCAAAACTTGATTCAATCTGATAACCATAATCCAACCAGATCTCACTTTAAAGTTTAGTTAAAGCTTTATTTTCAACAAAATAATAAATATAAGAAATGATATTTCTTCACAATACATTAAACATCAAACACAGATTTCACATACTCATTTCCTTTCTTTGAGTGTGCACATTTCTGTACCGCTTTCAGTCCATTCAGTTTCACTCACTGCTTTATTATTAAGCTGTGGCCCTCTCTCTGCCTCTTTCTTCATAGCTCAGATACTATGGTCATCATAAGTAATAATAAGTCATTGGAAAGCCCAAAATTCCCATGGTTTGGCTTCTCTTCCCCATATCCGTCCATGACCCATCTCAAGTGACCAAAACATTCTGTGTGAAAGAGGCAAAAGTACTTTGTGAGTGTGCATGCATGCATGCAAGCAGCCACGCAGCCATTATCCTCATGGGAGCAGAGCAGGATCCAGAGACCAGAACATTCCACTGTGTGAACACAAATGACCACAGCCATGGGGAAAGAGAGTGGGGGGGGGGCTTCAAAGAACACCAAGGGTTACAGTGCAAACCTCAGAGGAATATACTGAAAGGCACCAGATCTCCAACCCCTGTTCTCTTTAAATGTCAGTGTATTTTTCCACTCTTACTTTCAACACCAACAGGCAGAAAACTGTAGCATAGAGACATCTCATGACTGCAACCCTCCCTCATCCAGATGCCTTAAGCAGTGTGATAAAAAAATGTTTTTTAGTCTCAAAGCTTCATTTATCTGCTAAAACTGCTTGAATTTCACTCTGTCTCTGAGGGATCAAGTTCACAGTGCAACAGTTGTTTTTCTATATCTCTTCCTTTAGATGGTCTCACCACATTTCTCACTCATCAAGCATCATGTGCAGGATAGTTCTTACAAAAATCTCAAAGAATCTGAAATCAAAAGAGCTTTCATACTTGTGCACGCATCCAAAATTCACTTCGTCATACATAGTGCTTCTGTTTTGTGTGTCCCTTATGGGTACCCTTAGTATTTTTCATAGTTTGATGTGTATGTTTCTTATAGTGGACTCTAGGGGAGTGTGTTGTCCTCATTGCCCCCATGCAGTTCATGTAGCTGGGCAGCAGCTCGCTCCCCGTCGCCCCAGCTCCCCAGTTCACTTCTATGGCTACATCCCCGTAGCTTTCACAGGGGTCGGGGTAACATATCACCTCTCCCTGGTTGGGGAGGTCGACATGGCTGCCTGCTGTGTAAGCCTGCGGTGCCTCTGCCTGGATTTGCAGTCTCTCCTCTCGTCCTGTTACCCGCTCCGACCACGGGAGGTAGTCCTGTTGCTCTGCGTGGTATCGTTTCTCCAGATGATGGGAGATGGCGAGCTGGAGGAGGTGGAGGAGCTCGACGAGGTTCAGAAGCAGAGAGACACCAGCGATGACCTGAGTGTAGAAAGTGAAGATTGTCTTCTCTGTAGGTCGGGAGACAAAACAGTCCACCGTGTGAGGACAAGGAAATCCTGTGCACTCAAACTTTGCTGCGATGAAGAAACCATCATAAAGAAACCACAGTCCTACGATGAAACCAATTTCTAAAATGACTTTTAACAGGATACTGAATGCATAAGCACACAGTAACCTGCCTTTCAGTTTTGGAGCCTCAGGAAGGGTCTTGTCAGCTTTTCCTCCTCTCCCTCTCTCCTCTTTTTTCTCCTTGTCTTCCTTACTGTCTTTACTGGCATTGTTACTCTCCTTTTCTATCACAATAACTCCTCTGTTGCTTCCTCCTGCCTGTTTTTCATCCTTCTCCTCCTCTCTTCTCTTGTCATTTCCTGCCCTCAGCGCCACATATCCAAAGTAGAATATAGTCGGTGTTGACACAAAGATGACTTGGAGGACGAAGTAGCGAAAGTGAGAGATAGGGAAAGCTTTGTCGTAGCACACAGCTGTGCAGCCAGGTTGTTTGGTGTTGCAGACAAAGTCAGCTTGCTCGTCGTCCCAGGCAGACTCTGCAGCAGTCCCGAGGACCAGCATGCGAAACAGGAAGAGTACGGTAAGCCAGACACGGCCGATGCCTGTTGAATACTCCTGGCCCTCCTCCAGCAGGTGCTCCAGAAAGGACCAGTCAGCTCTTGACATCCTCTGCTTCTAGAGGAGAGAGAAGGAGACACAACTTATTTTCAACTGACTCCAGAAATCAGCTGTCAGAGTTTTTTTTAACCAGAACTAAAAACATGACGCCCTCCTTTCTATTCTGGTGGCTGTTTTAGAGCAGATTTTTAGATTTAACTGAGACTTTAAAGCCTTTCACTCACCTTTATCTCAGACCTGTTAATAACTATGAACCTACATGAACATTAAAGGTCTTTGTTTGCCATACACCAGGCTGAAAACTGTCTGAAAAACTGTCCAAGATTCATCACACATTCAAATTAATAAAAACTAAGTTGAATCTCAAAATTATTGCTCCTAATAGACAGTGAAAGGGAGCAGGATGTCCCATTGAAAAAAAGAATATGCTCCCACACCAGAGTCAATATGTTTCACCAAACCTACCTCTTCATAGGGTTGCATTTTCATTGTCCCTGACCATGTGTAGTACTTTTTATCTGCTGTAGAAAATGATCTAAAGCGCTTCCTTAAGCAAGTCTCTCTGGGTGGCCAGTTAAATTCTCAAGTCCTGGTTTTGTACTCACAGGGTCCCTTGAGGAGTTTTTGACTGGTAATGAATCAGACCAAAATCAAGACTGGAGACTCTTTGTGACTGACAAGAGGAAGCAATATCAACAGCATCGAGATTAAATTTTATATTGGATTATGTTTGAAGCCTTAAACTAATGCCAGGGGAAATGGTGTGAGACAAAAGCTGTTATCCAATTTGCCTCCTCTTCACAGAACCTACAGGCAGTTCTATCAGGTCTATTTTGTAGCATGCTATGCTGGTTCCCAGTTTGAGGAATGCAGAAGTGAAGCTGATTGATTTTCTTAAACTTTATTATAAATATAAAAAACAGACCATGGGTCATTACTGCGTTAGTAGTTAATTGGGTCTTGAAATAAGAACATTTCCTTTGATGCAAAAAAAGAAACTTCAGAAGAGATTCACCATATATGAGTTCAAAGTTTGTGGATAGCAGCATTACTTAAGATGTAATGAAGAGTCTTTCAAAGAAGGACATGCTAAACAATCTATGGAATTAGAAGTTAACTCAGAGTGGTTTAAGGTTTTCACACAGCTGAAGTAGAATGATCTAGAAATGAATAAAAACTCTCTAGTCAGCATGGAAAGTATGTAAGTGTATAAGTATACAAACATAAAAACTGAGCTGTAGCATCAGGTAAACAGGCTGTTAAACACCTCTCTCACATTGTATTGCATCTTGCTTTAATGCAGTTCTAACACAGGTCATACAGTTTACTTTCCATTTACTGCTACATTGCTGAGCATATTGGCTTCAATGTACCACTTAACACCTTATTGCTGTGTTTTATTTCCACCACTGCGTTCTCATGAGGCTTCATAAACACACAGCTAATGCATAAGTGTTTGATGATTTCTATAAGCAACAAATGAGGTAACTTTCTCCAACCTTTCTCACACAATGGTGTCTTTTCAGACTGGGGGGCAAGAACATTTATCTGGCTATAACCTCCCTATTAGTTCTTCCATGAGCTCACGCTGTTGTAAGTGAGCGCTGCAGCTCCTCATCATCAAGATACAAAAACAGGGCCCCCATCCACCAAAACCAACTAAAGCAAAACCACATGCTACTGGAGCTTTCATTTAATAAGAATGGAAATTGTGTGCGTGTTCACTGTTCACTGTAAAACCAGAGTAAATGAATCCAAAAGAGGCCTCTCAAACTTTATGCAGTTTTGTTATTTGCGCTCGTTTTCACAGGCAGGTTTATGAATCAACTGGGGCTGAATCAAAGCAAACTATCTCTGAGTTCATAAAAAATCAAAAGAGGGGTTATGGAAGTTAATAATGATGAATGGAAGAGCCAGTGGCTTGTCAGGGGCTCATTCACATACACGCACACACACACACACATCTGAATAAACATCCTGTGAGGAGGAGTAGAGACACTGCTGTGACACTTGTCTTTTTTGTTTAGACTGTTTGTTTTTCTGTTATTTCTTCCCCTCTGAGAATCAAAAACAAACAGCTGTGGCGAAAAGACAAACTCTTCTGACAGGATGAGTGAAGACAATGGTCTGTCAGAGACTCTGGGAGTATGAATAGGCACAAAATTGAAAACTGAATTGATCCACTTCTGGAGCTATTGTCCTGAGGATTACTGTTATCGCTAGCAAACAAAACACAGATAGACCACTAGTTTATTTCATAGAAAGATGGCACAGAATGAATGTGAAGTCCATATTGCAGCAGACCTACAATAAAACTTAAAACCCACGGTATTAAGGCCACTTCAAGTCATAGTGAGCATTTCACGGGACTCTTACCCTCTCAAGACCCAGCGTCCACAACTGTGGAATTACATTTCTGCCTCTAAGGGTCATGACACTACTTTTCATTTTCATTTTATTTTTTTTTTAACTTTGACATTTAGCTACATTTAGACATCCTTCCCACGTTATCTTTGGGTGATATCACAACTGCACACCTACTTCAGTGAAGAAAGTGTAGTTACGAACAACAACAATTGTTACTAAAAACTAGTAGTTCACCAATAACAATAAAAACATGACTTCTTGTACAACGCACAAGTTTAGTTTTCATACTTATAAGTCTGGCTCATCCCAAATTGAAAAGGAAAATAAAAAATGTGCAACCAGACAAAAGCTCAGGTCTCAGCAGGTGAATGGACTAACTTTGAAGTCAACTCTAATATTATTTTATCTTGCAATGAAGAGAAACTATATGAGAATTGGGGAAATATATACAAATTGGTTTAAATAAGTCATCAATCAGCATCATAGACCAATGTTTTTATTTTGTTCATATTTAGAAGCTCAAGTCATAGTGGTGGCTTTAAAAAGCTCTGGCTCCCCCTTTTAATGTAATGAAATGTCAATATGCTACTTCATGGAAACGAATCAATTTGGTGACAAAATAAGAAGTCTAAACACTAGCCTAAGTTTTTGTTGTTGTTTTCTTCACTATTCCCACAAAAAATGACGTTTTTTACGTTCTTGATCATATCCTTACCTTTCTCTCTCGTGAGCTTTCTCCGTCTCCTTACAGGTAAACCAGCCTCAGCACTCAGTGTACGGTAAATGTCACCCTCCGCTCTTCACGCCGGCTCTAACTTCAGCCTCTCCACTCCGTTTGTGTTTGCCTTCTTTAAAAAGACTCGATGTAATCGGAAAAAGTGGGGAGAACTTTCCCATGGCTGCTTGTGTAGTGTCCCTCCCTCAGGAACTTGGTCCAGGAAATGGGATGGATGAACTCAAAGTAGCAATGCCCGGGTCTAACTTTGTTGGAGGAGGCTGCCAGTAATTTACATCAATCACACGAGAATATCGCCTGACTCGAGTTATTTAAAGGTTGGAGGTGAAAAGGCTTAAGAAACAGAGGAAAGAATGGACAATGGGCGACTATAGGAAAGAGGTCTTAAAGGATTTAAGAAAAAAAAACACACTTTTATGCTCAGTCTGTGCAGCTCACTAACACAAATAATGTCTTGAACAGTTAATTTCAGGAAACTGCTCAGAAAGCAAAGACGAAGACGTTTCGAGCTTATCACCTTCGTCTTATCTTTTTATGAATCGAGCATTTTCTACATATGTTTCTGTTCGTTTTTCCCGTTAACTTTCATAACTGTCCTTCCATAAAACACAAATGCTTCTCTTTCTTATTCAACCTGACAGCTGTAATTTTCCATTACGCCACGTAATGGCGCCAGTCACCAACAAGCTTATGACGAATGATGACTGACGTCTTAAAAACGACTCTAAAGTTAAACAGATTGTTTCAGCTGTGAATCATAATCCTTAGCTTCTTTAACAGTCTGTTTTATGAGTAGTAAACAGATGCTGACAGAAGCTGCATGGTGTATGAGCTTTTTTTTTCTGCTTTTCAAATCAACAAGGCAAAGCAACTTTGAAAAACCGTTACACAATCACTTCATCAGTCTTTTTCTTTCTTTCTTTCTTTCTTTCTTTCTTTCTTTTGGTAAGCCTGTTTGTACAGCAGCTCATTTCAGTCAGTTAAAATATATACATAAAAACGTAATTTGTTGAGATTTTTTCCCATATTAAGTCAAATTTTGAGATAAAATGTCAAATTAATGCAATAAAAATAAAAAATAAAAAAACCTTTTATCTCAAAATTTTGACCTTCTATCTCTAAATGTTCTGACATTTGCCTTCAAAACTTCTGACGTTATCTCAAAATTTCACCTTTTTTTTTTCATTGTTTTGACCTAATTATCTAAAAGAAAATTGACTAAACACGAGCCAAAACAAACCAAAAGAAAAAGAAAACAAAGGCAAGTTTTATTGTCTGTCTGTGTGTTGTTGTTTTTTTTTTTATTATATATATATGAATTTTTTTTCAAACTGGCCAAAATTGGCTTCTAGTCAGTTAAGCATTTTCATTTTCTGTCACTTAATTTTTGCCCTTCCCTCAACTTCCTATTTGATTCACCTTTTCCATCCACTTTGTATCTTCTCATGCCTGTCAGTTGAAACCTAGCATCTTCTTTGATTTGCCTCCAAAGCCATCATACCATACACCTTTGAGAATGAACAACGTTGGATGGATTTGCACAGACATAAACACTTTTTAGCTGCACCTTCAAATGTTGTTACAACATAACTTTTCTCCGTCAACATCCCATTATGCTACAGAAAGAAAAATCTAGAGATGTCATACAAAAAACTTCAATGAGCTATTTTACAAACAGTGAAAAGGTCACATGTTAATTTTGGGGTTGTTTGTGTGCGTTTTTGGTGGAAACTTATATTCTATGTGGATAATGTGGATAATAGAGAATTATTTCTGAAAAGTTACCGTGACCAAAGTGTTGTTTTGATACCCCTCTTAAAGCAAAACAATGTCCAGATCACATTATATGTTGTTAGTGAGATTTATGTAAGAGAAAACAGAATAAATGAGCTATGCTCTGTGTTTTTGTGCTTTGGACTTAAGAGGTCTAAAGTTTAGTCTATTATTTGCTCCACAAATAGGCTATTAAGAAACATAGTATTGATTCTGCACATTCAAATGATTGAATAATACAATACGCTGTTTCTCATCTTTCCCCTTGTATTATAATTTGCTCTCTTGAGAAACTCATTTTACTGATTCAAACTATGAGGCAAGACCTCTTATTTCTCTTTTAAAGTGAGATCTGTTGCTGTTTATGTTTATGCATGGCCGAGACTTACAGATATCTTTGCTTAGGCTTTGCTTGTTTGTGGCTTTTGCTAACCAAAGCAAGATCCTGATGCTGCTCTGTTTTAGAAGCAGATCAGTGGAAGCCCATAGGGATAATGCAAAACTCCAAGGCACGTCTTAGTGATATAGTGGGCCGACATTCAGTTCAGTATGTCAAAAAACAGGCTCGCTGGAAGGCTAGGTTTGCTCTCTTAACTGTTGTTGCATAAATTAGACTTGATTCTGCATGAAACACATGAAATTTTCAGCTTAATTCTTTTGTTCAAATATGTTTATTGAATGATAACACAAACACCAAATAGCCACTTTTATCATAATTTTATTCAGTACCTTATCACCTGACAGAGCATGTCTGAAATCCCAGAGTTTTTGTCCATCCCAGATATGGCCTCCTGACAGCACACTCAGTCAAATTAAAGTCACCACTGAGAAGTCATCTCCTCACAGTCATTCCCAATCAGAGCAGCACCCTCATACGTGTCAATATGTAGATCATAAGCGTGAGTAGGAGGCTGAATCCATCCACCCGGGTGCTGCACAGAGCGGACCTTTGTAAAAAGCCGGCTAAATTGACAGTGAATCATCCTGACAGATCAGCGTCTTGCTCTTTCTTTGGTCATTATACCAGCAGATGAATGGCGAGGAGGGAAGTGAGGACGGCAGGCAGAGAGTAATGGGACTGTTTCCATTCAGTAGATGTGTTATGTCTTCCTGTGCTTCTCTTTGCCGGTACGGTTATCAATGAAAATAATTGCCAGTTTCAACTTCAATCAATGAGTTACTGCTGGACACATTTAAACATGCACATTTGTATTTGACCTATTCAGACCTGGGCGAACATCAGTGAACCCAATAATTTAGACACAAATGTGGAATTGGAACATTTTTTCAGACATTGGCACCAAATGATAAGTTTGAAGAAGAAATACTTGGTATTTTTATATTTGAAGATCATGTCATGAGAATCCAGGTATACATGGCCTCATTGTTTTACATGAAACTGGATCATTAATCCATTACTTGTCAGCATGGGTTCATTCAGGTAAAAGGAAACACTGCCTGCCAACAAATCATGCTCATGTTTTTGATTGTTTTTTTCCCTCTTACATTAATAAGTAATAGAGGGGTGTTTAATGATCAGTCTACTTTGCTGAATGATTAACTGCAAATTGGTAGAATAACACAAAAGACAACATCTACTTGGTCCTACTCATATTTTGAACTCACATGAGTGGGTTCATTTTGTAGAAACACATTAAATTCAACGCTATTTTTAGCTTCTCCAGCACAATAAATGTAGGGATAGAAGTGCAATTTGATCAATCTATCCCTTTGAGCTACACTGAAACATATGATGAAGGAATACACTTTAATTTATATTTATATATACTTGCATTGTCCTAAGTAGATGAACAGAGTTTATTCTTTACTTGTATTTTTACACTTGCACCATTTAAGACTGACATGTATGTTATTTTGTGTAAGGTGTTTGGATATTAAACCATTAACACAAGATGCATGGTTCCCTGAGGAAAAATCCTTTGACATCATACGTTTCTTGTGCTTTGGTCTAATATCAAACTTGGCATGTGTATGTTTGACTGAGAAATGTCAACACTAATTGAATAAGTTACCATGTAATTCATCACCAATTAGTCTTAGTCCCCAGAGGATGAGCCTTGATAACTTTTGTACTAGAAGGAGGTAAAAGTGCTCTCAGATCTAATGAAATATTCCAGCATTCAGTGTTTGATGTAGGGGCTCTACATTCTGTGTATATATTCATGGTTCCAAGGTGATCGACCCCACCTACCATAGATCTTACCATAGGATGGAATTTGGTATGAATTTTGTATTCTTATTGCATGAAGTGTTACTATTGTCTCATCCCAGCTTGCAGCAAATGTTGGCATGTTAGAGGACTAACCTTAAAAAAGGTAATATGCTTAAAGCACATCAGCATGTTAATGAAATTATGTTGCCCAAGGTATCACAGTACGGGAGTCCAGATCCACAGGGATGCGAACCTTAGCACTGTGGCTAGTTTATCATCACTGCATCATATCTCTAGATGATCACTGGCCTTTCTCTAATCTACAAGGAATACTGGAAGATAAAGCAAGTGCTCTATATTGAAATGATAAACCACCTAATTTAATGTGTCCAAGACTGAACTTGGTTTGGCTGTGTATCTTCAAACAACATTGTGTTACAGTCTGCGCACAAAGAAGTCTTTGAGGAAAACTAGAGTTCTTGTGACATGTTATATCATGCAAAATTAATCTGCAAGACTAAGAATAAATATCCCAAGTTATTCTGGGGATGCATCATGTGATCTCACTGTGTGTCTTCTTTGCTGTGTTTGTGTCTGTTTGTGAGGGGCAGCAGAAGAATGGCTCTTTGTATCAGTCTGTCACATTAACAGTAAATTTCCTGCACAGAAAGCTGCGTGTGTCTATCAGTGCTGCCTGGTTAGTAAAGATGTCAAAGCTGCATGAGCTATGGTCTCCACAGCCTTGCATGTTGTTTGATGAAATATGCATGACACTGGCAGAGCTGTAGATCTTCTAAAGATATATGTATATATATATATATATATATATATATATATATATATATATATATATATATATATATATATATATATATATATATATATATATATATATATATATATATATATATGAATGTATGTGTTGAAGCCTGGCAGAACTTTGGGAGAGGGGTGATATCACACCACTGTAGCAGGGTTCGTGACATCACTATGGTGCCAAGAGAAACTAAATACAGCTATCCCTGCATCTCATAGATTCTGTGTTTGGTTTCTCTCCTTCACCAGACAATTATCAGGCTCTTAATATCTTATATCTTTGTCCACTTTTTCTTCACCTATCCCTTGTGTACGCAGTCATGTCTCCCTGTTAAAATCATGGTCCATATCTAGTCACAGTGTAGCTATGATCCCCCCGTAGTCTACTTACCATGTGTCTCCCAGCCTTATTACACCAAGGGAGAGCCCCCCTGACAGGCACTATTGATCTGAGCCAGCTTGGAACGATGCCATGAAAGTGCACATTGGCAGCTGATGACAGCTTTATTAGAAAAAGGAGGACACTGCGGATCAGCAAGTTTCCCCACATCAAAAGGCCCAAAGGGGATGAACTAGGGATAGAGCTCATCACATTTGTTTGGGGATCAATTGAGTGCCCGGTTTTTCAAAGGTGATCAATCTGTGGAGATTATGTCTACCAGTCACAGGTGGTCATGAGTCATCAGTGGAAGTCCTCCTGTGGGCATCAGGGTTGTTCTGTAACAGCAGAAAACTATGAAATGACTTTGGTAACTTAGTTTTTTAACACAATAATGTAAAAATGCAGGAGAAGTGAAAAGATTTTTCTTTCACTGTTAACACTTTAGTCAAATATATGAAATCACCACTTATTGCATTTCACTTTCTAATGGCATTTGTGTGCTTTTATCAGTTGCAATGCTAATGCAAAATAACAGTTGCTAGTTCTTGGAAATAAGATTCAAATATTTAACACAAGTAAAAACTGTCTGCAAACACTGAACTGCTAACCACAAAAAAGGGGTTATGGATTTTTTTTTCCTGGATGATATCAATGTCAAATTATTAGATAGGTCAAGATTTTGAGAAAAAAAAAGTCAAAATAATGACAAAAACAGTCAAAATTTTGAGCTTAAAAGACCATAATATGAAACAAAAAGTCCACATTGTTATATAATAAAATGAAAATTGTAGAGACAAATTCAAAATTTAAGACAGTCAAGATTCTGAGGAAAAAGTTGAAATTCTGACTTTTCACCTCAAAAATTTACCTTCATTTGTGCAAAAAAGAAGAAAGCACAACAAAGCTGTTTTTTTACTGTCTATATCATTTACTTGCAGAAAATTGGCTCCAATACATCATATATGCAGTTTAAAGTTAACTTCAAACAGAAAAGAAGTGTTTTAAATAGCTGTTTGTGTTATGAGGGCACTTTTTATCCTTGAGTATCTTAGGGTATTCTCTCCAAGAAGCTGAGTAGGGGGTCATCTTTTGGGTTTTTAGAATGTAGTCAGCCTATTAAAATCAGGATTTTAAACTCAAGATCAAAAGAAAAACAGTCACTTTTGAGGGGAAAACCACTTTAATGCATACATAGCTACAAAGAGTTGACCTTATTTGAAGGGAGATGGGTGAGGTCCTCCTGTTATGATTTTAGCACAGCTCAGACGAGTGCTAATGAAGACACGAAGAGATCTGCTGGCAGGCTGTGAAGCAGGTGTTGCAAGGCCGAGCTGTAAATGGCTGAGTCTGGTGATGAATGCCCTGCCACACATGAGAGGTGAGGGCGCGTTTTGTTTCAGGGTGAAGATGCGGATATTACACCTTGACCCATGTGAACCCATAAATATTCATTAGGGCGCCATCCACTGAGACAGAGAAGGTGTGCAGTTGCATCTCTGTGGCCTTGTAACATTGGAAGATGGCGCGCCACGGCTGAGCTGGAGTGCAAGAGGCTCAAAGAGAAAGAGACGTCTCAACATTAATGAGGCTAAAATGGTAAAGTGGGATTTTCTCTTGTTTGAATCAGCACTGATTGAGTAATACACATCGCCTATGGCTCAGCTTAGAGCCCAGAGTTACATGTTGATCTACTAAATGTCATTGTCAGTTTTTGAATGTTTAATATGCATGTTTAATTCACATCTCACAGCACTTCTTACTGTTGGGATTGGTTTGTGTGTGGAAGCGTGCATATATAACGACACGCAAATCTCCATTTTCATGTGTAAGCGATTCCCAGCAGCCCTCATGATGTGAGAGAAATCAACTCCATGCAGACCTTAAAGGGTAAAAATGATAGCTTGAATAGCTCGTGTGGTAGATGAGGTTTCATTATCAAGACAAGTTCTGCTTAAGGGAATAATTTTCCTTGCTAACATTGGCCAGAGTTTGCTTGTTGTTGATTAATGTCAGTTCTGGTCCAGACTTGCTCTGAATGTAAAGTCTCTGAAGACTGATTTTTTCATAAATAGCCTTGAATAAAACATACAGATTGGTTTCATTCATTGATTAATTGAATGATATGGTATAGCCAATCATGATGTGGGACTGAAAAAAATCAATATGGACTCCAAGCAAGAGGATATTCTTACAGCTTCAGTGTAAGAAAGCTTTTCACTTTGACAGGCAGCCCATTCATCTGCAATGTGAGTTTAAAAGAGGAACTTAGGTTGTGTTGTACACACACTCGAGCACTTATTCACACACTGCAGCCACGCTGGTCTTTATCATCAGTGTCACTGACCATGGTGCTGAAGCTGGAGCCTGCAAAGCTAGTCTACTCTACACACATAACACAACTATAAATAAAGAATTGTTGTTATTTATTCAATCATATGATGCAGTAACAAATTACAATTGAGTAAAAAAAATAATTCTGACGTTCATTTCCCATTTTCAGCAGCACATTAAAATCTTACCAGAATAGCTGAAGGCAATGTTCAGAGGAAAAAGTTGACAAAAATGATCATGTGCTTTCAATTTTCTGTTCTGTTGTAAAGCAGTAAATTTAAACATTCATGGATGTCAACAATTCGTATATTGCAGGATTAAATGTATCATTTTGATCAAACAGCTTGCACATACTGGTATATTAACTATAACAGGAAAAAAGTTATATTGAGAAAATCAGCACCATACTGATAATTTTGAGAATCGATCTCATCACAAGGATCAAGGATACCAACGTTGGTATCAGTCTTGATTGATATCGATATTTTGGATCAATTCAAGCAGCAGTTTCCCCAATAAGCTATTGTAATTTTACACTAAAAGCTTCACAGTGTCCTATTGATATTAACAGATGTCAAAATGAAAATGAGCGATAGACCTACAACTGGTCAGCTATTTAAACCTTGGAAGAGTCAGTGAGAGAAAAGCTAAATATCAAAGGTTTTCATCCATCACTAACCTGTGATGGTCATTAAACTGTTTGTGAGTACTCAACTGATTTCTTTTAAAACGTCGACAAGAAAGTTGAAGAAGGTCTCCTCCTGCATAAGAGAGATCTCACAGGGTGTGTCCTGCTGCTCTGACTCCTGATGATCCAGTGTTTGTCTCTGTGGAAGCAGCAGCAGCAGCAGCAGCGCTGAATCTATTCACGCGGCATCAGAAAAGAAATCACACTGAAGGCGCTGCTGAGCGCGTGTGAAAGTGACGGTGGAGGGTGAAAAAAAAAACCAAACAAATGAACCCATCACAGGATCTGAGACTTCAACGCCCCCCGTGGTTTGCCTGCTCTTCACGTGCAAGCTAGTTTCATTAAAAGTTGACGGAGAAAAAAAAATAAGCAGGCATCATTATTCATTATTATTTCGATAACCCGCGCAATAGCCTTGGGCCAATTGCAAACCTCTCTCTCTCTCTCTCTCTCTCTCTCTCTCCTCTCTGCTCTGACCCATTTACAATAACTGAGATCTTAGTTAAGTGGTTGACGCAATGCCATATTCGGAATAGGAGACTCCGCTGTTGTAAAACCATGGCTGAAAAATCTTCACCTTAGAGTAACTTCAGTCTGCACAAAAATGAAGGAGTTGAAAAATTGCATTGCATGTCCACATGAAACACACAGTTCAAAAAGTTGATAAATCATTGGTTCCCAACATAATTAAGGCCATTACTCCATTTTACATCACAATTTTCCAGCAGCCCCGCAGACATTTTCTTTACCAATGTCTCAGTAATAGTCTGTAGCAATGACATAGCTCACCTTTAAGATGCTTTCAATGCTCACTCACTAACTGTCATAACCAGGGGCGTGCACAGACATTTTGAGGGCAAGGGCAGAAAAAAAAAGGCAAAAGCAGTACTCGTTTTGGTTCCTAAGAGGTCAGTTTATTATGTTTTAACCAGCCAAAGGAGCAGATCAGTGTTGATCACCAACCAAGAAGGCACTTCGGTATTTGTTTTGGCTCCCAAGAAGGCAGTTAAGTGTGCGTTTTGCCTCCAAAGAGGTCACTTTAGAGCATGGTTTTCATCAACTACCCACCCTCTGTGTACCCCACTGATTTTACATTTGACTTTACATTATCAGTGAGGGAAAAAGGACAGATCTTTCATTATTTGAGCATGGAAATGTCTGAGTTCTCCTCTTGAAAATTGTTATATTTCTACTTCTTCATGTGGCCATGAGACACCATCGTAGTGTTTGGGTTCCTCTTGGAACTGTCTTTACGAAGCCAGGCAGATGTAGAATCTGTGTGTGTTGTGGTGGTGGTGGTGGGGGGGTATACGAATATAAGTAAATATATACGTAATAATGTTTTGAATGTTACATTTACATTTCAATGACACATTTCCTTTTTTTCCCAGTGACATCTACAAGAATATATAAAATGTCCAAATATCTATAAATAGAAGAGGTGCTCAGTGATTCCCTGGCATCCGTATTTTGGGGTCAGATGTGGGCTGTGAAAAAAATTTAGGCTTAAAATTGGGCCCTGAGTTAAAAAAATGTCTGAACCACATTTCAGGTGACTACATTTGAATACCTGGTGACCCCACATGGTGTTCTGACCCTAAGAGTGCAAGACTGAAATTAAGACAATAAAATTACCCACTATCACATTGATTTCAGAGACAAAATAACACTTTCTAAGTCTGATCCTTGTAAATCTTTCTAGATCTTAAGATTTATTAAAAACAACACAAAAGAAACACCAGCAGCTTCATCGCTGCACTTCTTCAGTTTCTCATTGATGTAGAGGAAACACGTGACATGTCATTTGGTCACAACAAAACGAAATTTGTATTGGTGTTTCAATTACAAATGAAGCATTTACAGCTGAATAGCCTGTAAGATTGAATCATCTGCGGGGATGGTCGCCTCGGTCCCCCTGTTTTTAATTGGCCCCCTCCTCACAGCGAAGAGGGCCCGCTGAGGATCGCGTGGACCAATCGGTTGCCGGTAATATTTCAGTGGAGAGCCCTGCCTGTGAACCAGAGAAGAGCGAGAGCAAAAGAGTGTGTATGAGAGAGAGAGAGAGAGAGAGAGAGAGAGAGAGAGAGAGAGAGAGAGGAGCACCGCTGGATCTAACTGCTGTTTCTCCAGCCTCCGCTCTCCTGCACACTGCGATCTGTGGAGCTGCGGAATAGGCGTGCGTTCCCATTTATGTCACTCCAGATAAAACAACGTCCTGAGACAACGACGCAGAGATACCACGACTTTCAGGTAAGCACCAATTTTACAATGGGATGTTAAAATAAACTGAGTATGCAGGTGCTACCGCGCATATCATCTTCTTCTTTGAACGCTCTCTGTCCGTGCATGCCGCGCAGACAGGCTGTCATCGTGTGGCTTTTTATCTTTATGTGGTGAAGTGAACGACTGGATCTGGGGCTGTTTTGGTGCATAGTGGCATTAAGCACCAGACTGGATGCTCTGGTGTCAACGGGGCTTCCAGCTGTGTCAACTTGACGGGAAAAAACACGAGAAGTTGCGCCATTTGCGAACGCAGGACGACCCCCCTTGTACACACACACTCTCTCACACACACACTCACGCAAACACAAACGAGCTAATTTGTCTCTGGCTTGCATATCGTAAACACATATGAAACAAAAAAACTAAAAGATGGTCACGATTGCTGAGTTCCATCCGTGCGTAAATGTTCGCTGACCGTGAAAGAGCGCTTCTGCGTCTGCGTGTGTGTGTGGTGGATGTGTGTGTTATATGTGTGAGTGTGTATGTCCCGGAGAGGAACTCACGCTGGCTGCAGAAGTATCGCGTTTACACTGTGAAGCAGAGGTGCACACAGCAGCCTGATTTATCACGAGAGCCGCGCACAACGACCATGGCGCTCGGGACAGGGGGAACGATTCCTCAACCAGGACCACCCCGGTCCAGGAAACCTCAAGGGGGGAAATGCTGATAGCCCGGTGGGGGTCGTTTAGGATGCTGTTCATTTATTACTATGCCATGTATGTTTTGAAGAGGCGAGCTTTTACTGCGTTTGGCGCTGCTTTGAAAAATGCTCGCCGCTCTCTCCCTCTAACATCTGGTTCCATATGAATTACCTCAGTTAGTCACCGCCCCTTTCCCCGCATGATACAGCCATGCCGCTGCAATCCAGTCCTTCTTCTGGCACCGCCTTACTTATCCCCTGGCTTTGGTTGGATTACTTGGATAATGTGTGAAAGATAAGGGAGATCAGGCACAGAACATGGCTCATCCACACCAGCCAGGTGTGGTTAGATGCACTTTTTTTGTGCTGTGTGATATAGAAAGCAGATTAAATGGATGATTGGATGAAATTATGTGTTACCCACGGATTGTATACACTTGAGCTGTGTTTACCTAATGCATATCAAGTTAATTATGAGCCTGATTTGCCTGATTACAGGGAATTCAGTGTGTGTAGGTTTCCCTGTGGAGTTCTTATGTTGTGTGTGTTGTATGTTAACCAAATGCTTTTACATCCTCCATGTTCTCCGTAAAATCCACTAATGTGAAACCAAACAACCCTGGATAAAAAAGTGGTGTGTTCACTGACTGAACACATTCTGTAGTTTTTAGTGTCAGGGTGATGAATTATTAATGCTACAGCAGGCTGATAGAATCTAAACTCTGTATGTAGCACATTGGCCCTGAATGCTCAAACCCAGCTTTACTCAAAATATTCACAGCCACAAGATGCATATATGCGTACACTGACTGGCAAAAAAAAAAAAAAGCCACTTGGATTTAACTGATCAAATAGACACAGGTCTATTGAATACTCACTACATGGACGATTATCTTCAGCTAGAAATAAATCATTTAACCCCAGCTGATGCAATGAGTAACTTCTCATTTCTTAAACAACCATGGTAAAAGACAAACCCTGTGGTCATGAGAAATATGAAAGTCTGTTTAAAAAGAGTCAAATCATTGGCATGCATCAAGCAGAGAAAATATCTGAGGAGATTGCAGAAAATACTATAATTGGTTTAAGAACTGTCCAAAGCATTGTAGCCTTCAGAAGACCGCTAATCAGTGAGGCTAACTGAAAAAAAAGGGAACGGAAGACGATTGCGTGGTCTGATGAGTCCAGATTTACCCTGTTGAGTAGTGATGGGAGCATCAGGGTAAGAATAGAGGAAGGTGAAGTGATGCAATCATCATGTCCAGTGCCTACTGTACAAGCCTGTGGGTGCAGTGCTGTGATCTGGGTTTGCATATTTCAGCTCATCTAAATGATGACAGTGAACACGTGCTGTAATCAAAGCTAAAGATGGTCCAACATGATATGAGAGCCTGACCTTTTTTTGGTGGCAATTTATTTTAGCCAGGCAGTGTATATGCATGCACCTGCTTCCATTTGAGTTTGTCCTCCTGGCTTACAGTGGAGGCACCATCGTAATGGAATTGGTCAAAATCTCAGATGTTGGTAAAATAGCAGAAAAACTTCTGATTGTGTCAAAAACTGGCAATTCCACTGATTGATATCTTTGTTAGACTCTTCACTGAAAGCTTGCACCTGTTTTCATAACACACATCTGCAGAATGCATTAAGTACTGAAGAAAAAACAGCATTTATATCATATTTCCATTTAATTTGCATCTCCTTCTGCTTTAGGCAGACAACAAATCTCAAAACAACAAATTAAACCCCTGCAAAGTTTTGAAGGCAGATTTGGGAAGAACTCCAGTGTTCCTCCGGCTTATCAAACAGCCTCTCTTCCATTGAGTGAAAAATACAAAACATTAAGAAAAGCAAGATGATATCAAAGCACAAGTTCACCATGACTTATCAGGTTTCATTCATCCTCAAAATTGATTTTCCTACATGGGGAGGGCGTTTCTGGCAGGCAGTGTGTGTAGGGTTGAATTAACCAGGGTTGGTTTTGGTGCATCGACACACACTGCTCAAATCCCATTATTTCTTTTTACCATCACATCAGAGGTTTGTTAGTGATGCTGTGTCTTTGATGAGTGCATGCAGATGAGGTTATTATTCAAGGTTGCTCTACGGTCTGGATCCTAGAGGAGAAAAGATGTGAGGCTAAAGGGGAAAGAAATGGTGGTGCACAACAGGATGGCAAGCTTTTACAATCTTCTGTTGAGTTTTTTTCTGTGATGATTTCTTTGAGGCTTGAATGGAGTATTTGGTTGATTTTGAATAAGAAAAACTAAATCTTCTACAGCCATGTTTTTTGTTTTTTTTTTTTGCACTGGAAAACTGACTCTGTACGCTTGGATGCAGGATGTTGAAATTCTTCATATATATCAATATCTTTGATGTGTGGCACCAGACTGTGAATGTTATTTTTCACATCAGCGTTTCCTGTCAATGTTGTCTTTTGGCTGTCAGGGAAAATCACAAATGGTCTTTTTGATGTAAGCTGCAATCCTCCACATTATGGTGTGTAATAAATTGGATGAATCCAACAAGTCAATGATTTGCCCTGCGTGAGCACAATTAAAGCCTCATCTTATTGGTCAGTCCCATCGATAGAAATGTTCAGTGCAGAAAAGTGTCCAATACCACAGATATAATTGTGTCATTATTAGTCAGCTTTCCTCCTGGTTACCCAGATGTATTGTATTAGATTCTGATTGGTCATAACCACACAACTCACTTTTCTGTCATTTTTGTTCAAAGGTGTCAGCCTCCAAAGCTCTGAGAAGAAGAGCTGAATGAGGAAATATGTCCACATAAATATTCCTGCAGAACTCCTCTTTATCCTTTCTTTTGTAATTGTTTTGTGGTTGTTCTTGGCACTGCTAACACCATGGCTGAATACAAGTTTGACATGACAAGTTCTTTAAACGTCAAGTGATGCCAAACAATAAGTAGAATGCCAAGACATTATAACCCCTCTTCTCATCTATAAAAAGGTTCCAGACCTAAAAGGAAAACTTAATTTGGACCTGATTCAAGATTTAGCTCTTCTTTAATGTAATAAACGGTGCATTATTGAGATAAATAAAGGCTTGTGAGCCATCTTTAAAATATTAAATATCAGATTTCCCGGCCATGATCATTTTTCAGATTCCCCATTACTTCATTTCTTCAACACAAGCTGGCACTGATCGGGTATCCCTTTGCAACAGAGCACTTTGTCTTCATGTGTACTGTAACACAAAGCTCTGAGCTGAAATACTGCGGTAGTGGGAAACGAGTAGTTGTGTGTAAGACAAGGTGAAGGGCTTTGTTTTCATAATGTTTTTCCTATTGCTTTGGAGTTGCCTCTGAAGCTTTGCTGCATGAAAATGCAGAGCACAGTTACAGGGTTATTTGAAAGAGGAGATTTCTGTTTCTGAAGTGAATTCATTTAAACACAGTTTGTGTAGAAGTGACTGAACAAAATATATTCCATCCCTGAAATCCAGACATGCATATAGAGACCAAATCTTTCTGTCCCTGCTACCCACCACTACATGTCTCTTTGCCCCTCAGCTCTGACTCTTGTAAACCACATTGAGTGTTATGCCACAAAGAGGCCATTTTGCATATTGCATATCAATAAAAAGCATTCAGCTCTTAAGCTGGTGGTTTTATTGGGCTTGTGCAAAAACAACCAGCAGATTGGTGGCCATTCATGCAGCACGCCATGGTTTGTAATGCTTGTGCTTTATGGGGGTAAGGTTTACACACGTCATCTGGATGATCAACCAGTCAACTTTTATGAAGAGGGAGTATCTCCTTGCATCACTGATGTTAAATAAAGAAGAGAAAAACTAAACACAAATCCAGCACAGATGAGGTATATTACTTTTGTTGTAGAAGAGGGTGTATGTCTTTTTTTTTGCACTAGGATGATGCAGGAGTTTATCTCACTGTAATTTTCCATCCAGCTTCTGCAGGGGCTGCACGGACTGATTTATGCTCCAATATGACTTCTTTATTTTGCTAATATCCCTACAGAATGTAACAGCACAAAATCTTCCTTTGAGATAATCATCTGGTATAAAAACAGCCATTTGAAATGTTGGTTTTCCAGCAGCCGTATGTTCCTCACACAGCCACACAGGAGGAAGGTGGATTGCTGCTGTTATAAAAATGCAGGCCTGGAGAGATGAAATGATTGGATGCTGCAGACATTAATGAAGCTAAAATAATCAGTAACATTCATTATCAATGTAGAGTAGGCTCAGTTTTTTTTTTCCAAAGCAGCGAATGAAAAGAACCTGCAATTCACAAGTATGCTATGATGACAATTTACATACAGTGATAATCTGACCTATGTGTGTTACTTGTATTCAATGTACAGAAGTGGAATGAATCATGCAGTGTAACATTAAACAGATGAAGTTGATCATTTCCGAGCTCTTGAGGGGGCTTTGAGAACTACCTAGAAAAACTAGCGTCTTTATGGGTTAAAGACTCCATTTCCCACGAACCTTTGTGCACACCTTTGGATTTCAAGATTTTTACAAAATCATTGTGGACAGGCTTTTAAAACATCAAACACTTCCATATCCCTAACACTGAAAGTATTATACACAACAAAATGTGGTTATAAATGTTTTAAGAAAGGGTTAAGGCCATTGTCTTCCTTTCCCTCATCTCTGTTGACAGGCTTTCAATATTGGGTACAATGCAAACAGGAATAAAAAAAGCCTCATTTGTATTGCTGATCCAGTTTTGTTGGTGTGATGGGAGGGCATCACACTGTCAGTGCTGTGAATGCAGAAGGCATTCACAGCAATGCTCTTCTCTTCTAATAATTAGCAGCACTTGCCTTCATATTCATGCAAAGTCTCATTGTTGTTGTAATTGAGCTACTCTCACTGGCACCTTGTTTTGACACATTTCCTGCTGAAAGATGAGTATTTAATCACAGCTGTTGCTGCAGGGTCAACCAAAGCTGGCAGCCTGCACTGTACACTCAAAATACATCTCAAACACTCATCATGTGCAAAAAAAGGTGATGCAACAGAGAGAGGGACACCAATCGAACTCAGAGCTCTCCTATAGAAACATAGCATTTGAAATCATCTCATGGATGGGACCTGAAACAGAGCTCGCAGGCGTGCGGCGAGGTTAAAGAGGCGAGGGTAATTGCTGTAACCTATCTGGGTGGAAAAATATTTGCCCGTGTTCCCAGTGTACTCGTGTACTCTGTACTCTGATGCACTTGGGCATGAAATTGTTCCCCTTTCCACCCTAGCAAGCCCCCGAGCCCAAGTCCATTGCCTATCCCCAGCCAGGCAAGTTGGCCTTTCCGCATGTGTGTCTTTGTGCAGCGCATGGTCTGTTTGCCTTGCCTGTGTGAGTGTTTATTCGATAGCTTGTTGTTGGTTGTGTGTTTGCAGGGAAAGAGGAGGATGGTGATTGGTGTTGGGTGTCAGCTGGCTCTCTCCATCTCTTCTATGACTGACAGAATAACTGAGCGAGCGTTGCAGTGATTATGGGCTGCATGGAGAACTGAAGCAGAGTGATCACAGAGCATTTCACGCTAAAATCGGAGAGAGGGACAGAACAGAATGAGAGAAGCTGATTTGTGGAGTGAAGCTCAAGTGTTTCTGGAAAGGAAACACAGATGCACATGTTCATTCATACATTGATAGAGCAATGTGTGGGTTTTTGGATACAAAAAAAAATCCAGGTTCCTTTGTTTGTGGTTGATGAATTGACAAATTTCAATAGATGACATGAATCCTGACCACGTGTTACATTGAAGTCCAACAACTCATGTTATATGATACATTTCTCCATTCATGTGTGTAAAGAAAACAAGTAAGGCATATCTGACATGCGTCCCACTGTGATATGTACTTGATAAACTCTGCCCAAGGGATGTGTGTTTGCGCTGGATTATCTCACTGTATGATGTATAGAAATCGTCAAGGGGAATACACTCTCCACACCGCATATCCCATGACAATATGTGCCACAGAAATCATTTAAACGGTCGTGAAAAGCACTTGTATTTTCCTGCATGGTTGCATTGATGGGACCTACTGTAGCCATGTGGATGTCATGACTGGAATGAGGTCACAAAGAGAAATGAGTATTTTGATTTTGTTTCTCGTGTACATGAAAGGCATTGCGTGAATGCATTTGCACAAAACTGTTTTTTGAAATGTCACACTTGAACTGAACATCCTGGTAGTCAATGGCCATCAGTGTATTGTCACCATTGCTCCTCTTTCACACGAAAACCATCACGTTTTACATTAATTCTACAGTCTTTGATCACACTGTGACAGTCACACTGAGGCTAAAATTTGCCAGCTTTGATGCTAAATTTAGATGGTAGGAACATCAGTATTTACAGCAGATCCAATTTAAATCACAGACAAAGTCACAGGATAGTTAATGTTAAGGCTGAAGATACAGATACATGTTTCATGGAAAAAGCAAGGGAAGTCCAGGGATGAAAATCTATGTAATGACTTCAGATACAGTGCTAGGCTGTTTGGACAGGATAAAAAAAATATTTGGGATGTCTTAAGTATTACATTGCAACGGAAAATAATAGAAAATAATAATTAAAGTAAATTGATACATACTTGTTCAGTTCTGGGTTGCATCCAAGTGGCAACCTTTGAAAACCTCTCATAAAAAAATGTATACATTTGCATCTACAGGACTGACTGAGCTGAAAGCCAGGGGAGCTGTAGGGGAATGTTTACTCAACTAACTCGCTGGTTAAATCAATCAAACAAACAACAACTCTATTCATATAGATCCAATTCACAAAAATCATTAAAGTCATCATAAAAATCAGGACTTGAAATATTCATTACTGCAGGCCCACAGAGCCTGGCATATGTAGCGTCTAACTTCTGGTGCAACCACTTGCCACTAGCCAGGGCTATGGCTCCATTCAGTGGCGACTTCCACATTGTGATAATCCACAACAACCTTTATAGGCCTGGAACTAGCACTGGTACCTGTTCTGTCGAAAAGGGGTGAGGGAGTTGATGGGGAAATGAATTTTAGTGCAGAAATCAGTGACCTTTTAAAACTCCAAGTAGTGTCAACAGCCTTGATTGTTGGGGTTTGTAACGCTGCCATGTGACCTTATACTACCTTTGCACTGAAAACTTCAACTGGGTTTAAAGTTACTTGGCTACAAACGTAATCCTAACTAGCTACAGTTGAAGCAGTTTAACACTTGAATTCTACTCCCTTTCAGCATTACTGTCCCTTGTCCCCCGTTTTTCAATCCTAAACGTGAAAAGAGAAAACCCTCAGTGTCTACAGCAAAACGGTGAAGGCAGATCACTCACTCAAGAGCTTGTAGCTTGATTCATGAAAAATCATTAGGACAAGAAGACTGATTGGATATGAAATGATCTTTCCCCAGTGGCAATAAATGGGAATGACATTAGGAGACTTGATGCTAGATTAAATGACTTGTTAAAGTGGATGTTTTTATGTTCAGAGCATGGATCTCCCCCCTTGCCGGCACTTTAAGAAGGATGTTTTCCACCTGAAGATGATCACAGGATGAAGAGGAAAAAGGGGGAGAGCAGGAATAAAAGAGGGCCGGATGATGGCCTAATGGAGTGGATGAGCAATTGCGTCGATGACTCAGGATGAAGGGATGGCACTCATTTGATGAATGGATGATGGAGGGGAGCGAGGTAGGCGGAAGATGGATGTGATATGATGGAGAGTAGTAGTCTTTAAATGCTACATCATGTGGGAGCAATTCATTTCATTTACCTCATTTCTCTCCTCAAGGTGCTTCATTTTTCTGTTTTTCTTTGTGTCTTTCTTCACTTTTTTACTCTCACTTCATCTCTTTTCTTGCCTTTTTCCTGCTTTTCCTATTCCCTATCTTTTGACTTTTATTTCTTACTTTGCAATCCTCCTATATTATGTTTCCTCCTTCCTTCCCCTTCCTTTTCTTTCTACTTTCCATTCATCACGTCATTCTCTCTACTCCTCCCCCATCTCATCCTCTTCCTATTTCCCTAATGCCTTCTTAATATCTGCCTCCATTGCTGTCTTACCCTGCCTCCATGTTTTCAGCTTGCCTCCCATCTTTATTTCCCTACATTTGTCTAACCTCTCTGCCACACTCTAATAGCTGTCATGCGTAATCCCTCCCCCTTCCTCTGTCCTCATCTTGTTGTGACCTCTCTCTCTACCTCTTCTACCTCTTTGTCACCCCCTCTTCTCAACAATAACATTCCGGCCTTCTCGTTTGTGTCTCTCTGCGACATTTCTCTTCCTCTTCTACATCAAACAGTTCCTTGCCCCCTCCCTCTTCAGCCCTCTCCGTCTCTTGTAAGCGGGGCAGGTGGTGGTGCAAGTACATGCTTTCAGTGGGACATGCCTGCACTCAGATTTAAATAGATAATGGCAGAGCCCGAGTGCTTGTTGGGCCCGCTGAATAATGCATAGGATCCTGAAGGCATTGTTGCCAGGCCTCACTGATGGTGACATGCATATGCCAGCTCCCCAGCCTGCAATATTGATATGAAGAGAGAGGAAGGGACTTGGTAATAGTTATTTTTACCCCCTGCCCCCCTCCATATATGTTTATATAAAAACATATTAAGGGGGATGCTCCCTATGGCATCCATAGTAGCTTTCAAACTCAAGTTGTGTGAGTAACATATCAGAAGTAATGGTATTAGCAAATACAGATCAGCCCCTCTATAAGAAATGAGAAACATAATGCAAAAATAGACAAGCTAAACTGCAGTTCTTTGCAAGAGGGCCCACTTTGACTTTATAATTTTGTTTATCTAGTGACAACCCATCCCAAGAGTTAATTTAACAGGCTATGAACTATATTTGACCTCACACCACAAATTAATAATAAAAAAAAAAAAAGTTACTCAAACCAGCTATGAGCAGTTTCTGGAAAGCTAGCCGTAGCACTAAGGATAAAGACTCTGCTTCCCATAAGCCTTTGCTCCCCACTTTCGAACCATGCCCCCTTGAAGTAAAAATGTTTATGTTCCCAATAGCACTCTAGCGTTGAAATTTTGGATTTTCAAATTATTTCAACGAGTGCCCCAGAAAAAATTTCGTTTAAGTTCTTCTGCCTCCTGTGCTTCGATCAGGGTCTTCAAGCTTCTAAGAAATGAAAATACAACCAACAACATAGTGGATCACCCTTAAAATGCTGATGACATGCTGTTTACAGTGGCCACACCTGGACACTTTTCTGAGCCAAAATTTTTGAAAGTGAAAGCCAACCAACTTAAGGAAATAGACAAAGAAGTGCCTCGTGCTGACTTGAGAGCAGAAGAGACCCCAAGTTACCTGGTGGAGCAGGTGTGTGAACTTGCTATTGTCCACAAACTGAGACGACCACTGACTGTCCCAGCCTCTCTGAGCTGTCAGACTTCTCAGTGATGTCTATTTGGTGTAAAGGGACTATAGCAGCTTGTTTTCATTCACAAGTTGTTGAACATGGACCCATTTTCACAGTCCTCAGTGTCTCTCTCACACACACACTAACGGTAGGCTGTGTTTCAGCTCTTGACTGCTCAAAGTAAAAGATGGTTAAGACCAACAGATTCAGCTTGAAGTGGCAGTTGTTGAAGAAGTGCAGGCCACAATACAGCACAATACAAGGCCTGTTTGCTCTCGAAACAAGAAGTGTGAAAGAAAGTGTGTCCTTTTAATATGCCCTGTGACATTTTTCCTCCCCTTACCATGCAGCTTTTGTTTGGCCGATTATAACTAAACACACTGTTTGACATAAACAGCGCGCTAAGAATAAAGGTTTAACCTTTGATGAGCTGTGAAGCTTGTCATCTTCTGATCATCTGGTTGGTGGGTTGATCTACTGCTCGACAGTCCACATGTCAAACAGTGAGGCAAGACACTAAACCCCAGTTGGCTTCCTATGGCATCCATAGGCCTGCATGCGTGTTTGAATCGGATTTAAATGAGATCCTGATGGACGGTTTGGGACTTACTGTCATGACAGCCTCCTCCAACAGTGTATGGTCTGTGTGAAAGAATGGAGTGTTGCTTAAAGGCTATAAAAGATGTTTCTAAGTGCAGACCATTTCCTCTTTTGCTGACTCTGACTGACTTTAAGTCTTGTTGGATATCTAGATTTGAAAAGAATAAAACAAACAGTGGGCTGCTGGATATATTACTAGGCTGGTCAGTTAAAACTGACACCATCAAGAACAATGTGAACTTAGCTCCAACCAAGAAAATGAACAGCTCATTCATGCTGTGGGTAGAGTGGCTTAAAATGGTACTCCAGTTTAACAACTCATTGAGCATTAATTTGATTGCTGGTGCACCCAAATTAATTTCTGATTCAGTCAAAATGGACAAAACAGCACAATTACCAAAGCAGTGTTTATTATTATTATTATTATTAGTAGCAGTAGTAGTAGTAGTAGTGGTATCATTTGGTAATAGACCCTCCGACTGTGAGTTAGAGGAGAAAAAGAGACTTGGAGATCTAAAAACAGAACACATTTTGTGTAAAGATCAGATTTTCAGATCAGAAGACTAGTAACCACTGTGTCAGGAGTCTTCAACACCCTGAAGACAGTCCAGATTTAGTTCTCAACCACTTTGACCAGATCTGAAAGATTAGCCGAACACAAACCTTTTTAATTTCTCTTTCAGTCATACAATCTCATGTTAGTCTCTTATGAAACATAATCAGAGGGCTGATTGTTTCGCTCTCCTGCAATCCAACCCACTAACAACCATCAGTGTTGTCCATTTGGTCTAATTACTGATCTTCTGTACCGTCAGGCTGCTGATATGGGATTTATTGGTTTACTGGAATAGCATTGTGAGATTTCTGAGTCCTCATTTACAAAAGAGAAAGAGGGTAGAAACAAAGAAAGAGACCACTTCTTTTTAAGTGTGACTTATTCTCCTGGATGTGAGACATGATTCGACTGAGTTTTCCTTCTTTTCAGTTTTTTCAAAGTTTTAGGGACAGTTGGGCAGAAAAACTTGCAGGAAAACATTATAAAAGGAATCAGTGGAGCTGTAAGAAGTAAAAATATGGCCCATTGTCTCTTGGTATCCAGGCTGCGAGCTGTGCACTGGTGCTTGAGGAGAAGAGGAAAGAGAAGATGGAAAGAATTGTTACTGTGATCTTATCTTGTTATTTTCTCTCTCGCTGGTTATTCACTACTTTTTTCTTTAAAGCCTTCTCCTGGAGGGCGCTTCTCTCTTTTCAAGAATACAGGGCTGCTCCCTCAGGGGGGCATTTTAGGGAGCTGTTTGCGTGTGGCTGCCTCCGACTGTCTGTCAGAGAGAAAAGGGAAAGAAAGGGAAGCAGAGTGGTGGAGGAGATGGAGGAGAGAAGGACAAGACGTTGTTTGATCAGCGGGATGCTGAGTCACACTGGGATGCGATGGAGAGATTGGTGCTCTGCAAAAGAGAAGAGGGAACAGAAAGAGGACGACAGAGAGATGGACTAAATAAGAGTTTTCCTTCCTCCTTCAGATGTCTTTGACAGAAGAGAAATTTATAGACACAAAATCATAGACGCAAAAATCTTCCATTTTGCTCTCCTTCCGTGTCTCTGGGTGTCTTTCTTTGAGTTGGGGTGTAATATGTGTGCCAGATGAAGCAAAAATCCTGTCTACACTCTGACAAAACGTGGGGTCCTAAAAGCTGGGAACCTTTAAGGTTGATGTTGAGTAGGTGTTTAAGTGGATCCATTACTGTCACACCAAGTCAGAAACAGATAGATCTTTCAATGTTCTCTGTCTTCTCTAAACAAAATCACTTAAGGTTGTTGATCAGAAAAGTTAAACTATTTGAAATGAGTAACTAAAGGAAGCTACTCAGTTTTCAAAATATATATGACCAAGTTCCAACTGATTACCTGACAAGGGCTGTCTCTGACTCAAAATTATGTTAGGCAAAACAGATCTGACTCTTCAGTACAACTATTTTACCCATCTTTGAGATAAAAAAAAGTTTCGAGTTCACTTTCTAACTTTTGAATCAAAAAATTAGTTGGGTAGTAAACTAAAGTGGTAGCTTGGCTCACTGGGCCCAAAACCATGCATGAAGCCAGCCAACACTAGACAATTTGTGGATCCAAATCTATTTCATGATTATGGGAACACATACACACAGAGGACATTTCAGACCATTTTTGAGTACAGAAATCCTGGGATCACACACCAAATAAATCCATAATTCTGTTACACCACACTGCAATAATTCCACATACAGAAGACTCTGGGATGAAATTTGACTTCAGGCAATAAACACAAACACAGGGTCTCTAATCTGGTCTGTTTCCTATCATTGAACAGCATTCGAAACAAATGTAAAAAATCTGGGTTCATAATAGCAAAATCTTGTCTTGCTTTCAAAAATTCCCATCACCCTTTGTAGAGTTTTGTGTCCCCGTGGCACTGATGAGCTGATAAATCTGGTTGGCAACACTTTCTAGTCTTTTCCTCTCGTTGGTTATTGTGGGTACTCAGAGACAGTTCAACTAGGAATAATGAATATTAAACAAGTCTAATATTTATTATTTGTGATCAGCCAGACTCAAACAAGGCTGGGGCAGTAAAACACTTGTATCAGTACCAAATATTTTAGGTTTGTTTGGACTAATATTCAGAAACAACGAGTTCCAGGTCACAACCTCACATCTAGTCTAGTTTAACAAAAAAAAACAAAAAAGAAACCCAGACTTTTAAGTGAATGGTTGGGAGTAAAGGTTAAAAAAAGCAAAGTAAATTCCCCCCTGAAAGAAATCACAAAAGCAGTCAAGAATTCCTTAGTGAAAAATACAGAAGGTTTGGGGAGGAAGCAAAAAAGCAAAAAACACCCAGCACCAAAATAGCTAAGCCGTAAAGAAATTGGATATAGTGAGCAAACTGCACACCCCTACCCAACTCAACAGCTCACTACCTCTGATGTTAAGATAATGAGTCACTATCAGAGCTGTGCAACCAAAGGGTTAAATAAACTTTCCACACCTGGTGTTAATCAAGGCACAGGCGCGCACACGCCTGACCTGCTGTTGGTAATTGGAGCCTTGTTCACACAAAAAAATCACACTTCTAGAATGAGCCACCCTTCTTTTTACCTGAGTTTTCACTTTATTTGTTTTGAAGAAGAATAGACTCATGTTGATGAAAAACTGAGCCAACACTAAAAATGCAGCAAGCAGCACCGTTATCTCCTCTCATCTCATGTAAGTACAACAGTCTGTTGAATAGATGCTGATTTTTGTTTAAAGTGCTTCAAATTTAGTGCTTTAATTGAATTTAATCACCGGTCCATTTGCTTTGGAGATGAGGAGACCTCTGTGGATAGTTCAGTTTGTGAACAATGAACACTCATTAAAGCTAGCTGCCATGCTAACGTAGCTCCTGTATTGATATGAGTTCATGATGCTGCTTTACAGAGTGCAGGAATTTGAAACAAATCAGGAGTTGGTCTCTTTGAATTATTTGCTCATGTTGACAGCCCTCAATTTGACCATTATTTGAACTTTTCTCTGTAAAACAACACAAAATATCAAGTTAGCTCAGACCACAACACCAAAGCACCATCCCATGCTAATTCACTATGACAGACATCATCTATTCATTTTTCCCTTTCTAATTAGTCTTAACAACTCTGCTCCTTCAGCCCATTTCAGTCGTATCAGAGCTGATGTCATCCTTTATTTGAATACAGAATTTGATAGCTAATAGGAAACAGAGTTGTGCAGATTGCAAATTGCAGATGAAATTGTAGATTTGTCATTGGAACAGGGGTACTCATTCCCATTTGGGGCTGCTTTGGGTTAAATGTGGCTCATCTGGAGGAGGGCCAGTGGTGGCAGTGGCTGCCAGGAGGAGGAAGGAGGGGTCCACAGCTGTCACAGCTCCGACCAGACTGCGTACAGGGGAGCAGAGGTCCAACAGTCTGACATAATACTGCACGACTCTGACCTCTGTCTGCCATTTGACAGCGAACAGGAGGGAAACACTGAAATGTTAAAAGTTACTCAGTGAAAGGAGACCAGATCTGAATGCAGACTGGTACTAATTTGTTTCTAAAGGACAGAGTTTAATGACAGTATCAGCAGATGCAATTGAGTAACTGATCATTGAAGTACTGAAGGTTGTGATTGTCTGGGTTTAGCTCTTTCTCTGACCCTTCACCCTGTAAAAACTGGTAGTGGTGATCCCAGCAATCACATAAACAAGCAGGAAAACAAACTTTAGCACAGCGGCAAGATTTACACACTCACCTCTGTGACACTTGGTTGCATTGGTTGAATCACCTGAGGGCTGCAGGACTAAGACCATTAGAGAGGAGCACAGTCAGAGTTCATGTAGCTACAGCAGCCACTAATGGAATACATCAGCACCCCTGTGTGTGTGTGTGTGTGTGTGTGTGTGTGTGTGTGTGTGTGTGTGTGTGTGTGTGTGTGTGTGTGTGGACATCTTCATTGTGCACATGGCAATACATCCAGTGTAAATGTGTGTGTAGTTAATGATAAATCCATGCCTGTAGATGCATGAATGCATGTACTCCCTAATTCATATCATGCCACTACTTTCCAGCTCATCTTCTGTGTTGGCTGAACTCTGCATCCATTTACTCTGCTCAAGGAAATCCTGCACACACTCCCTCCAAATGATCACTGCAGGAATGTGCATACAGTGGTAAGGATGATTGCCTGTAGGCATTTTGTTAAGAGGATTGGTGCCAAAACCATTGGCCGGGGCGTTAATTGATTTTGATAAGCAATGGATCATTAAAATGATTTACCAGGAACAAATTGCCAGGAATTGGCTTTTTACTGCTTCTCCAGAGAGAGAATTTGCTGCGTTTTTGAAATTTGGGATGATGCCTTATTGCTCAAATGTGTGAGGCGGCTTTATTTATCTTATATTGAAAACCCTGAATTGTAACTCAGTCCATTACAAAGTAATTAATATGTGTTTTGGAGTTTCCAACTCATTTTTTGCATCAGTGTGGGTGTGAAAGACATAAATATGAGATGATTCAGCTTTGCAGAGGACTTGAAAATCTGCCAGAACAGCTGTTAACTCATTAGCAACATTTGTTATTGAGATATTTTGCATAGAAGCCCCTAAATTAGAGAGATTAAATCATTATTTTGTATGGATGATTTATTTTTCTTTTTGAAACTGCAGTATTTTATAACAAGCAGCACAACTTGCTCAGAAAATGGGATGATATATGACACTAACTGAAATGATGAACATGATATCTGATAAAAAAACAGCTTCAATAAAAAGAGCCTTTATCTTTTAAACCAATTTTTAAATATATTCATTTGCACTGTTATAAAAATATGCACGAAGGACAAGTTTTCCTCTTAACAGAACCTTGAAATTTTTACGAGTTCCTCCAGTTGTGGAAACATATTGACGTGTATGGTATACTGTTTTTTAAAGCATTGTGAAAAGAAAAATGAAAGTTGTTGTTTCCAATGCAATGTTGTATGTACAAATATCCATTTTGCCCAGTTAAGCTGATTGCAGAAGTACTTTTGCTGATGTGCATGACACACTGATTGTATCATATAATGCAAGGTGTCTGGTGTGTTTTTTGGGCTGTTTGTAGAACAAAACAGGCTACTTGAGGACATGATTATTCAACTGCACTTTATCTGATGTAAAAGGGATATTATGCTGTCAAAAAATGTAGAAAAATAAGTCATCTACCTGAGCCAATAACACCTACTGAGCTGGATAACACCCATCAGGCTCTTTGTCATGACTCAGTATCAGAAGGCAGGTGTTGATTACGCACAGAATACATTTGCAGGTTTGAAGTCATGACTTCATGTTTAATCACTTGGGTTTCTGAAGCCAAATTGTAATTCAGCATCTAACTAATGGCTGATCCAGAGGGTGAATTATTTGTTGGTTTGTGTGAAAGCCAGCGATGTTAAACTCAGGACCTTATTTTAAAGGTCTGTGGCCTCGTCTCGGACTCATGAGAAAGAGCACTTTGCCTTGGTCTTCTCTCGGTTAGAGTGAACTCCAGTTTTTCTGTCAAGGGTGGTCAAGACCTGATCTAGCCCTATGATTTCCGCGTTAATGGAATTGCGGAATTGGCCAATAAAAACGGAATCTACTGCTAAACGCGGAATTCCGCAGAAATTGACATATTGTGACCATGCAGAAATAAATCTGTACCTGAAGGCTGTAAACCAAGGGGAAACACTGAAACGTTTGCATGTCCTTTCATTCAATAAACTCTGTGATATATTTTTTACTTCACATTACGTGATCGTTTCTGCCTTTCTGCGCATTTAAACTCTCACACACAGACACGCACACAAACACACACACTCTCGAGCTCACTCCGCAGACAGAGAACCACCAAAGAAACAAAAATAAATCTCTGCTTTTTAAAGCATTTTCAGCGCTATAAGATACCAACTGACGTTTTACGATGACGCAATGACGTGTCTCCAACTCGTTTGTGGAAACCAAACAGATTTTAAGGAAGAACGGGATTAGAACCATCTAAGCACTAACACGTAAACCAGTACAGCATACATTACATGCTTATATGCTTGTTGTTCTTTTTTTCTTTAAATCAACTTAGCTTTGATAAGAGACTACAAAACCCATTCAGAAACACTTCCATTATAAATTTTGCACCACAACATTTATAATGTGATATATGCCGTTACCGTGAAAGGATCCAATTCGTACCGTGATATTTTGGGTTATACCATCCAGCCCTAATTTGCAGTAACCTTGTTTTTGTCTGTCAAATGAAAACTAGATTGAAGGGAGAATGTTCTTTAGCTGTTCAGCTTTTTCATGGTTTTTAAAGCAGATTTTAGGGTCTTGGTCTTTATTTGGTCCCAAGCCACAAAAGTCTTGGTCTTGGTATATGTATAATGTGTCTCTGTGTCATTTGAAATCCATCTGGCCGACATTGAGAGACCACTTCTTACACCAGCTTCAGTAGCGTGGCATGTAAGTGTGTGAAGGTGCAAGTGCGTGTGACTTGGAACATAAATCCCACAGCTCATATCATTACACAGCTGCCCTCCCAACCTACATGGTTTCCCCCGTCACTCTGTCCTGACATTTTCTGACTCACCTCCCCCTGGTTCACACATTCCTCGTTTTTCTCTCGCTCTCCTGTTTTCAACCTCTTTTTTCAGGGTCTTGGTCTCACCTCATCAGCCTTTGGGGAGGGTTTGAGGTATACGGAGAAGGTGAGGGTCAAGGTGAAGTCATGAGGGAGTTTATGAGAGGAGGTTGAGAGAAGATCTGAGTGTGATGGAGAGCCAAGGAGATGAGGGGTGAGGTCAGCAGGGAGAGGCTGGTGGTGAAAAGGAATGAATCAAGGAGAGTGGAGGATGGTAGGGGTCAGGATGATGTGAAATGAAATGTGGAATGAAGCAGGGGTATGATTTGAGGATAAAATGGTGGTACAGGAAAGGACAAATATCACAAAAGTTGAGGTGGTCGGGGGTGGGTGATCACTGTGTTCTCATCAGCAATCGCTCATTGTTTTGCAAATTTTACAATTAATAGGATCCTCAGCTATGGTTTGGTATTGAAGTAAGAGTTTATTAGCAGCTAGTTGTTTTTACTTAAAATAGCAAAATGATGGAGGAAAAAAAAAACCTTCTGCATCATCCTTACTTGAACCAAGAAAATAACTCATATGACTCATCCCATTTCCTAGAGATTTGGTTTCTAAAGAGACATTCAATAGAAATCACCAACTTGAAAATGCCGATTCCAATTTACTTAAGGATAAGGCAAAGATGAGTCTGGCAAAATGAATCATAGCTGCTTGCCAAGACACAGGCATGTGTTAGACATCAAGCACAACCCCAATTATTCCAAAATCACTGTTTCAGGCTGTAGACAAATGTAATCCTCTAAAAAGAACATAAAAGTTGACATTCTAGGTACTGCAATATTCTGCACTCCCACATTGGCCTCATTTTTGACAGGAGGTTGCTGGTTGGTTGTAATTTAGGGGCAGCATTTGGATTGAAAAACTGAAGCCTTGAAAAATACTTTTACAGCATTAGAAAGCATCTGGATCGCTATTTTCACTATAGTTAGCACTAAACAGGGGAGATTTTTGTTTTCTAACTCAGCAGTTTAGAAGATATTGGGATCACAAGTTTGTCCAATTAGAGGCCAAGCTCAGCTCACATGACTCAAGGGACGTCCTCTGGCTGTTAAAAAAGGAAGCTCAAAACCCGCGTCATATCCAATATGGCCCCCTGCTGTTGATCAGCTTCCTTTCACTGCATCAGGAACAGATAGCGTGTTATAGCCAAGTCTATGTTCAGTTTATGGTTGTAACCTTTATTATGCTTCTAGAAACCCCCTACCCTTTCCCTAATCTGCAACTCTAGTCAACTGGTGATGGGATCACCACATTTATGTTGCATTATCCAGCTGTATTGAGTTGTTTCATGGCCTGTCACTCCTGCCAGAAAAAAAGGAAAAGGAAAAATAGATGAAGAAGAGCGTAGGTAAGCAAACTTCCAGAGGAGCATTAACTTAAGCATTAACTAAGCACAGCAGCAGGTGACTTCACGCTGGTAGCTTCCAGATTAAGGTGCTGCAGTAGGCATGCAGTGAACGACTGAGGCACACTGGCAGCTTATGTTCAGCACCATGATCAAAAAGGAGTTGCTGAATTAATGTAACAGTACTTGAGGTTTATGTACCAGTGATTCTAGTAAAACTTTCCAAACTCATTTATTTACAGTTTTCTAGATTCTTCTCTCTTAATGTGTCCAGCTGTCCTGGTTTTGTGTTGCCTGTAAATGACCAAAAGCACTAAGATCTGGATGGCAGAGCAACTGTCAACACTGTACCCAAGTACTTCATTGAGCTTATTCATCATTGATTCACAGAATATGTTGCACAAAAATAACATAACGTTTCCGCGATTGCTTCCATTTTCTTTTTCTTTTTTTTCAATATGAACTTAAATAACTTCTTTTAACCCTTTGTGACCTATCATACCAAGTTACCAGAGCATATCTTTACAGTCTTTTTCTAAATAAAAATAGAGGTACAACCTTAGCTTGAATATAATGTATAGGCTTATGTCCAAACTGAAAAACCATTAACCATAAAAAATATAATTTTTGCACATTTTTTTTCTAAATACAGATTCAGCATGTCTGTAGCCCTCAAAAATGTAAATTAAAAAAAACACGAGAATATGTATTTAATGCAGGAAGTGATGTGAACACCTGCAGCCTGGATCATAATGTTTTATACTGGATTTCTGCAAACACATGAGTAGACGGAAAAAGTGCTCAGGGACATGTTGATAATGCAGTCTGAAAATATCACTACCAAGATTTCATATGCAAAGAGAATGATTGGTCTGTCTTATCTGGTTTCAAATCTATTGGTAAGGAAATGAATGAAAATGAAAATCGCAGCTCCAGCTTTAAAGGATGAAACAATCAAGCTTTCAAGTACACAGATATCAAAGTCAGATACACATCGATCTGTCCGTCCACATTCAGAGCAGCAACTCAAAATTAAAGGGTGGGTAAGCCTTATTTTCAAGAAGCAGGTAATGATTTGAATATAGAGACAGAATAATTAAATTTACTTTTTAAAATTTATTCTGATTTATTCTTTCACTGGACTAATATGTACACAAACTAAGACACATCACAAGCTTTAAAGGGTTCCTCACTGACAACAGAGCAGGGTTAGCTGCTTCCTGCTGTCTGTTGTGTTTATGCTAAGCAGGATTAGCAGGGGGAAATTGCTTTTTTCTCATTCACAGGTGAATTGATATGGATTGTTTCATGTCCTATATGAAATAAGGTTTTTGTCCCCCTAAATTTTCTGTTCTCCCTTTCAGATTGGTGTTAGCTTTGTAAGCAGTAAGACTGTCACACATGATCATGAGGTCATTATGATGACAGTTAGCCTCCACAGGGTTCAGTCATACCAGCGATTGCAACAATACTTTTCAGGGAGTAGGTCATTTGTCCTTGTTTCCACTCTGCCCTTCTCGCTCTCTCTCTGTTTCTCTCTCCCTTTCACATTCCATATTCAGTGCAGCCATTCAGGTCACTTCTAATTACTGGGGTCCAATTGGAATTGGCTTTTCAATTTTTGACGCTGCAGTGGTGGAAATCACAAGGAGCCGGTGCCAGCTTTTCTCCCACCCCCACTGGCCTCTCAGCGCCCGCCTAGTATGACTTAATATGCCTGATACATTCACCTCACTGCGCCAACTCTTTGCAATGCAGTGTGACTGTGTGTGTTTGTGTGAGCCAGAAAGAGAAAGATGAGGCTATTACTGTAAGTCACGGAGAGTCCAGCCTGGGAGAGCTGTGTGTTTAGACAGTGAGGATGGGAGTCTGTGTACGCAGGTGAGGGAGAGGCTGACTGTGCATGCGTGTGTGTGTCTGTGTGTGCTTCAGTGAGGCAGAGAGAAGAATTGAGGAATTGAGGGAGAAGAGAAAAGGAGGCATCTTTAGGAAGCGATGGAGGGATGGGAGTGGCAGAAAGCGCCCGGGTCTCTCTCTTCTGTCTTACTGTGGGTCCGCAGTGCAGGAGAAGAGAAGATTAAAGTGGAGACGCTGCTTTTGAAGTTGGGCAATGTAAAAGAAGCAGCAGCTACACACACACACACACACACACACAGCAGCTTTTTCCTTATAGCCTAGTAAAGTGAGGGAATATCAATGCTGCTCAGACTGCCGTTATGTGATCCCTCACTAGGTTTCAACATTCTCTCGCCTTCAGCACAAAAAAATACATCCCTAAAAATGACTCCCATCCCTCATTTAAATGAAAGCAAGGTGATAAAGAAATAAAGTCGATTAAGGCCTGTCTGAGTCGTGTTTGTGGTCGTTGTGGGGATTTGGAGCCTGAGTCCACGCAGATACACCGGCAGCCCTCTCTATCAAAGACGGAAAGGGAAATTACAGCAGCAAATGTTTGCAGTGGCGGTAAATAAGAGGATTAATTGCCCACTTTTGCCACACATACACACACATAGAGACACAGAGAAAGAAAGGGCCTAAATATGATTCTGATGCAGAAATGTCAAGAGGTAATTGAAGGAGTAATAGTTGCACTAGGGAAATGTCAGACTCACCCTTCCATTAGTGTGGAGTCTCCAACATGCACCTTAATGCTATTCATTACAGGCATGAGGCTCACTAAGCCAGTGGTAAACAATGCTCATTGACTATTTCATGGTAATGATTGTGCTGGTGTCACAGAGCTCATGGTACTACAGCACTGCACTCCTCACTGTGTTGGTGTGTATATTGGTGTAAACGTGTGTGCAGTCAGATCTATTCCCGTCCATCATGTTGGTCTGTGTTTGGAGACATCCACATGTGCTGAGTGATCCTGAAGAGTGATCGGGTGTACAGTGTCACTTGGATCACAGTCAAGTACCTAAACTGACAAATCATGAATAAAATTACTCATGACACCCAGAAGAGCTGTCTTCAGCCCGTCAAGTGATGTGTGTGAGTGTGTGTGTGTGTGTGAGAGAGAGAGCGCTGCATGGAGAAGAGCTGTCCAAAATAACCCCTGAAATACTCAGGCCTCGTAATGTGAATATATTGGATTTTAATGTCCTTGTCAAGTCAAATGGTTTCCTATTTGAATTATCTGGAGGCTGGTACAAGCACACTCTATGGCTGCTTTCCTACTTGACCCAAAATCCCCTTTCCAAATGAAAAGAAAATTATGCTAGTCTTTCTTGTTCTTCGGCTTCATCTTTTTGCATCATTCTGCTTGAATGCTCCTTTATCTCTGGTTAGCTCAAAAGCCTTCAGACTTTGAGAGTTTCACTGGATACATCTGCTTTGTTCACATATAGACTGAAGCTCTGACTGAATTGATCGATTTATCTATCTATAGAAATTAGCATCATTACTTTTTATAAATTAGCTAGCAAAAACTTAACTTCCCTGATAACACCACTTTATTGATTGTTCCGACAAGTGTTAACATCTCTCAGGCTGGCTATCTGGTGAACTTATTAAACTGCAATAACCAATAATCTTCCTTCATTAACCATGATACCTTCAGCAGGCTAGTTGTGTTTTTGGTAAGCTACCCATACGTCATTATCCAAAACAATGTCCAGTGCAATTTCATCATCTTCTTTTGCTAGCCAGCAAGTAAATCAATGATCTAGTTGCTGAATAGCTACCAAGCAACATGTATCCGGCTGAAACTGACGGCTTTATCACCTTGATTCCAGCCTTACTGATCTTATTGTCTGTCTGTCTACCTAGTTAGCAACCTATGTATTTGGTTCACTTTAGCAGAAACTGCAAATCTAAATGGGCGAGTGAGGTAATGATCTAATTGGCTAGTTTACTGAACACTTAACAGGCAACTCAAAGGGACTTTCCAAGTGATCTTAGAAAAGCTATCTAGAAATATGCTTGATCATTATTCAAGACATAAAATGAATTGTTCAGCGCATCAACAAAATATTCTGCTATACCTTGGCGTCCCTGAGTCACACAAGACCAGATTGATTGATGGCACACCAAACTCTCTTTTGTAGTAATGATGGAACAGGAGTTGGACTGTCTGACAAAAACAGGACAGAAGCAATGGAGAGAGACAGTGCACAGGCGGCTAAAACACGAGCTAAACGTTAAAACACAGATGAAAGGGGAAAGCATGGGCTAAGCTGTTTGGGATAATGTTCATTCCAACCCACATTCAGCAGTTTTCCTGCAGTCATCTGTTCTAACTTGAGAGTCTGCCAGTAAAATGAGGAGCTAGGTTACATTTGCTCTGCTTGGTGGATGAGCACTGGTAGGACATAACCAGGAGTCACTAACTTTACATCTTACTGATATGTTTCAGAGCACCAGGTTGTGAGTAGCATTAACTATGGTCGGCTGCTGAACTATGGTAAAATCTGAGTTCACAAAGTTTGCTTGTTGTCAGGTTTCATAACAGGAGCTCTAATTAATAATTGATACATTACTATGTTGTGTTGCATACATTAAAAAAGTTATCTTGAAAGGAGAACAATCTTCTTTTAAACCCCACTTTTCTCTATTTTTCCAAAGCAAACTGGAATAAACACATATCTTGGTTCATCTCAACAGTGGGGAGCAAAGGCTTGTGGGAAGTGGCTAGCACTAGCTTTTCCAGACAGTCTTCATAGCTATTTTGATAAACGTCCTTACAAAAATGCTGTTGGCTAACTTTCAAGCAACCCACATTTTGGGAGTTATAAAGACATCTTACCAGGAATGCATTTTTGAAAATTGCTTTGCAGATAAAAATACTTTTACAAAGTTATTTTGGAGCCCACAGTGATGTCTAAGTGAACACGCACAAACACAACAATACATACAACCCTCATGCCTACAAACCAACAAACTCCATTAGTGCTGTGTTTACACACACATAGATACACACTCTGACATCAAATATGCTGGAACAGCCTGAGGTATTTTCACAATGACCATACGTATTTTAAATACATGCATCAGGTCTTGTAATCCATTTCTTTATCTTTAAACATGTAGAATGCATTCTTTGAAATAAACACACACACACACACACACACACACACACTGTTCCAGTTAAGATGATGCTCTCAAGCTGGCTGCTTATGTCTCTGAAGGGACCACAACCTCACCTAGTACTGTACACTGAGAGAAAAGTCACCTGAATTATTGAAGGCAGGAGGAGAGACAGATAGTGAACAGGGAACTTGTGCATGATGGAGTGAGAGGGTAGAGTCTGACTGAAATGAAGGGGGCAGGATAGGGGGGGTGGGGATGAAATGATGAAAGGAACACAGAGGAGGATACAGATGGAGGAGGTATAGGTGTGCAGTTTTGCTGATGGCTTGTTTGCCTGCTGTTGTATAAGGGAGATGACAGCAGAGCTTTACCTACACCGAGTTTTACTTGTTATATGTACACATGCACGGCTTTAAAAACACACACACACACACAGAAATACACACAGAGTCTCCGTCTCATGGGACTGTAGGCGACGTTGTGAGAGAAACACTGTGCTGTAATGTCCTTTTCATGCTCAGGTTACACTACTCAACAGAGCTGCAGAAAATGTCAGGCGTTTTTGCAGTTTATTGCCCATGTCACTTTTTCTGTGGGCAAACTTTTTTGTGAGTGTGTTTCTGTGAGTGCACATGTGTGTGTCTGTGTGTTTTTGTGTAATAAAGTGGCACATTTGAAGGGGGTTTTACTTTCCTCAGTGCTGGCTGGCTTTGTATCAGCACCCAGCTGAATATGGCTGCAGATCAATGTCATCTCTACACACACACACACACACACACACACACACACGCGCACACACGCACACACACACACACAAACACACAAACTTGGACTTGTTTACAGTTTAGACAGCAGGTGGCACAGATAACAGCCACTAAATCCGCAGCCATTTGGACAACTGAATATGAAACCCGGAAAGTTTCTTTTCATCTGTTTTTCAGTTTTCTTCTTCCCTTCCTTCCTTCCTTCCTCATCTACCTTTTTATCTGCCCATAGTCATCTATTGCTGTGTCTTGTCTTGTAAAATTCATCTTATTTTAGATTTGCTTCAGTGACTAGCAACAGCTAAAAATATGGTCATTTGTGCACCAACTCTAAGTGATGTTATTTTTCTTTCCTTCCCTGATCCTCCTTCAAATAACTGGCAGTGGCATAAGGGTGTATTTTTGGACAGTGGCATCACTGCGTGGTGTGGTTACATGTCCAATAGAGCAGTCTCTGTACGATTGACATAAGCTCCTTTGGTGGAAATCTGTTTTTTGAATAATGTCACTTCACCTTGGAGCTGGTTTGGGATTTAGCCCTGACCTCATCTGTCAAACAAAACTTGAAAAAAAGTTGCTACAAGGGATCATGTATGGTAAGCAGGTTGTTATGCTTTGTATTAAGCTCCTGTTCACCCTGTCTAATTTGCATCACTACCTGCTTCATTTATGATCTCACCTACCTAGCAACCAGCTAAAGGTATGAGCAAGTTGACTTGAAATAATATTTTAAAGTTGATTTTCTTTCCTTATTTAATTTTTTTTTTCAGCTTAAAAAAGTTCCTGAGGTTAGTTACACTTTGAGTTCAGCAGCTTTTCTTGAGCCTGTGATGAACAATAGCTGAGCAATTCAATTCATTTTGAGTCCTCAGTTGAGCACTAGCCTGCTAATTCATTTTTTAATTCAAACTAAACTGAACTTTTCTATCAAAGGTAAGTTCAACAAGGTGAGAGAAACTTTAACAAGATAATCTATAATGGCTCCAGGCCTCGTTTCAGCTCCCTTTTCTTGTAAAACTTTGCAGTTGACAGCTTTAAACATCAACAAAGCAAAAGTCACAACTGTTCAAGGTTGTTTAGTTTATGTGACTTCACTTCTGCCAGCAGAAAGTTAGAAATGTACTCACAAGCTCTGCTGCCATTGGGTTTCATGTTGTTAGCCTTTTGGTTTTGACTCTGTAACAAACACAGTGCTCTTTCTGTCGTGTCAACAAGCAGAACTCAGTGATTCAGAACTACTTGACATGATGTGAATGTGTCCCTGACATCGCTCTTTTTCTATTCAGAGTTAATTACCATTGTGTGGAGGGTTTTGACAGACATGATTTTAATGTGTAACAAAACTGGTTGAAGAAACTTGTTGATGAGAAAGAGAATCATTTGGAGCAAATTCCAATTAAAGACTTCAGTTTTTTTTTGTCCCAGACCACCAAATTAGAGCAACTTTGATATTTTCCAGACTGCTTTAATCTTTAGCTCCCTTTCAAAGGCAGCGCCCATATATTATCCTTATCTGAACTATCAGTGGGTATGTAGACTGATTTATTGTATTTATTTTATACACATTCTGGCCAAGATTGAATGTCCTGAGGGACCTGTGTTCAAGGGATCATGTCATCATGATTAGTGAGAGATGAACAAATAATGAGTGAATTGAGTCATTTGGTTTGTGCTCTATTTGATTTTATTTCTGATTCCAATAATGTCCTCGATTGCAGAGTCAAATTGCTGGATTTGCTTATTTCCTGTTCAAACACATGGACCACACGTGTACTACAGTGCGCAATCCCTGAAACACTGAGTTGATGCTTGTAATTGAGAAATGCCAGTTCCTGTTTCACTTCACTTCTCCAATTAAGTGTTTACAGACACTTCTAATGTACGCCCTGACTTTCCATAGTCGGGCTGATGTATTTAAAATTTGTTTGTTTGTTACATGTTAAGTTTTAATCATTGCATAAAAAAGCAGTTTAAAAAGTGCAAGGTGAGACTGACAGTACTCTTCCTTATTGAAGGGGGCGTATGTGAGCACACAGGTTCATCTTGCTGCTGTTTTTGTACGCTGAGATGTAGCTTGTGGCAATCCCGAGATCTGTGTGCAGCTGCAGTCAATTCATTTTAAATTTTGCCCTAAGAAAAGGCCAAACATGAAATATATTTCTTTTACCTTAAAATTTTCCTCCACTACCCAAAAAACTAACTCTTCAAAATAGAGGCTCAATCAAAATGGGGTCTGATTAATGAGGGAAGACCAAGACTGGTGTTTTGAGGTCTGCTTTAAACATCAGAGCAGAGGCAAGAAATCCACTTTTTCCAGCTCATAAATGTATATTTCTGACTGTCAGTACCTCATCAGCCTTTAACCTCACTTTACGTCACTGTAGGTGCATTTCCATTACCCTTGGATATGCGCAAAATTTAAATAGTGCTATAAAAAACTGCGAGTAAACATGGTGTGCAACGTTTGGACAGAGGAGGACATGGAGATTTTTCCTCACAATTATTTTCAAGAAGAACATAACGCCCATACAGCAAACAACAGAGGAATGCGGAGTGTTATAAGGAGATAGAAACTGAAATGAGGGAGAAAGTGTTCGACTATCTTCCAGCAGTGAAATCTTGCGGGATGATATTTGACGAGAGTTACGGCGCTCCTGCCTAGAACAACCTTCAGTGGAAACACATTCAAAGCACAAACATACTTTGTCGAAATCTTAGGAATATCGCTTTTCTTTTGTGAAAAACTGGAATGGAAACCTGTGTCTCTGTGATTGACACTGCATCATCTGCTGGATGTTTGAAATTCTAAACACCACCTACAAGGCACAACCCTCTACACAAAGGGGATATTGCTATCAGAAGAGACTCATTTAAAGGCCATGCCACTAAAATTAAGGCATTTTAGTTGATCAAAAGAAAGTGTTTTGGAGTTGTCTCCTGGTTTTCTGAGACTGAATGTATAATTCTCCAAAAGGCATACATTAAAACCTTTCAAAAATTGATTTTGATTTTTTTTTAAAATTATTTTCTTTTCGCTATGAACAAAATTAACTGTGATATATTCATTTAAAAAGAAGTAATAGCACTACATTCATCCTGTGCCAGACGGACAGAAAAAAAACCTTGACAACAAGCAGCTGATTTCCCGCAGACATCAGCAGCATGAGGTCCTTGTTTTCTACCTTTTTATTCCCTGCCGCAATTCTTTGGTCTGTTATTCCACCTCAGTGATTAAAGTTGAAGTGAGGGAAACTTTCTGACAGGGCATTTCTCCTTGAGTGACAATGTTGCCTCTTTCTTGTGAAAGCTGTCAGCCGGCATGTATTTACTGCTGGCCAGCTGTGGTGACACTCACACACTCCACACCCGGGCTGTCGTTCAATGGCTGCTGCTGCTGCTTCACCCTTGGATAACACACCAGTGTAGCTTTCCAAGCCATGTGTGTTTGGGGGTTGGTCTGTGTGTGTGTGTGTGTGTGCACCTGCATCCATGTAAACAGTTTGTTGGCAAAGCACGTTCCTCTCACATCTTCTTCAGGAGGCTTTCCTCGCTCATATAAAAAGTCTGCAAAAGTAGGAATAATTTAAGAGTGAAAAGAGAAAAGTGGGAAAGAAGGGATGAGGTAGGAAGTACAGTGACACATGAAAGAGGGAAGAGAGCAGAATGCAAGCTAAAGTAACGACAGCGAGCAAGGCATGTGCCATGGTGGAGGCTCTACCAGTCACCATAGCAACCCTTTAAAGGCCGATCCCCAATGCAATTAGAGCGGCTTTGAGGCAGCAGGTCTCAGGGCAGGGAATGAAAAATAATGGCAAGAAAGAAGAACCAGACTTAAAGAAACAACCCTGAAGAGTTCAATGCATGAAAACCCACTATTATGCGACCGAGTGTGTCAGTAATTGTGAGGAGGCGGCCATTCTTCTTCACTGGTTGTGGGAATTTTCATAATGAAGCTGCCTCAGGCAAAGCATCTTTATGGGTTGGTATTGCAAACTTATGTGTGCACAGGTTTGCACAGGTGTGTGTGTGCGTGCGTGTGCGTGGGTGTGTGTGATTGTGTGTGTGTGTGTGTGTGTGTGAATGAGAAAGAGTCAAAGTATACAGTGTGGAAAAAAAAAAAACATCTGGGTTATTTATTGATACCTTTGGCTGCAGAATCCGAGGGCAAAGCAAACTTACACACGTTAGCAATACTTCAGCTAGACAAGCCACAGGGAAAGAGGGAGAGCTTTGATTCATAGCAGCACCAGGGGATAAAGGCTTAAGCTCAGGCCGCTAAGGTGATATTATCAATGAAATTAAACCTCAGTACCTGGTAGTATTATTGCTCACAATCCTCTTCAGTCCTAACTGAGCCCATTAGGCACAAAGGAGCACAACATCCAGATTCAATGAAGACAGTTTTCTGAAGCACACACCAGACCACTACTAAGTGCTTTGAACAGCAAATATCTCCTCAGTCAAATTCTTACTGCATGACTTTTTAATCTCAAAAGCACTAAACTGAATATCAAGGTTTGTGTCAATAATACTTTGGCTGTGCATCCCATGGGACTGAGATTGATTAGTTAATCTTCACACAGGAGATCAAACGTAATTAGGTACAAACTACACGGCTTCCTTCACTCATCGATACAAGCCTGTGGTCATTAAATGCCATCACATAATTTCAGATCTAAGATTATAATAATAACTTCTTAGGGTGAGCTTTTAGTTGTAAAAATAATAATAATAATAAAAGAAAAAAAAATCCAAGGATGTCAATATGTTTTCAACCAAAAGACCAGACTTTCGTCTTTTGCATCATTCAGCTTATCTGTTGATAACATTACAACATCCTGTTAGGTGGAAACACGTGGGTAGCAAGTGTTGTCTGAAATCTGTCTGTGGGGATTGTTCTTGCAATTGTTCTTGCAATTGTTCATTGTGCTTAAAATATAGAAAAAGAATAAATGAAAAAAAACGTAATAAACCAGTTGATGAAATGCCAAGAAATGATATCACAAGCGAACAACAGACTAAAGCACAAACCTTCAGAGAAAACTAAAACCAGGGGGAAAGTACAGTGAACTGCATGCTCTGAGTGTCCTCTTATTATTGTCCTTGAAAGCCAATGACTGAACCATTTAAAAATAATGATTTTTATAATAAAAACAAATATTTTTGCAGCACGATATAAAAGCCATTTGGTTTGAATCAGTCATTTCTCTGTCAGCACACTCTGGGTGGGTTATTTACAACTAATCCCATTTGTGCTTTTGAGGACCATGAGTTATTTGTAGATTAGGTGGGAGTCACTGAGTTGACTGACAGATCAGAACTGTTTCCAAGGAGGTTCAATGCCTACCCCTTACACTATCTCCCTAAGTCAGAAACTCCAATTTGGCTTCCATTTTTTTGTTTTATGTAGTATGTATTGTTTGGTGTCATTTAGCAGAATACATTTAGAGGAAGTATTTGAGATTGAGCTTTCTGAATATTAGAATAGGTTTAATTTTACAAAAGAAATGAGCCTTTGGAGCCTTTTTGTATCTGGAACAGTCTTTCTACTACCGTATCCCAGACTGAACAAACTAGTAGCATAAACATTTTTATATTTAGAGGAGGATGATTTCTGTGCAATTTTTTTTTCTTTATCACGCAGGAAGGGACTTTTGGATACAAACACTCATCAGGTGTAGGGCCCTACAAACCATGCATCACATGAGCCTCTCCCCTTTGGGGGCACTAACAGTTCCAGCTTCACTAAGGGGAGTTTGGAGATCTACAGTCAAACTGAAGGCTATTGCTAAATGCTCTAAATGCTACACGCTGCGCTCACCATGTCAGTGTTCTTTTAAATTCCCTGCTTCTGGCCAAATATTTTCTCTGCTGAGCTTCAAGAACTGATACTATATGCCAATACTGACAATATCAATGTGCTTCAAACTGGAGGGCACATGTGCTGAAGAGTTATGAAGCTATTTTAGTTGGCTTTCTTTGACTGCCAAATGTGTTGAGTTTCACTTATTAATGATAACCTGTTATTGTCGCCATACTTCTGTTTGACTAGCCATCACATGATGAAAAATGTAGTTCCTGTTGAACATAAAAGTCTCAACTCTTCGAGATGTTGGCCCTCACACTTCGTAGACCCCAACAAACTGTCAACCCTGTCTGACAGAAATAACTGTAGTAACAGCTCAATTGTTGTCTGGTCTGTGTCCAACAGTAATGCTCTCTATCCTGAATGAAATAATAAAGTAAGGTACTAGCTTGTGAGGAAATGGTTAGACAAAGTACATGAGTAAGAATCATAAGTCTCAATTTAAGGTTTGGAAATTACAATTTAGGTGAGAACACAGCCTGATTTGGCTTGAAGATAGCAGTGTGCATTGTTATACGTTCAAAATCGAAATTGTTCAACTTGCTTTGAGCGTTAAGAAAGGTGTTATGGATTTTTTATGTGGTTGTAAATCAGTTAGAAGTGATGTCTAGGCATGACTTAAAAAAAACACAAAAAACAAATGACAACTAGTAAAATTGAGAGTTTTTTTTCCTTTTTTTTGGTCATCAACAACCAGTTGAGTTGAGGGGGAAAGAGGCGGGATGGCAACCTCTCTGAAATACAAATAGTCGAAATAACCAGGGTCGGAGTAGGCAGAAAACCTCTTTTGTTGTATTTTCCTCAAGAAATACTAATAAGTGATGGTGCGAGAAAAGAAAAGAAAAAAGGGCAGGATGTACTGTTTAACTCCCAGAAGAATGCACATCATACACAGTTTGTCCATAAGGAGTGCTAAAATTGATACAAAAAAAAGTTTGTTACTGTCACTTTAATCTTTGCCATGTTTAACAAGCTGTATATGAATGTCATTTTTAATTTAGGAGGAGGGAGGGAAATGTATTTGGTGCAAAAACACATGGGAAGAATGTTTTTGCTGCAACACCAGCTCTTAGCGACATTTTGTTACTATAAAAAGTGGTGAAATACTCAAAACAACAACTTCATGAGACGTTCACACTGCTTCCTGTACATGCAGTGAGTCATCATCCACTTCACTTCTGTGGGAAAATGCTCGGAAGGGAGGCAATCAGGATACTTTTCATTACACATTCAGGGCAAATTGACGGCCCCTGTTTTGCAACCGCATAGCCCACTCAGTGTTTACGATGTAGCATTTGCACTCCACTGCCCTGATCCTGCGACCCCCAAAGGGAATTGATTTCTGCCGCTCTGCTGCCCTTTCACGTCTCTATCTTCTTCCCTTGTTTCCAGTCCTATCCTTGTTTCTTCTCATCTTTTCCCCCCTTCTGCTCATTCCTCTCCTTTTCACACGCACACACCAATGTCTTCATCTTTCTTTGTCCTTCATTTCGCTCGCTCTTTTGCCCCCCTCACTCCCTGTGGCTCTCTTGTCATGCCTGCTTGTTTCATTGCTTTATACAGTATCTCCAAGCCCCCAGCTAGTCTCCTCTCTTCCTTGCTTTTTCCGCACACGATCTGCTCCCAGCTTCATCCTTTCTCCACTGTCACTCCATTCTCTCTCTTTCTTCCCTGCTCCCTCTCTTCTGTTTACACCCTCCATCTGTTTAATCACTTGATCGTCTCCTTTCAGTCTCTCTTCACTGTTTGTCTTTCCCTCTCGTCTTCTATTTCTTATTACCTACCCCCCCTCTATGTTTGTGCCTCTGCTGCCAAGTGTTATCCCTTCCTCCTCTTCTCCGTCTGTCTCTGTGTATCGGGTCCTGTCCTCAGCCCACAGATTGGTTGACAAATGGATTATCTCTCCAAAGACACCGTATAAAACCATCTCCAGACCTCTTTATGTAAGCAGTTACAGCTATTTTAAAGCTGTCATTTTTGCAGCTGCTGGCGTGGAAACACCCCCCTGGTTATCAGACATATGGATGGGTTTCACTGTGATTTTTTAAGTCTTATCATGTATCAACATTCAGAACATTTTGTAGCTGTAGCTAATTGTGCTTACTCTTAATTCAAGCTGAGTGAATTGGAACAGTTATCTTATTTTTCTTAAGCTTTATAAAGGAAGAAAAAGATTTCATCAAATTGGTCCACAGCTCTTTTCTTAATGGTCTCATTTTGAACGTGTCAAGACAGCTGTTTTGTTTGATGTTTCAATGACTTTGTTCATTACTGGAAATTACCTGCTGTGACCTCCAGCTCAATCCTTCCCTCAGCTTTCCACACAGACTATATTATTGTGTATTAATATGGTGCCGGTTCCTGGGTGGGCCCTCTGGTATTTGAGACATATTAGCTCTGAAGTGAGTTGGAATGAAAGCATATTATTCAATGTGGTGTGACTCCGCTCCTTTATAATATTGGATAGGTCAGCTCAGGTGGTTAGGGCTTCAAAATTGCTCTTTTGCGTGAATTATTTAGCATTTTCATGGTGGAAAACTTGGCCCCGGGCACATCACATACAGCCCACACTGCTGTCAGGAGGAAAAAAAATAATCAGGCCTATCAACTGGGGGAATATGAACTTTAACCCTGGCACCAATTGACCTGACATTTCTCAAACAGCATAGCAAAGTATACTAAGTACAAGTTTAGGGAGTAATGAAATTAGAGGTTTGACCTGTGTCCTCCTAATGACTTATTCATTTGATAATGTCATGTTATTTCCACATAAGTGTGTGTGCATGAGTGTGTGTGTAGGGTATTATAATGAATTCCTAGACTCATATTACGTAAAGAGCAACATTAGAGAGATTGGATGGACTTTGAAAACCGAGTTATTGTTCCTTTCCTTTGGTAAGAAATGACCAAAGGTAAGTATTTCCGCTATGATCATACCTCTGAACTACCACACTGATCCAAATATAAGATAATCCTGGATATGGGACAACCCTTTTTTTCAAAGACAGATTTTTGGTAAAAAGGCCATTTGATGGCAAAACCTTGTTTTATCACGAAGAACATTGGAGAATAACAGCATAGAGTGAGTCGAAAAAATGAATGTGGGTTCCCGCTCTCATAGATGAGGTCTATGCCTGACTGTGTGTTTTTTGTTAAATTTAACAGACTAACTAGCCTCATGTAATTTATCTTAATGGCATGATAAGATATACTTTCTGTCTATATGGTCTCTGAATGACACACGTCAGAGTCCCGCCCCAATGCATACAGGCAGGGCATTTCTGAATTATGTCTCTTACAGCCCCTGATACAAACACATGAGCGCTCTCTCTCTCTCTCTCGTAAACACACACACACACACACACACACACACACACACACACACACACACACACACACACACACACACACACACACACACTCATACACACAAAAACAAGTACACCTTGTAAAGCAAATAGAAAGTAAGGAAAAACAATGGGAAACCAAAACAAGAAACGCAGGGTAAAAATCTCTTTGAGCACCTCCAAGTCCTTCCTGGTTTTGTCACTGAAAGGAGATTTTATGGAGTGACGAGAGAGACAGAGATAGACAGAGACAGAGACAGAGTAGGTGGTGCATCTGTTCAAAGCCTAGTCCCTGAAAATAAGACAACCCCACTTTTTCAAAGGGGATTCCCTTGAAGAAACAATGCACTGACCCGAGCAGTATTGAAGGGAAATGTCCTCTGGGGATGTGGTGAATGTGCTTTGAGGTAATTTAACAGTAACAAGTCTGCAAGTATATAAGTACAAGTATACAAAAAAGTATATTTTGGGATAGTCATTGCCAACAGTGCAGTGCTGACTCATATGTCAGATGTTTGGTACAGAGCTACAACATGCGCTTCACATCTGCGTCTTCAGATCAAATATCTCAGCAGTGCTATGGCAATTTGCACATAGCAGATCAAGCACAACAAGATGTCATGCATTGAAACCACATAAAAATGCTGGTGACATACAAAAAAAAATTAAAATTAAACTATTTCAACACCAGTTCAGATTTAGCTTTATCACAACAACAAACCAACAAAATGATGGGGGCCAGGCCAGTAGTCAACAGGTTTGAGGTTTTACAAAAAAAGACTCATCCATGAGGTGGAGAGAGTGGGAACTCCTCTGTCTTTTTATGGCTATTGTTGCTACTTCAGTCATTTTGTGTTTAAATCTTTGAAGATCATCACTTGCCAGCGAAAGACAATACTTTAGAAGATTTATCACAAATATAAGAGTTGTTTTTCTCCAGTTAGGCTGGTTTGGTGTCTAAAAGTATACCATAGTCCACATTTAATGTTTTGTTGGTCTTGGCCATCAAGCTTTTAAAGTGTTTTAACTTGCTGTTGGAGTGTGAACAAGCGCATGCAGGTGTGTGAAGAATAAAATCTTCTAATGAGCAGCTTCAGTCCGTCTCTTTCCCTCAACCATTTAATCTTCAAGACGTTATCGCACTACCTCCTAGCAGGTGTGCATCTGCCTGTGAGCACAGGGGTTGATGGGTGTTTCCCAGCCTCTGTGATTCTTATATATGGCATACATTAAGGTGTGGATGGTGTTTTTTTCTGTGAGAGCAGGGACTGAATGAAAAAAGAGGGAGATCAATGAAGAAGCTGAGTGAAGGGAGTTGAGCTGAGCAGAGGTGGGTGAGAATGCAAGGAACGGGCGGGGCAGTGCATGATGGGACGTATAGAGAAGGGTATGACATATGTGGCCCAGACAGGTGCTATGATCACAGCCACAGACTGAGTGAGAGACACAGGCAGTGTGAAAAATTGATGTGCCCTACTTACTGCAGCTGAGCAGAGACAGGAGCGGGAGGGTGAGAGGCTGGGATGATGTTAGACTTTAGAAGTGAGCAAAGCATGTTATGTTTTTTTTTCCTCTTGTCTTTGTGCATTACATCACACCAATTTGTTTCTGGATGTGGGTGTACAGCTGTAACTTGTTTAGTTTCCCATGGAGGCAACATGTAGGGCAGCTTTGTTGCTCTGTTTTTTAATGTGTATGTGTGTGATATGTTTTCAAACTAGATGTTCCTTGCTGCTGTTGCCATAGTAGTTTTACAGACTTAACTGTAATCTAGCAAAAATATCAAGACTTTCTTTCTCTTTCCCACTAACCGCTCTGAAAGCTGCCCCATGCAGCTCTCATTAGCCCATCTCAAAGTCTTCACCACTGTTTGACCAAGTGGAGCCCTTTATCTGCCCTGCTATTTAAATAAGGTGGGGAGAAGAAGTGGTCCCTGAATGAGTCAGCAGAAAGGAAACCAGTACGCGTTAATCAACGCTACCCAACTCAGCACGGGAACAACTAAGGAGCTGTGTCGCTTTAGCTGTTACTCAAAGGAATGACTTAATGAACAAAAAGGATTTATGAAGGTTAAGTAGTTGGCTATACTGGGCATGAGTCTTTAAATTTATGCTGTTCTCAGCACCCAGCTTAATACTATGTAGTGTCCATGACTCACCTGAGAGCTGAGGTAACTATAACAGGAAGACAGCAGACAGTGTTTGACTTCCCTCTACATGCTTGTTAGGTGGGTATGAATTGGTGTTTGATGCAGAAGGAATTTAAGGTTTCGCCTCAGGCAGGCAAGTCAGTAGCATGTAAATCAGACACGGCTGTTTAGATCTACTCTTCATCATCCTCCTCTTCTTTCTGCTTTTCTTGTATTGTGATCCCACCCAGTGCCTCACTAATGACAGAGTTCCCGACAACTTTGCCCTGTCAATCTGGGTTTGCTCCCACAAAGGTGCACATTTATTTTTCCTGCTAATGGCGTATACACAATTTGGCTATGGCTACGCTTAAATACATGCTACCATTTGTCTTAAAGAGACATTGCCTTGAGACAAATTAGCTTAAGAGTCAAAATTGCAGCAAACATGTCAGTTTTGTGATCATTCTTACAGTTTTGTTCAAAATGTATTTGAATTAATTTTATTGACAGCAGCAAAATAACAAGTATCAGGAGATTTGCACATGAGGGCTAGTCCATGTTGATTTGTCTCTTGAGATATGTTGGAGATAAACCCTACAATGGCATTATATCAACAATGTGACCAAGCTAACAAATCTAGCAGAGAGCTCTTGTGACTGACTAGTATTAGCATGTTCTAAGCTGCATGTTAGCATGAAGATCACGTGGCGTGAACAGCATTCAACGACTCTGACTCCAACCTAATCAGCCAAAGTTGTTTGGCTTTGTGCATATTTTTTTGTTGACTCAATTTGTCACGGTAAAATGTCTGATTGAGTTAAACTATGTTTGTACTTTGGAACCAAAATTCAATACTCTGCCCTTCAGTCAGGATGACGAATGAATCAATTGTGACTCTGTACTGTTGCATAACTTATGAGGGCAGTAGGTTAGCATACCAGCTCCCAAATTTTAACGATGAGGTTTGGGACTCCTGACCCAGGCAAATGCAACGCAATGTTCCTACAATCCTGCGTGACAAAGTCAATAGAAAAATGAGGGATGTCCCAGTTAAAAAAAAAAAAATTCTGGTATGAAAGCATTTTTCAATCTTGGAGGACATTCAAGAAACTGTCACTGCTTGGTCTATTTTCAGAGACTCTCGTGGCTTGTGTGGGGCTCCTGATAACCTCCACCAAACAGGATGAATCCTGACAGCAGTAACATGCTAGTTAGGTAAGGCATAAAACTCAGGTGACTAAGAGGATAATTTTAGCTCCCGTCGTCTTTTCCCAAACTCTTTATCTTGTTTTATGTTTGTCCATCTGTCTCTCTCTTTCACAGCACTCACTCCCTGAATAGGCACTACTCTCTGAAAGACTGAGGCATGCTGGGTAATTGAAAGGGGGCAACTGGCACAAGTCAAACAGATGGAGATGTAGTGCACATGGAGCGTGTGTGTATGTATGTGCATGTGTGTTTGCGTGCGAGGCTGCGTCTGGCAGGAGTCAAACGGCTGTGGATTTATCAGCTCCCCAATGGAGGCCAAAAAGTAACGCTTGCCAGATCCCACACTTTCACTTTCAGGCACACACACACACACACACATATACACACACATGCATGCGTGCCAATATTTCCTTCTCCTTACTTACATTGATCTTGATCTAAGTATCTTCTTTTTGGCAGCTTGCTGCATTATTGTTTTATCTCTATCTGTCCTCCATCACTTTGTTGTTTTCTTGAAAACCTGTTGCCTCTTTCTCAGATATCCTTCCTCCTTTTCTTTTCCCTCTTATATTCCCAATTTTTTGGCTTACCTTTTTTTGAAGTTGGCATTCTCAGTTAGAGACACATGCTGGTCAAAAAGTCTAGGGAGAGAAAGAGGCACTCAGAAAAAAGTAGATGAAGGTGATGTTTTGTTTTTTTCTTATTTGACATGAAGGTCTCTCCTTTATCAAAACTCTAACAGGCTGTGGGGCTCAGCGATCCTTTTTTCTTGACTGTTTATTACTTGGTGTCAGAGCCCACACTGTTTGCGCCATGTACTCATAGTAATAGACACACACACATGCACACACACACACACACACACACACACACACACACACACACTGTTTCTTTCATCCTTCAATTTGCAAATATGCTCCCAAAAACAGCAGAACAACTGACACTTTATCCAAAAAAAACAACACTTTCAACCAAAACGAATTCACCCAAAACCTGACAGAAATAACAAGTACTCAGCAGATCTGTGAATTCTCGAGGTCACTCTTGTAGTAACACTTTGAATGACACTGAAGAAACGATTTCATTTCCAAGCTGCTGTCCTCTCCTTCACTGCTAATTTAAGGATTTATAGAAGCTACTTTGAGGCGCAGAAGAAATAATCCAGTGTTTCCATAATCCTGTGTGGACAGTCGGTCACTTTCACACACAACCACTCTCACACACTCTCATATTCAAATCAGTACGCAGGCAGACACTCACGTACAGAGACATACATATGCTGCAGGTGTTCGCCGTGCTCCTGATAACCCCCAGAAACGCTCTGCAACAGTATGACAATCATTTACTGTCTTTAGTGCAATCTTAATGGCTCTGCACTGAGCAGGATTTGCCACAAGTGAACTGAGTCTTTGATGGTCTTTTGAAATTCTTCAGGATCTTCTGGCCTTTTCATCTTCTTCAGCTTTTTCTCATCTGAATAGAAAATGAATAGGCTTGTCAATCAGCCTTAGTTGGCCACCTGGAAATCATATGATTATGTCTGAAATACGTTCTGCGCTGTCACTTTGTAGTGCAAAATGGGTGATTGGAATTATAATGAGGTGTGAGGCTGGTGTGCAAGGACTTCTTTTTATTGTCATAATATTACAGAGCGATGTTGTTAAAAAGGTTAATTTTCACTTCCTCCATGATGATTGGATGAAGATGCGAGTACCATGCTGACACTGCGACATATTAAGATAACTTTGAATCTGGAGAGCAACAAGATCTTTCTATGTGAACAGTATGTGCTCTCTGCACAGGCAACGAAACATGAAATTTCAGTTATCATATTCTCATAGTACAGAAGGAGAAACTTACTGCCCCCTAAAATGTCCCCCCAGTCTTCCTCTGTCATGTAAATCAGCAAACTGACCTCTTTGAAGAGATGTAGGCTTTTTCACAATGTTTTGTTGAAGGAGACTTTCCTCTTCCCAGCATAATTGAGGTTCAGACAAGCTATTTGGCTTCACAAGAACCATTTTATTTTTTATCTGGAGTCTGGCTAAACTTCATGGATAAGACTTAGTTAGGGGACAACAAACAGCTTAATATGTTTTTAAGTGACTGAAGAGGGAATTGAAGACTGAGACAAATGATATGAAAAGGCCTCTTTCAGGTCTCTGAGCTGCCACTCTGCACAGGGACGAAGGAAGGGAAGGAGGGAGGAGAAGGGATGTGTAGTGGTTTCTAGTTTTTGCTGTCTCATACCTTTTAAATGTGTTCCAGCCTAGCAGAAACCCCTCCACGGCATGACAGAAATGTCAGGATGGTATATCCCAAGTGTGCACCCTCACACACACACACACACACACACTCTAAGAAAATACCCCAGATGCTCCAAAAAGCAGGAAGCCAGAGTGTCAAGCTAGAAGTTTAATTGGCCATTGTGTCAGTGGAGGAACAGGGTGTGTTAGAGAAGTGTGAACAACTGAAGAGAGAATGCAACACCCTCCAAAATCTCTGATATACTGAAGAAGATGTTCTCATCTGATAGTCAGTTTCCCTTGTGTGTCCACTGCTGTCTGATTCATGTTGCGGGTGAGAAAGCTGTGTTACTGTCTGTGTGTGTGATGTGATCTTTGTGTTAGATAGGAAGCTCCATGGTGTGAGAACTTAAGCTATCTTTGGTCTAACATGTTGGGGTTTTTTTGTTCCTGTAAAAGAAACCTTTGTTGTCTTTGCTTGGGCTTGAAGGCTTGAGAAACCATTAAGTCAAAATTCATATTATATATAATTTATGCAATGTGCAGAATATTTTTTTGTTTAGCACTGATTACATTGATCAATTATTAGCTGCTTTAGATTATCACAAAATAAGTTAAATGATCTGTGGGGACTTTCTAAGTGATCTTGAAAAAGAGTCATATCTAGATCATAATCCTCAATTTAAAATGAGATTACCAGCGCTGGAATAGGTTACTTTGAAATGTTAATTTCTAGCTTCCAGTCAGGGCTGGACAGGTCAGACTGGCATGGATTGATTGACAATACGCCAAAGTCTATATGACAATATCACGCCAGCTGATGAAGTTCACTAGTGAGAAGAGAAATCTGTGTTCTCTGCTGAAAACAAATTATGTGGTTTGTTTAGTAGTTATAGTACAAACAGGAGCTGGACTGTCTGACAGAAAGGGGACAGAAGAGCAGATCAAAGCGAAACAGGAAAGAGATAGAGCACAAGCTAAAGGCAAAAATATGAGCAAGAGGCTCAAACATTAGGTGGAGATTAAACACAAACTTGAGGGTAAAACATGGGCTAAAGGCTAAAACACAAGCTAAAAGCTAATACTTGGGCTAAGCTGGTTGTGATAATGTTCATTCCAACCCACAAGCAGCAGTTATACTGCAGTGAACTGTTTAATCATGAGAGTCTATCAATAAAATAAAGAGTTGTTGCCTGGTAGATGAGCACTGGTAGGCATAACCAAGATTCACGAACGCTATGTGGTAACGAAAGGTCTCAGAGCACCAGGCTGTGAGTAGTGCTTCATGTAGCCAGCTCAACAAGTTTGCTTTCACGTTTCAAACAACTGGGCTACATGATTGTCAATAAATACATTACCATCGCATTGTACCCACCTAAAAGTTATCTTGAACAAAGAAAAATAGTGTCAAAAAGAAGATCTGATCTACTTTCACAAGTGTCAAGTCAGTTTGCCCAAGTCCTCCAGCTGGTTTCTGTTTAATTTGGAGCAATAGTTATGCTATTTTAAATGCTTTGATGTTTGTTAAATGGTGGCACATGCACGAGCCCACAGGCCCCACCCCCTTGAATATCTGAACTCAACCCTGTGTATTAGCTGGATCAGTTTAAATGTCCGGAGTGTGCTCAAATAAACCTAGTTTGTGTTTGTGTGGATATGTTTGTGTCTTCCTTTGTGTGAGCATTTCGGTGCAGGCACGAGAGGGTAGGAGGACTCCCTGAAGGAAAGACCTCATTCCGAGGCCCTTCCTGTCGATATTACTGCTACAAATCAGACCTCCCACACCGCTGAGAACAGCAAATAGTACACAGCACACAGTACACACACACTCATACACACTCACACACTCCATTGACTAAGGGAAAGTTTTATTACCAATCTCTGCCTCGTAAAGCTCCCCTGCTACAGTTTGGACTGTGTGAGAGGAGTTTGAATGCTTTGTGTCTTGTTTATCTAATACGTGCATGATGTGCTTATGCATGCACATGTGTATTTATGCCTCTGTTTAATCTATCTGTGTAGTGGTTGAACACATTTGTGCACACAGAGGTGTTATATTAGAATGAATCTGTGAGTGTGTGTGCACTGGATTGGCCTGTTTGCTCAGTTGGGAAAACAGATTGCACTCTATCTGGATAGAGTTGTGCAGTGAGGCAACAGGGAGAACAAAATTAGTCTGTATCAAATGCATCAGCCTTTGACATGGCTGCCATTTACAGAGCCTTTAAACATAACAGAAATCCATGATGCATTTCTACTGCTTGCTGTAACCTTTTGAATATTTTGGTCTGGACTTGGCAGACAAAATCACTTATGTCAGCCCTACAACACGCAAAATAATCAAACCTGGTCATTTGTGATGTTTTTCACAATTTTGATTAATATATGCGCACACAGCATTTCGAAATATTTTTTTAATGAAGCCTTTCACATCACACAGGTGTTGATAGTAATAATAGAGCTGTGATTACTTTTCACATCTAGTTCTCAATTATAACAGCTCTGCTTATCCCACCACAGATCACATTAGATCCTCGAGAGATCTATCCCTAAACCTTGGTGGTACAGCAAAGTCCCTCAGTCATCATCATCCATCTGTTGTAGAATCACCAGACTTCAAGTTTCTCACTTGTTTGACTATTTACTTTTTGTCTGATGAAAGGGGCAAAAAGAGGACAGTTTGAGGATAGAAACGAGGAAGTGTGACCGTGGAAGAAAGGCAGTGAGACTCCCTGAAAACACCAAGTCTCTTCCCACCCGCAGTGTTAATGTGACCAGACAGGGAGGGTGTCAGACAGACTGATGTTTCAGTGAAGTCCATTACTCCCTCGAGGTTGTTTCACCAGACACCCAACTTAGAGTACATGAAGAATCTGCTTTTGCCTTTGCCTCGTACAAGCATGTCCAGCCATGGCTCCATGTTGACAGCGTTAGCTTAATTTTAGCTAGCGGGAATGCTCTAGCTCTCATATTATCCTGTTAACTGTCAAAGCTGTTTTTCTAACTGCACCAGGGACACATGCACATGCAAATCTGACCGCTGAGTGGGTTTGGGCATATATATGACACCCTTCAGTTTGGAATCAGTCTCATCTTGTTATTAACCAAGTTGTGCTGGAGCACTGCCAAAGCTTTATTAAAATAACACCAGACTCTTGGTCTCTTGAAAGCAGATCAATCATTCCCTCTATGAGTTTCTTATCAATTTTGCACAGTGACGTAAGTTACTCATAAAACACTTATGTGTGTTTTTGTGTGACAACTGATGTGTTTTCCATTCAGTATTGGAGGAATCTTGCACTGTCTACTTGAACAGCATGTGTACTGGCAAAATGAATACTAATTTATATATTACATTGCAACTTTTAGCTCAAATATAATCTGTAATATTATAATGTGTAAATAGCTTTAATAGAAAGTTATTTAAAATCATATAAATCCTTATCACAAATCAGAGTTGTTAACTAAAGCAATGTGATAGCAATGCACCTAAATCAAAAAATGTGTAACTTAATACCTTGGGGGGTTTTTTTGTTTTTTTTTTTGGTATTTTTTTAAGTAATGCTATCAGGAAAATTAACTATAGCCAGTGGACTTTGAGAAAACTTGTCCATCTGAGGAGCATATGAATGCAGCATTCAGCACCCAAGTAACAAAGGATGAGTATTCAGAATATGTTCCTGTCAGGAATCAATAAGAGATGGTTGAATCCATTGACATCATTAGCCTTTTTGCTGAACAATATTCGTGTGGATTATTTGCACTACACCAGAGCAGCCAACCTTATGTCCACTATTCTGCCCCAACTAGCTTAGCTTAGCAGAAAAATGAAGAAATCTTTGATTTAAGATTTTGTGCTTGAAGTTTTACTCAAGAAGATGCAAAACTAGACACAAAGAAATGTACAAAACTCTCTCATAAGAGATTTATAGTCAATACATTCAACATGTTAAGCATCTCCCGACGCATCAAAAACCACACGGAAAACATAGCAATAGCCTAATAAAAATGTATGGAAATTGCATTGATGTGCTGGCAGTTAGCATACATCATTATAACTTCAGTTTTAAAACAGAATTTCAATTTTTTTCAGAAGAATATACCACAATAACTCTGGCTGTTGGTGAAACTGGTGATGCTGCTTATTGTCCAGCTTTCATTACTCAATGAAAACACTAGTCATGCTTCGGCCTAAGAGTGTAAATGCACAAAAAATAATCAACGGTATCTTTAACAACCAACAGTTAATGCGTAGCTGAGATTTGTTTCTTGTAAGCAATCAGCCCTCTGTCAGCCTCACAGCTTAACCAGGCCTCGATCTGCGGGCAGAGAGCTGGACTCTGGTGGTGCAGCAGTCGTCTCAGAATTGATTTTACTAAGTGGCCATTTATTTTAATCAGTTAATGGATAGACTGGTTGAATAGGATGGACGCAGGGTCTTTTCAAGAGATCAAGTTTAGAAAGCAGCAGAGGAGGCAAGAGCTATGGAAAGCAGTTCCTAAGAATGAAGTGCACAATTCAGTGGTTTATCCAGTTGGTTTTACTTTCAAAGATACTTAGGTAATGTTTTTGATTGACAGATAAAACACTAAAGGTCAAAATGTGAAAAATACCACGCAAAGAATACAACAATAAATGTCCCCAGATATTTTGTAATGCTTATAAACTATACTCTCTCCCTTTTTTTATGCAAGGTCATCTGGTTGGTCCATTTTTATTGATCAAGCTATGACTCTTTTTTTGCCCTCCTGTGTCCAAAACCTAGGACTCAACCAGTGATAAGTGCAGTATGTTGTATAACAAATATACGTAGCATTTGTGACATCACCCATCTTTTTTCGATCCAACATTTTGGAGCAAAACATCAGCAGGGGCTGTAATAGAAATGCTGACTCTAGGCAAGATTTAAGCCTCCTTACTATCAGCGAAGGAGCACCAAACCTAGTAGTCAGGTGAGCTGTGCCTCTGATTGGGCAAACTTATGAACCCAATATCTTTCAAACTGTCAAATCATATAAAAGTTCACCTCTGTCCAGTGTGCGCATTAAGAAGAGTGAGGCACTCAGACCTGAGCTGCTTTTTGAACCAGGCTGTAAACATTTTTATAAACGCTGTAAAAGTTTTCTTTGGCTGGGTATGTATGTGATGTCTGGTCTCTCTGCAGCCAGCCTGAGGTGGTATCTCAGAGAACTGCAGTTTTAAGCATTTCCACATGTGCTTCATTTTCCCCAGCTGGAGCTTGCTGCTCTTGTTGAAGTTTGTTTTATTTAGCCTTTTGAAATCAAAAGTCCATTTGTGAAGTGTAATAAGAGAGTTACTACAGTTTATTTGAAGTTTTAATGCACTTGAAGTTGATCCCTCAGAGAAATACAAGTATACAGTTGTAATGGATGGATGCTCTTTGGAGAATTTTGGAATATTATTTTTCTAATTCAAGAAAAAGCTCAAACATGTGTTTTTGAGTTAACCCAAAGGCAACATCTCACGTTAACAGAGATATAAGTAGCTGCAGGGTTGTGTTTGAATTAAGTCCCTAAAGCCCCAATGTTTTTATCATGAGATGGCTTATTCTTTAAGTTTAAACTCTGACATGATCAAATAAAATGATCCAAAGAGAGAAATTGGCAATAATGTCACCCCAAGAGTTTTCTTTATCAGAACCATAGACTATAATAAATGGACACAGTGAACATGACACCACCAGTCTGTTTCTGAAGCTGAGTTTCAAGGTAAAACGGCTGGTGAGGCCATTTTGGAAATGGGTTGGATGATGAGTTTCCACACTAACAGCTATTGGGCGCCCGTCAGTCACGTGATCTGAGCTCTGCTCCTGATTTAGTGAGCTTGTGATCTCAATATCTTCTAAACTGCCAAGTTAGAAATAAATCCCCTCAATGCATGCCGTTAGTGAAATTGACAATTCAGACAGAAGATATTGTCTGTGCCAGGTTGTGAACTCGTTTATTTCTGGTCTGAAAATGGCATTTTTTGGTTTGGTGTGTATGTGACTTCCTGTACATCTGAAGCCGGCCTCGAGCAGATGCTCGACAATCAGCAGATTTTATCACTTCCGCATTCTCATACAGACCAGAGGTTGCTGCTTGATCAGAACGCTGAAGCCTTTTGATGACCATTGCCATTTTGTATATATGGCTCGACCTAATCATAGTTGTCCTCCTGCCAAGCCAGAGCCCAAGAAAGGTTAAGGTAGAATTTAATAATTCTGCTTCAAAACCCCATGTGAAGAAGCGTTTGGTAGAAAATTGAATATCAGATTATAAATGTCTTAACCGCCAGTGTTAGTGAAATCAAAAACAGCTAGTCTACTTGCAACATCAAAAGCTGTCAGGCTACTTACTGTATTTGAATACTTGCCTACTAAAGCTGTGTGCTCTGCATTGAGTCTGATGTAAAGTTGTTGTAGGCCGTTGAATATTGAACAAATAGTCAGGACATCAAAAAGCAAAAAAAACCCACAAACCTTTCCGTTTCACTCGTCTGTTAGCATGGACATGCCACCAGATGTTTTCTTAAGGGCAATGGAAGGAATGTGACGAAAGATGCTTGTCACATTGAATGATTTTGTGTTATTTTTTGCAAACCATTCAACTAAAAATGACCAAGTAGATTCCTCCTTGAGAGACGTTTCTCAAAGTTCATGCGGCAAAGGGTCAAAAAAGGTCTTTATCCTTAAGTCTTGACATTTCAATACCATCAGAAGTTATCTCAGAAACAGCTGTTATGCTTCAAGGCTCAACTTACTTCAGATAATAAGATAAATTTCAGATTCTCGTTTTAATTGCAGGTTGCTGAGATAACCTAATTTTGCAATTCGGCATAAAAATTCATTAGCTGTATCTAAATTTAGGGTTAAGCTGCCCCAGACGAACAAGCCAAAGCACAAATAACAATCAGTGGAGCAGGGGTGGAAATCACACAGCTCTCTCTAAAGGGAGAAGAAAAAAGAGAGAGTGAGAAGTAGAGAGAAAGCTGGAGAAACTCGAGGCAAAAGTGGGATGGAGGGGCAGGCTTAGCAGAGCAGATGGTTTCAGAGTTTTTGCCCGAGGCACTCTATACTCACAGAAATCACTACAAGGAGTGGGGGAGAGAGCGATGGAGAGTGATGATGAGTTGAAACGCTAACTACACATCTGCACTTCCTCTCCTCCAGTGCTTCAAAAGGGGGGAGAGAGAAGGAGAAGAGGGAACATTTGGGGATGTTTGACAGGCATCACTAACACTGTGCCACATTCAGTAGCCTCAGTGTTCAGTGCAGTCACAGCTGACACATGGCATCCATCAAGTCATCATATGTCTGACCAATACACTTTCTTTTCCCTGCTCAGATAAGATAGAAATCTTTTTTTTTTCCTGTCAAGGAGATGCATGACAGCTTAGACGGGTTCTTATTATTCAAATGTATTTCAGTGTTTGCAGGGGTTACAATAGCTGACCTGAAATCCTGTAGCTGAGCTTTTGCATGCGGGCCAGTTTGGCAGCCAATCTCCTCAGAATCACTTCACTTGAAGGTATATTTTGGACAAGCCCACTCTCACAGGCCTATGCAGACACCTATGTGCTGCCTCGCTGAATGAATGCTGGGTGATGGATGGGTGTGGGGGTGTGGGGTTCACTAGTGTTACCATCTGTTCTGACATGAGACAGACAGAGTTGAGGCCTTGTGGTTCATTGAGCCTTGAGCCCATCACAGCATTCAGCTCACCTAGCGTGCATGCTCCACTGACACCTGGATGGGTTTGTGTGTTTCAAAGAGTCTACTTTATAAGATGGAGGACCTCTCGACCCACGCTACTTGCACTACTTAAGCAGGAATGATCGTCTTTTCAAATATGGTAATATCTAACTGCATAGCTGCACCAGGCACAGAGGTTCATCTAAAATCAATTTACTGTTTTTTATATCTCTCATTGAAAATCCCTCAGCATCACACTGCCACACAGTCAATTTTCTCTGATTCGGCTGTCTGCGCCTTCTGCAGCACATGTGCCCCCTGACTGCTTCTCTCCATCTCCATTACCTGCCCAGTCATTCTTTGTTTACACCACCACGGCCACTCAGAACACAATTGCCATCGATTTCTTCATTTTTCAGTTTTTGTCTCTCTTGGAGAGGCTCAACTCAGGGAGCGGGATCAAGTTGTGGTCAAGTTTCAGCATACACAAAATGAGAGGGAAAGAAGAGAGGGTGGAGAGGAGGACTTAGACTTCTTTGTTGTCAAAGAGTTTCTTATTGTTTTTGTAAGTTAAAAATCTGTTTATTTTGGAGCAAGTGCTGCTAAAAGTGTGCCCTTTACATTGCTTTCCTTCTCATTTATTTACAGCTGTTGCCAGAATGTTTAGAGAGGCACGACCACATTTATATTTTGGCTTAAAATGGTTTTAATGGTAAACACAATCAGAAACAGCAAAACCTATGAGCAAAAGAAATACTGTGAAAACATCTTTCCAGGATGCATTCAGAAAAGTGAGTGAGAGATTGAAAGTAGTTAACTTAGATGTTTGATGATGTCACAGTAAGCAATGCCAATTAAAGTGACTTCACCACAACGAGGGATGGGTATTGATAAGATTTTATTGATACCAATGCCTTTATCAATTCTGCTTAGTTATGTATTGATTCCCTGATCAATTCCCCCTGTGAATTACCTTCGCACAAAAAGTAGCTCTACGGGTTTTCTGCTTCAACATCTTATTTTGTGAATAAGTAAATAGATATTAAATTGGTTGATGAAATTAGATATCTCTGGAAATGGATCAATAAAATGACACATCAGGTGATGTCGATGAATTTGTTTATTGTGTATTGTCGGCTGAAGTAGTCCACCTATCAAAGCTTTGAGTTGTTTAGAACCCTGAGCTTGCCGTAGTCAGACTGAAGTCGGCGTTTCCTATTTGGAAAACCTTCACCTGTTGATATTTTGACATTTTTTAGTTTTAAGTATTGTTTACAAAAAGTTATTGTGAGTGTGTTTCTGTGATGACAGTTGAAATTCTGTTTTAAAACCAAAGTTATATCGATGTTTTCTAACCGCTAACGTATCAGTGTTATTCCCTGTATACGTAAGCGCTGTTCTACATTATCTGCTATACATAAGGAGATGTATTACATGCTGAGTGCATTGAATATGAATCTCTTGTGAGCAGGTAATCTACATGTCTTTGTGTTTAGTTTTACAGCTTCTTAAATAAATCTTGAAGCAGAAAATTCTGAAATTAGAGTTTTCTTGGGAAACTGTCATTTATCTGCTGATCAAAATCAGAATCAGAATCACAATACTTTAATGATTCCAAAGGGAAATTTCTTTTTAAGTATACAGTTACTCCCACTCAGAAAGTGTTAGAAATATAAGAAAGTACAAATATAAGCACAAGTGTCTTACCCAAAATTGAAATCTAAGCATGAAAATATAAAATAAAATAAAATATAGAAAAGAACATTTTATTTTATTTGATAAGCTAAGCTCACTGCAGCCAAATAGTTGATGTAAGGTCTGTCTGCTCCGACGTATTGTAAAGAATCAATATGTGAATCATTAAGAATAAAGGTTAATGATTTCAATGGATTGAACCTTTTCTTATCGATTTTTAACAGGAACCATTTCTCGATCCCCATCCCTAGCACCTGTAATTATATAGTCTATCTTATAATCCAGGCTGTTACAGACGGACAAATCACAACATCTAAAGTTAGCTTTTAAACATTTCCACACAACTTCAGATCTTATTTCTTAGTGGGACAGCTGGGAAGAGAAGGGAGATTCAGGGAGAAGAGTTTGAGGGGAAAACAATTAAACCAGCAAGCAATGCAACAAGGACTGCATCTTCTCCAGAGCTGGTCCAACAATAACATCTATATATCAACATCTGTCCATACAACAAGGAGACTCTTCACAGCAGCACATCATAATAGAAGCACTAAACTCCCCACCATGAGCATGACGTCAGTGAAAAGTGGCTGCCTTGTGAAGAGAGAGGGCTATCCGACATAACTGGACTCACTCAAAGAGATGACTCACACACGGGGACACAAAGTGTGAAAAGACACAATATTACCAAATCATTCTACACACACACATAAAAGCAGCCATAGAAATTTACGACCTCATAAAACAGTGCTAGGATGAGTACTCTTTGTGCTGTTACAGTGTACATTTGATGTAATCTCTCCCTCTGTCTCTGTTTCTTCTCCGTCCACTCCCCCTTCCTCTCACTGATGACTGAAAGGTTATTGTAGGAGTGTCGTGCCCGGAAGCAGGCAGACAGCGTTGCCCTTTACAACAAAGAAATGGTGCTAATTAGAGACTATGAGTATGTCACTGGACTTAATTGTGTATATGTGTGTCACTGTGTGTGTGGGTGTGTGTGTGTGTGTGTGAGAGAGAGAGAAAGAGAGAGAGAGAGCAGGCCTCTTCAATTCTAACAGGGTCGTCTGTTAGTTCCACTCATCATTTGAATGGGACTTTAGAGATGTGAACCTTATGGGGTTATGAGGCTGCATCTCAGGGCAGACACACGTGGTCCAAAAATGTCACTTATTTATCTTGCAGAGAGGTGTCTTTTGAAATATTTATCCTGAATAACTTATCCTGCTCCACTACTTTGTCTTCATCGAGTCAACCTTAGCACAAATGCCAAGCTGTAGAAGAAACTGTTCAGTGTAATGCTAGCAGCAGTGATTAAAAGACTTATTCTGTACTAATGGATCTGTGAAGCAGTGAGATAATTGCTAATTGAGCATTCAGAACTGTTCATAACTGCAATGTGAGTATTCTGATGTTAAAAACTTTAACTTGGAATGGTCAGAAGACTGCACTATCACGTAAGGATGTTTTAATATGACAACCCATTTGCACCCTGAGCTGTAATGAGTTATGGTGAAATCTGAGTGTGAACCTAAGATCTGGAAGACAAAAAAGGACAAAACTAAACTATACTGCTCAAAATGCTCCATAGTTAAATTCTAACAACTGTCAAAATTTTAGACACTGTGTTTTTGGTCTTGAAATGTTGGTAAAGCTGTCAAAAGTTACAAAGAAATTTAACCAAACAGCTGGTAGCAACTCACATGAATGTCACTCCTAGAATTCATCATATATATATTTTTTCCCCTCTCACCCTGCATGTACAGCTAAAGCCAGCCAACCAAAAACATCATTTCATTTACCTATAGTCATATCATTTTGATACTGACATATCTGGCATGATAATGAGATCTGAAATGTTGTCCATATAATTTCAGCTCTGGTAGAAACAGTCTGTATGGAGAGAAAAGGCAGGCAGCACTGATGCCATGACATCCCACCTCACATTGGCATTATTTGCCTCCAAAGGCAGAAATCTCCAAACAAATGCAGCCGAAAAACTGTTCTTAACCAAAAAGTTCAACTGGAGGTACAAGTTTTCTTGATGCTATGTTGAATTACTTGATCAGATTCCCAACCTTTTGAAATAACTCAGAAACAATTGTTCCAAAAACGAACAATGATTTTATATGTTGTTTTTTTTGCCATGTGACCGGCGTTTGTGTGCTCAATCAGATTACTTTTTTACCGCTGTTGCGTAATTTAAGCTAAAAAAAATCAAGCTGCACATTTTTTTCAGCAGTGGACTTTTCTGATTAATATATTTATCACTTAAAATTTCAAACTTTTTATAACAGGCTGGGGTGTATCCATTACCAAACTTAATTCAAGGGCTGACGGATGAGAGCACTAATGCGCGGCACAGGGAAGCAAAAAGGACAGCCTTGCACAGCACTCTTACAGACTTGTATTAAACACTTTCCAAATGTTGTGGTTAACTTTTATCTGGGGCCAACAGTTTCCCTTGAAATGCCTATTCTGTTTTAACTCAAACTTTAAAGAGTGATATAAGAACTTATTAGATTGAAGAGTGAGAGTCTTTGAACTGAGAAAGCCTCAGAATTTCTTTGGGCCACAACAATTCAGCTGTTTGATTGAGGCTGCAACCATATTCTTTGGTCTTTTGATGCCACAGCTGTAAACTGTGGAAACTATTTGGAGAAATAGAGAAAAACCCTCGGTGGCACAACAGACACATCAGTGAAAAGTCTATTATTGGGCGGGTTGAATTCTTAGGGATGGACCCAATTGAGTCCATTATTATAGGATTGTGTCCAGGCTTATTTCAAAAAAGCTTCAAATAGCAGCGAGGCCACCTCAAAATGAAATCTGGCTCCATTGGATTACAGTTCACAGTGTTTGACAGCATCCAAAGCTGCCAAAAAGACATTCTGGCTGAATGATAACAATCCCTTTTGAAACAGCGTGAAGCTGCACCCTGAGAGAGGACTTTGGATGGCATTTCAGGATCCTCACTCCCTCCCATTGTCTCATACTTTTCCAGGTGAACAGACCGGAACTGTAGCATGTCACAGAAAACGCCCGGCAGATTCCACTTTCATTATTCTTCTGCTCTTTTTAGAGAGCTGCTGTGAACTTTCGCTGTGAACTCATCTCATCAAGAACAATCTTTACTCAGCTTGAAACTTGCGCTGGTGAAATAAAAGAAATTGCTGGTGCTAAGCTAAAATAGTAAAGGGCAGGGGGTGAGAGGAGAGGAGGAGTGACAATCTGGTGAGTCTACAACAAGATGGAGGAACTTGATAATAAATACAAATCTGGGTAGAAATTGAAGGAATTGTGCAGTCCAATTCTCTACATCTTTAAATATATTGAAGGATTTGATTGAGAGTTCAGTGTTGGTCAAAAACTCTATATGTGCTCTGGCTATTGTATGCATATTTGATGGTCTGGATCTCTCGAGGGTGGGTTAGAGGTCGAGTTTACACACTCTACAGGGAACCACAAACACACTCTCTCTCTGTCTCTCCCTCTCCTTCACTCTTTGCTGGCACTCTGCCTACAACCTGAGGGCAGGAGAGGAGAGAAAATCAGCAAATAGGAGCTGCAAGAGTAGAGAAGGTTAACTCAAAGTCTGGGGGATGGAAAGTGGAAAAGTTACACAATTTGAATACAATAAAAAAGTGGAATATTGAACCACTGTCTTAATCGTGGTATTTTTCCATTCTCCACACTGTTAAATATAACTTGTTTCAACACAAAAATATGATGTAAAGGTTTGTCTTAAGAGTTTATGTCAGGCCAAAAAAGAGATTTTGTTGTTCTAACACTGACAGAAGCTATCTTGATTGTCCAATGATGTCATGCCTACATTTTCTGAATTTTCATCCACAGGAAAATGAGGACATGTAACTACACTTAATTCGAGATACTCTTGAGCTGTCAGAGCTGTGTATTCTAAATCATGGTTTACCAGGCTCTATGTGAACAGCTCCCATTCAATGAATTAATAAAACTACAAGAGGAAGAAGAGGAGGCTTTATCAATGCTGCGGGCTCAAAAACCTGAACTCATGAACCCCAGTGCTTTATAATGAGAGTTGTGGGTTGCCGTGTGTGTGCATGCATTCTTCATACATATATTGGATATATGCATATTTCTGCTTGTGTTATTCTGAGAAACGTGCATACTCTTCTGTATGTTTGTGTGACTGCTTCACAGAAATACTCTCATGTAATATGGATGTTGCTGAGTGCTCTGAGTTGACTAAAAGGAAGTTTGTGTGCAGCAAAGCAAAACGGCAGCAATGTTATGCAAGGCTGCATCTCGTGTGAAATGATTTTACAGTTTGCTCTGTAATTTCTAGAAGTGGACTGTTCTGAGGGAGATAGCCGATGATGAAATGCAGGAATTTAAAATAAGCAGCAACACTCACAGATGCTCACAGCAGGCCCCGGACAGAGATCAGCTCTGACAGCTTTCTTTTGCCAAACATACATATTGTATTTGTTTTCAGGGGGAAGGATGTAACTCCTATCCTAAACAGATCCCAACCAACACACACATAAAAACCTCATCTGAGCCTGGACACTCATATCCAGCTCTGTCCTCTAATACAATGACGTTTCAGGCCGATGTGATTGGCCATGAAGATCCTAGCCTTCAATGTGTGCATCAAGACTGTCATACATGAAAAATGGATTTTTTAAAAATGGCACATGTCATCAAAGTGGAAATCTAAAGCAGCTCAGTGTGTGATTGAAGCATAAATGACTCCATAAGACACATTGCAGAGAGAGAGAGGTAGAGAGATTTATGGTGTGAGGTTTGTATGTGTGCATCTGTGTGAAATGTGAGCACTTCCCTGTGTGTTGGCACTTTGTTCCTGCCGAGATGCTGACAGTGTGTGGATGTTCTGGCTCTGTTTAATAAGTAGATCTCAGGATTAACACAAGAGGATAATGAGAAAGAGAATCACAGGAAGAGACGGAATATGCCAAAACAGTTGCTCAACGTTTTCTGTACCCTACTATTTTCACATCACACAGGCTTATGGTTATAACATATATGTGGTTCAAACTGAGACTGATTTTAAATCCTAAAACTTACAAAAAACAAATCAATAATACACTGGTTCATTCAACCTTGTGTGAAAAGTCATTTCTGAGCTGTCATGTTTAAAAACTGATGAAGACACTTCACACCCACATTTTGATGCATCATTCTTGAGAATATTACTTTGATTGCATCATGTTACTGCTTGAGCTCAGCATCACTTACTTTGCTTTTAAAAGATAGTATTACTCAACTGTATGTAAAGTGAGTCCAGCACTCTACTCAGCTGTTACAATAAATCTAATTTAGGACAGTGGTTTGGCAACTGAATATCTGTTTTTCATTCCCTTGAAACTTAAGCACACCAATTGTTTACTCTTTAATGTGAGTTTACAGCAGTTGATTCATTTTGGGTGTGTTTGTTGCTGGTTTCAAATTCAGTAAAAAGACTGCAGTCAGCTATTAAGAGTAACTGTTTTCCCTTTTAGGAAACACTTGCTTTCTTGCCACTCTCTTTAAATTCATTGAGTATTCAGCTGGATGTGGTCACACACTGAGTTAGGGAACGGTCAGCCTGCATTGGTCCTTTAAAATCTCATGTCATCATAGCAGAAGCTCAGACTCATCAGATCAGTCTCCTGTAATCCAGTTTGGTGAGCCTGTATGAATTGTAGCCTCAATTTCCTGTTCTTACCTGTTGGAGGGTCACCCTGTGGGTGTGGTCTTCTGCTGCTCCAAGGTTGGACGTGTTGTGTGTTCAGAGATGCTCTTCTCTAGACTTTAGTTGTATTGTGTGGTTATTTAGGTTCCTGTTGTCTTTCTATCTTCTCCAACCAGTCCGTCCATTCCCCTCTCACATTAATAAGACATTTTGTTCCAGAGAACTGCTGCTCACTGGATATTTTCTCTCTTTGGGATCGTTCTCTATAAACCTTGTGGATAGTTGAGTGTGAAATTCCCAGTTGATTAGCAGTTTGTGAAATATTCAGACCAGCCCACCTGGCACCAACAACCAAACCACATTCAAGTCACCTGGGGCTGTCTTCACCATGTCTACATGTCTAAATGCATTGAGCTGCTGTCATGTGATTGGCTGACTTGATATTTGTGTTAGGAGCAGTTGAACAGGTGTGTCTTGTAAAGTGGTCAGCTAGCGTACATTCATAAAAGGAAAAATAATGCCCAATCCTTTTACTCCCTCTTTTATTCCCTTTTGCTGATGATGTCATTTGCTTCCCCTCCTCATGATAGCAGTGTGCTTTAATTCCACATTTTCATACCAGCATGCTTATTGACACCAAATTGGTTTCACAGACAGTTGCCATAAACACATTTGGATGCTCTGTGTAAAAACAGCAGCATAGTTTAAAATTGTGGTAATTTTCTGTTTCACACTGGTTCGCTGCAATACTATCCTTTTTGAGTTACTTTGCCAACACTATGCTATGTTTATGTCCTGCTGAATCCCTCTTCTCATAGTGTGTCACTTATAAGAGAGGATGATTTTTTTCTAGAATGGTGAAACTGTTTTAAATGAAGTTACTTGGTAGAAAAGTAAAACAGGTCAGTGCCTCAGTCTTGTTTCTGCTTTTAATGGCAAAAACTGAGTAAAATCAATTAACTTTCAAATCCTGTTACGTCTGATAGGGGAAAAAAATAGACTAAACAAGAACCAAGTTTTTTGATAAATAGATAAATAAATAAATGAAGGGGGGGGGGTTCTTATTCACTCTTCATTTTATTGATAGACTCTCAAGTTTGAACAGATCACTGCAGTAGAACCGTTGCATTTGGGTTGGAATAAACATTTTCACAAACAGCTTAACCCAAGCTCTGGCCTTTAGGTCTATGTTTTGGCCTTTAGCCTATGCTCTATCACTCTCTTGTTTAGCTTTCTTCTTCTCTTTTGTTCCTTTTCTGTCAAGCAGTCAAGCGGTGGTGTCCACTGTTACCACAAAATGAATTCAAGAATTTTTTTTCAGCAGTGTAAAAAAAAAGATTCTCCTTTCCACTAAACTTTGTCAGCTGGCCAGGCGTTGTCATAGAAACTTTGACTTGCCATGAACCTATGTGGTCTAGTCTGACCTGATAAGGAAGCTAGGACTAAGCACCTAGAGAGAACTTATTTTAGTGCTGACAATCTAACTTTTGAATTAGGGATTATGATCAGACATGTATCTAAAAGTCATACTTTTTCAAGATCACTAAGACAGTCCTCACAGCTACTTTAAAAGATAGAAGTGGGTACCTGAGGAGTAGAGTGCCTTCGTTTTAATGTTGTCATTTTGTGTGATTCGCTATTCCAGATGTATCATTCAGTCAAAAGCATGAACAACAGAAAACAGGAAATGGGTGGAAAATAACTTGTTGAAGGTTTTAGGAGAAACCAAAAGGAAACTGTCTATGTAACTGAGCAACAGGGTTAATACTCCATCCAGCCCAGTCACAGTCACTACTCAGTGAAACTCTGGATAATATCACAACAGCAACTTAATCAAACCCTGACAGCCAAAGCAAGCTGTGTCTGTTTTCTGAGTTGTTAAGTTGCATGTGAATAACATGAACCCTTCAATTCCTTTTGATTCTGGAACATTCTGCAGACAAAGCGTCTTTCACTTTAAACTAATAAAACAGATTCTGCTTTTATCTAAACCTCCTTTGTTTTTCGCTCATTCTTAGCAGAGCTCTTCCTCAGGTCCTAATGCACTGAGATGGATTCATTTAGAACTTGGTCACATTGAACAGCCCGAGTTTCACTGAACAAATTTTACCCTAATCCTGTTTTGCTTTAGGGCTACAAGCCAAGTGAAGATGGCGGTGCACATTTCTTCAGCCTGTCAATGAATCCGGACAGGAGAAATAAAAGAATTATCTCTTATTTCGTTTCTTTTCTGTCAACTATCTTGAGCAATCCCATGAGCCCTGATTTATATATACTCATACAATGACATTTCTGTCTTCCTTATCACATGGACAACATTTTCAACTCCTTACTTGATTCCCCAGTGACTGAGCACGTCATTGTGAGGGTGGAATTAGAAAGACTGCTGTGTAAAAAGATGGAGAAAATAAAAGACAGGTGAAGCAGAAGGGAAGAATCACTACATGAGAAAGAGGGAAAGTGAGATTGTGTGTGTGTGTGTGTGTAGGTCACTGGTGTACCCAACATCGTCACAATGAATGAGATAATCACCTCCCTCTAATGATGTGGCCGTTCATTCCCAGGGGAAACTGCAGCCCACAGTTATCCGATGTTGACAATCAGTACACACATAATCGCACACACACACATAAACACAAATATATGTGCAATCATATAAAAAATACATCAAGATTCACAAGCGAAACTAACGCCCGATGGAGAGGAAGAGGAGGTAGGAAAGGAAGATTCAGATTATGACATTCCTCATTGTTCAAACTCCATTTTTCTCCCATTCACTAATTAGCTTCTGGTTTTGTCGAGTTCTGTCTCTCTCCCCCCCCCCCTTTCTCTCTCTGCAGGAAACATGTTGCTTTGTTTGACATATACAGTGTGATGTGAGCCGTTCTGTTTTTACCCCCTGTTAATTGGAATGGGATGAGTTTTGATGTGTCATAAAATTAGAGCTCAAAAAGGATTTTGTGTTTTTTTTTTTTTTTACATCAGAGAACAAACGCGTAAAGCTTATAGGGTAGTTTGTTGCTTTTAATGTACATATTGCACATGAAAAAAACAACAACCATTAAATATGAGGCTAAAAGTTTGGTATTTGGCTGTTGCTATGTGGTTTCCTGGAGTTAGGAGAGAGTTAGGGTCTTGCAAATGCAAAGGCAAAGTAAACGCAGATATGGATGGTTTGAAAACACTTTCATTCTCAGTTTTCAGGGTTAAAGTTATTCAAATGAAAGGGCACGATTCTTTTGCCTGAACCATGGGTGGTGCTGATTTGGGTGAACTGCCTCTATGAACGTTAGACAAACTCTCTTCATAGTGGCTAATTTTAGAATATTTAACAGCTTTTCCTATCCAAAAACTGAATAACTGGTGTAACTGCCAGGTTCTCAAGTTTCCAATGGTACCTGAACATATCACAAGTGATGTTTGCGACATTTCTAAACTGGCTGGAGAAGACGGGAGAATTTCATCAACATAGTTAAGATTCTTGTCTTCTTTGAAAATAAGTGTTTTCTAAGTGTGTTCTTTTTGAATTTGCTAAATTCTGTAAAAAAAAAACCAAACAAATAATTTAGCACTTCTTTCTGCTTTCAGTAGGCCTTGAATGATCGACACACACCTTGAAATTGTGCATCAAAAATTCATTCATCGTTCCTCTTCATGGTTTTGTTGTGCGGGCGTAAAAATTAAAAATACCCTTATACATGTGAACGGGGCCTGGTTTATGAAAGTCACCACCTGTGGCTAATTAATTAGCTGCTGAATGGGCTAGATGAGGGTTTTTGCACAGTGAAATTGTATCATTGGTGTAGTGGCTGGCACAGCTGTTCATTAGACCAAAGAGGCTACGGCAACTTTGGAGTAGTTGACCTGCTGCCAAACTACAGGTAGAGAGCAGCAGGTGAACAACCGGTGGTGCTCCCTATTCAAATGCACATTAACATCCCCAGGCTAGTTTTATTGCAAAAGTCACCTGAACAAACAAGCCCTGTATCGGAAGATCTGGATAACTATCAATACAAGATGCCCAGATTCAGAAAGCCAAAACATGATTGTTTTCACATAAGTGAATTTATAACGCCGGCTTTTACCAACATAACTTTGCAGCTTGATTCAAATAAAGACTGGTCAGATATACACATTGTATATAAGTCTCTCAGATGAATTCATAAATATGACATGAGCCTCGTAGATTTGGAAATGATTGGTCAATTGGGCAAAATGTCTATTGACATTGTAAAAAAAATTTTTGTTAACAAGCCTGAAGTACATACTCAAGGAATTATGGATTTATATGTGTATATATGTTTATATGCTACACTGATAAGACAAACTCTGATGGTGTAATTCTAACCCAGCTCCCTTCGGACACACCATGTTACCTCTGTCCTCAGTGTCAGTACAGATTACGTGGGCTTGTATGTACGTGGCAAATATGTTCAGCAGTTACCTGGAGATTCACAAAGCAGCTGTGACAGAGCTGGCCTTTAGCAAAGCTCCCTGTGATGGAGTGTCTTACATGCTCCCCTGATAAGGTGAATCCTCAATCAGCAAAAGCAATACTCTAACCTAGGATGACATTCAGTGTTCTCTTGTTTGTGTGTGAGTGTGTGTGTGTGTGTGTTTGTGAATGTGTGTATCCCTGATTTTCCTGCCACCATCTCACTGAAAGGTTACAGGGTCACTCGTAACTGCATCTCTCTCTTTCTTTCTCTCTCTCTCTGTCACACACGCACAAACACACACACACACACACACACACACACACACACACAAATAACTGTTTAGATCAAGGCTGACTCCCTAAACTGGAGAGATACGCAAGCAATCAATTTTGATGCTCGTTATTTTGTAATTAGACACACAAACCTGTGTGCATTATGCAAACAGGGATATGCAAATTGCAGAAGAAGCAGCCACTCCGTGACAAATGTCACACCCATGGTCCTGCTGCAAGCAGTGAGACAGGCTGACATCAATTTGAAAATGAATAGACTTCTTTCCACTTTGTTTATCAGCAATTTCTCTCCTTCTGTCTCACTCTTAAATAAAATAGAGAGATCAAGAGGACAAGGGATACTTCCTTTTTTGTTTTTGAGCTCTTTATGCCTCCTCCTTCACACTTGTCATTCTAATTTGGGTGTTTGATGAAGCACTTTTTGATGATGTGTCCTTTGCCATGAGCAGGATACAACCTTAAGTGCTGTGTGTTTCTTTGAAGATCTGAATTTTAAATGCAATAAGCACCTGTGCTCACAAAAACACACAAACAGTACATCCATCCATGAATATGCACACCAAAACTGATTCAGTTTGCCCCCACAATGCACTTTGACAGAACTTAGCCTGTAAATGACATGCACAAACTCACACACAGCCACCTGAGAGGGAGGGCTAATTTGGAGGCCTGAGTGAAAGGATAAATGAAACATTGATGACTTCACTTAAAGAAACTTCTTTTGTAACTGTGTGACCCTGACAAGACCCTTTCACTTTGGTCTGAACCCAACTCCATTTATGCTCTTCTTATTGGCTTGGCTTACCTGACTCACATTTGTCAGATTTTACGTTGAGATGTTGAGGCTTTCATTATATGACTGTGAAGCTTTGAGCTTGTGACTTACGATGAAATCCATAAATTGCTAAATGCGGTTTTTTATGTGGTAAATGGGAGGTGTAGGCAAAAATCAAGGACTTGAAGTGAAAAAAAAAACTCATAATGACATTTATTGCTTCATCCTTAAGAGCTTAAAGTGTACATTACGAAATATGGAATAATTATTGAAACAAATATTGAAATAAATATGAAAAAATATGTAGGGAGGGATTTTTATTATTGTAAAATGTTGTATTATAACTGACTGTGATTGTTTCTGACTCTTCAGTTACTTCTCATTATTTGAGTGATTTCATTTGGTTTGATAACAAATACATCTCATACTTTCATGTGCAAACACAGCTCTAAAGTAACTGGTGACCTCAGTGCGACCTGATGACGTGGTCGAGCAAAGTGATGTGAACCTTATCTGTAACCTCTGTGTCATATTACCAATAGTCTCCCACTAATGGACATCATATTCATTACCTTGAGACTTTCTCTGTTAAATGACCTCTCTGTGTGCAACTCAACTCACAAAACTGCCAGTGCACGCGTTTACGCACACACATTGGTGCAAAACAGCATGCATCATTCATTTCTGTAATCAGTGTGCCGCCTGTATATTTGCCTAATGATCCATAATGCATTAGCAGCCTTGAAATTGGGTTTCGGGTGAAGAAACACGGACAAAAGATTACATTTGGAGATTCACACATTCATGTGCATACATTTCTAATGTTCTTCTGCCCTCACGTACAGGATCCTTTGCAGGTCTGACTGAGAATAATGAGAAGAAGTCTGATTATTTGGATGCTCTGGGGCATCATTGCCACTGCGATATTCACCAGTCGCATTGAAATGAATTAATCATAACTTTAGTCATTCCCTAAATTGTCAGCCTGTGACTGGTGAATTACAGAGGCGACGTGGGGACATGTTAAGCTTAGCAAATTTGTTCTGAGGTCGCTTTTGTCTCTGTTTTTGGCTTTTTCTTTTTGCACCATTGCTCCCCATCATCTTGTTCTGAAATCCTCTGAGAGCACATTAATTTGAGAAAAATAAAGAAAAGACAGGAGGATAGAGGTTAATAAAAAAGGCTGTGCACAGATTATTGTTGAAGCAAGAGGAGGAAGGTGAAGAGATTTAAGGTGTTCAAGTGGAAGGAAGTGAGGGGGTAAAAGGAGTGAGAAGGAGAAGGTGAGAGGTTGATTGAAGGAAGAAGACACGCTCTCTTACTGTACCCAGCTGCTGCCAAGGAATCGCCTAATGAGAACTGAGGGATCCTGAAGAGTAGTGGGAGAGATAGGGAGAGAGGGGGGGAGAGGGAGCGGAGGAAACGCTTTGAAAAATGGCAAGCTGTCAGGTGAGGACTGGAGGAAAAGCTGGACTTTTAAGTGTTTTGCTCCAACCACAGGGACTGTATGTGTGTGTGTCTGTGTGTGTGCAACCATAAAAATACATGACCGTGAAGCAACGAACATCTGTGTCCTCATACAGATATAGTCTTATAAGCACATGTACAGACATTTTACTGCATGAATTACTAACGGTTTGCATATTTAAAACCAAGCAGAGCAAGAAGACTCATCTCTTTGTGTGCCCCCCCCCTCCATCTTGTGTCCTTCCAACACTTTCACCTTCCTTTCAACCACTCTCTGCCCTTCTTTCCCTTTACCTCTTCAGCTCAGCTCAGTGGTGCTCTGTCTGATTTATGCATGCTTCTTTGTGCCAGCTTAAAAACCCAACACTACCAACACACTGGGATGTGCAGTGTCTACAGTCTTATCATGGTAAACACACTTGATTTGTGTAGTCAAATACCCATTAAGACAAGATGAGGTTGTTATGCATCAATTGACTGTGTGTGTGTTTGCATGTGTGAGTGTAAATGTGTGTGAGTATCAACTTACAAGGTCTTTGTACAGCTGCTCATTTGGAGCTGCTTTGGCAAGGTGACAGTCCTGACACTGAAAGGTTACTTAGAGGCCAACGGAGCCAGATATGTTTCTCCCCCTGGTGCTGATGTCATTTTTAACTCAACCTTTGATTCACTCAGGAAAAATCAAAGCATCACAAAAAGCTGAATTTGGGAGAATCTGAGCAGCATGCAAAAGCGTGAAGAAAAAAAAAGACAAAAATCAGCCTTACAACCCAAAGAAATGTTTTTGATGGTGCTTGTCACATTTAACACGTCCTCCCACTGTTAGTGTCAGACATGCATCAGATAGGGAAACTGGATTTCACTCATTTGGGTGCTGAAAATAAACGTCATTACAGTAAATAAGTGTTTATACACAGCGAAGCAAAGCAGAAGAAAACAAAGAAGCCATTGTAGCCTCTTGTAATAATGTGACTTCACCTTTTTCTGACTTAAGTGTACTTCTCTTGAACTAGTGAACTTCTCTTGGAGAGTCATTGTGGTGACTGATCCCTCTGTCAGTGGGTGTTGGTAGTTTTATAAAGCTTTCTTGTTTCACTGCTGAAACTGGTAACATGTCTTTCCCAGTTTGTTCGGCACCTTTTAAAACATCCCTCCACTTCTTCCTTTCTTTTCAAGAGGAACAGCACAGGGCAGTGCAGTTTGTAACATAAATTGCTTCGACATCACTGAAGATTGGCATTTTTTGAACCAAGTTCTGCTTAGAATCAAGGCTGAAGTCCTGCTGACTGGTGATCAGCTAAAACATAACAACCGGGGCCTCATCCTCATCCTGAATTGAATGCAGCTATTCTTGGCTTTTATGCACCCTCAGATCAAAGGAGGAAAATATCAAATATACTTATACTTATCGCAGGTTGTTGCACATGAGCTGTATTAAATGGCTACATTGTGACCATTGAGTTTAAATTGTCAGGTAAATGTTTCCAGACATCAGTACGTGATTTCCTTTTTTTTCTTTTGCTGGTGCTCTTGTAGCAGGCAGCACACTCCTCTGCCCATCCCGAAAACTCTCCTATTCATCTATGTTTTTGTATTAAGAGAGGAGAAGACAGTCGCTTGCAGTCAGTTGCAGGTTGTGGGTTTTGGGGCTTGTTCTCGAAAGTGTAGTTGCTTATTTGGGCTTGCTTTGCTGCCTGCGTGAGCCTCACCTGATTTTACAGATGCCTATCAAAATACTGCAAGCTACCATATAATCAGAAAGCAAATAAGACTTTGCAGTGTCACCACAAACATGTAGAAACATCTCATATCACACCAAAAAAAGATCTCTGAGCTGCAAAGTAACGCATTCAATTACATTCAGCTAGATGAATAAATCCAAATTAATTGTTTTACTTGAACTGAAACTTTATAACCACATAAAGTTTGGTTTGAAATGAAAGCTTTGCTAAACTTCATCTGTGATTTTCCCCTTTTTTGTTGCAAGATTTAGAAATCCAAACCAACGGTCTGCTTGAATCATTATACTGGTGTCGTTTTCTGCATCAAAGAGTTGAATTTAACATATATAGTGATATAGAGGAGAAATCTTCTATATTTATTGAGATATTAGTTTGGTTATATTGTGCAGCCCGACTTCAAAGATAGAATTGCATGTCACAATGCAGAGGCAATCTGAAGCTGTGGGACATGAAGCTAATGCCGTTAGTCCAGTGTCACTTTGAGGCTGAATGGAATCATCTGAAATCACATTCACAACAAGCCAAAAGCAAGACTTTACAGCGGAAATAAACATGTTTACAGCCTGGTACAAAAAAAAATGACCTCAGTCAGCAGTTTAGAAGATATTAAGCTCTCAAGTTTGATAAATCAAAGGCACAGCCCACCTTACAGGAGACCTGTGGCTGTTAGTGAGGAGGCTCAAAGCCATTCTCTTGATTTCAGCATTTTGAAGACGAAGAAAGAGTCTAAAACTCCAGACACAAATGTGACATTACAGATACTACGTCCCTTTATCACACCGTCTATGGCTACAATGCAGCTTACGCAATAGCTTCTGTTATTTTGTTCTATATGGTTCACTCAAGGGTCAAAATGGTTTTCAGTTCAGATAAGATCACAAATATACATATCTTGAACTTTCCTTCAGCCAAATCTACAAACAGCTTTGCACGGATTTACTTTGCTTCCATAAGCTTATGCAGGCAAATTTGACAGAAATGCTCTAGAGTTGATGTAGTTATAGATAACTCTGGAGTCCAGCCCTGAGACTGAACTCTGTGTAGAAAACCTGTGAAAAAAACACTCTTTTTTAAAGAAATCCTGCTTTGTTCTGTTAACCTTTCTCTCAGGCATCATTTTTTATTACTTTGCATCATCCATCTGCTACATCTGGCCCTGTGCTCATAGATCATAAGAGGAAAATCATTCCTCCCTTTTTCTTCTCCTTATCATGCTTAATTCCTCTCTCTTTGGAAAAGCCTGACCTGCATACTACCAATGGTACCCAACAAAGAGCTGTTAACATTCAGCCTTTGCTGTAAACATTATCAACTAGAGATATTATTAGCATTATCCCTGCAGTTTATGCGCATATGGTGTGCACAAAAACTTAACTGAAGGTCTCACTTAAAGATATGTGTGAGTGTGATCCAGAGTTATCACATGGCTTCATGATGCTCAGGCATAAAGGGAATTAGAATATTAAACACCAGCTGCATGGAAGGAATACACATGGTTGTTATCAAACTTTCTCCCTCTTTTAAGCTGACAGAAATCCCTATGGGCTGTTTGCAGAGCTGAAGTCAGTGTTCTGTTAATAGGATCTAATTGGAAATGGCTGTTGTTGAGGAAGTTGCTTGAGTTGTCTGAGTTTAATCCTGTAGAAATCCCTGAGAAGTTAATAAGAATCTATGTGCTATATCCTAATTGTAGGACAGTGGTTTGCAAATGGAACTAAGCCTTCGGACTCTTTGGATTTAACACTAGCTTCAAAGAGGGGAATACAGACACACGAGGCTCGTTTCAAAAGTCTGTGAATGGAAATGTTGGGTATTTTGAATAACATTGAGCCACCTTTGCCCTCAATTGCTACTTTGTGCTTCCTTTGGCCTTGATACACAGGATGACTAAACTGAGCTGTGGGGCTTTTGGGTGATATCATGGCCCTTGTCCCATTGATAAAGTTCTTTTTTAATATTATTTAAACTCAGTGTAGAAGCCAAAATAGAAGCAGAAATTACCCAGGTTGCACTTACCTCCTCAGAGCACACCTTAGGCTTGCCCCTGGACTAGGATTGGGCATTGAGGGTACGGTGACCAGCACTCCAATTCTTCCAAAAGTGTTCCAATTTTTAAAGGTTGATGCCCAGTTCTGACTCCCAGTCCATCAACCGTGAGAAATAGCCGTCAGACACCAACTCAGGAGAAGCCACCAAACACCAAGTGTGTAGCACTCAGATTTGGCTGGACTTTTCTGGAAGTCAGTGTCTTTGCTGGTGAACAAATGATCAGTCTAGTTCAAATGTGAATGAGTAACAAATTCAGTTCCAGGAGTTCAACCAGGAACAATGACTGTCGCCTCTGTCAAAGGAGAACATGCTCAAACTTCAAGGCCAAACAAACTCCAAAGTGTGAAGTTTTATTATCTTGGCTCTGCTTTCACATGATATTAGAGGCAAAGAACCGCTCTCCAAGATGGCAGCTGTGTAGACCCATCTGATGAGCCTGTCTGTGGTTCATTTTATCTCTTGGCTGGATTTCTCTTACAAATGCAAGTTTTCAAATCTTTCTTAGTTTTTTTTTTTTTAACAAGGAGTGATCTACATACATCCACTGAACAGCAACAACGAAGCTGTCCATCTGCTACTCCGACATCTACCCTGCAGCAACATTTCAGGGAATCAGTCCTTTTATTTCATCCTTGAGAGGCATCAGGTGTCATTTCAGTGTGTTTCACAACAAGAAAAACAGTTTTTGCAGTATACACACACTCATAGACTCCCTGCGTTGCTACTGCTGCTGCTGCTAGTGGGAGTAATTTGTCAACTTGGCTGTCACATTGGAGAGGGGAGCACCTTCTGATGCATGTCCGTAATTAAAACATTTATAGCTCAGTGCATTGTCAATTAATTCTCAAGCAGTGGGATACAGTTATCCAAATCATTTATTTATATTTTGCATCATGCGTTATGTGCAAATGTCGTTTGGAGTTTGAGTTTTGCATTTATTATGTCTACATGCACGGATCCCATTGGCTTACAAGGCACTGCAAGTTTATGCAATCCAAGGCCAGAGAGAACTGCAGCTTTATTTAATGTCATAGATTCAAAAAAAGAGAAAAACTAATCACACAACACCAAGTGCCTTCGTAGATGATCCTGTCATTTCTATTTTAGATCAAATTAGCAAAGATTAGCATGAAAACCTGACACGCGCAATTATGTATTGTGGGGGAAAAAAAAAAACAATAAGAGCAGCAAAAAGTACAACATAAAAAAAGGAGAATGAAATCAAGACCTGGTTGTCGAAAAAGTTGACCTTGAGTAAATTTGTTACTTGTTATTTTGTGTGGTGTTCAATAGAGCTATTAGCCAAGCTGCTGTAGATTGCTTTGCGTCAATGCTGCCTCCAAACTCCCTCATCATTTCCTGATTGCAGTGGTCAGGCCAAACCTGTCCTCCTCTGGCCTGGTGTGAACTGGGTGTACAGTTCAGCCCTGTGGGGAATCCTTGGCGCATGTCTGGCCCTAATTAATGCCCCTACCGCAGCCTCTTGTTAGAGAGAGAGAGAGAGAGAGAGAGAGAGAGAGAGGGAGGCAGTGAAAAAGAGGAGAGAAAGAGGGAGAGCTAGTGGAGAAGGGAACTATCAAATATTGATTGTATTTGCATAAATAGCCGCAGTTGTTAAAAGCCCTGCACGATCCCACTTGCTAGCTTTGCATTCTTGGGGCATACACAGGGAGAAAAAATCAAGAGAGGCTGAATGAGGGAGAAAAGTGGTGATTAGAGTCAAGAGAATGCATGGATGGCCCGCAATGCGACATTGCGTAGGCCTCTCAATCAAGCCATCCCAAAGGCTACGACACGACTTGGTTGCTTTCTAATTTGCACCAATTATTGTCCCATTAACAAACCCACTGTAGTAAAGCAGACAGAAAACTGAAATGCCTTTGTTTTCTGTTCAGTGTGGTCATCAATACCCCGGGTCGAACAAAGCCCCTGAGGTGAAACAGCCAACACTTTGCATATCAGTGTCACTTTATAGATGTGAGAAAGTTGAGTTTGTTGAAAAAAGTGAAAAGGTACTCTTTTTGCTTTCCTAGCTGCTCTTTCGTTTATATTCTGTCATGCTCACCTGGAACCTCATGGGGGCAACCCCTGATGTAGCACAAGTAATGAGTGTACTTTTTATACCAACAAAAGTTGGTACAACAACAGTGCAGATTATGTGCAAACAAAAAAAGAACCTTATTATTTGTATTTAGTCTACTGTTCTAGAAGTGACCATGAAATGTTTGGATTTCTTTTGAGCTAAGCTGGAGCCCTCTGTTCATTTTTAGAGGTTATGCAGATGAGCCCCACAGATGTTTCCAAAAATCAGTGCTCAAATGGATTTGTTCTTTCAGCCATGCTGAGAAACAAAAAGAAGAAAGAGAACAAACAGCTCACTGAAAGGCATAACAGACTCAAATTTCTACTGTTGAACAGAGTGTGAACATTATAACTCATCAGCTTTCTTGCATTTTAAACTAAGTTCAATCTATGCAGCCTTTCATTTCTTAACACACTAAAACTGGTATAATGATGTTGTGTGACATTTTAACCCCAGAACCCTGACAAGATTATTCAGGCCTTGACAAAAATTGGGGTCCAGGAATGATCATCTACTCATTATGCATTATTCCACTTCATACCCATTTACCAGCTGAGGTAGTCAAAGAAAAAAAAACCTGAAGCAAAACACAGTTTGAAATAGGATTCCATTCATTTGGGAAGGATAAGCTTGAAAAGAAGGAGAGAAAATGTCTCCCTAGTTCCACAGCCAGGGGGACTGGCTGGGATCAGATTCTTATTAGTTTCATTTTTGGATGAATCAACATTAAACTCTTGGTCAAGTCAGAGCATTAGCAGGCATATTTGTCAGGGTTTGCATAAAACTGACAATCTCTACCGAGAAGCTTATTTGCGAGGTGGTTAAACAAAAATTGAAAATCTGACTAGCTCTGTAGTCTTAAATGGACTGTGAAGACTTTCTAAGTGATCTAGAAAAAGTCTGATATCTAGATATATGCCTAATAAGTGTAGCTCTATGAGAAGCACTAGCTGCACCAGCCTTCAGTCCTTTGACTGGATGTGTGGTCGGATTGTAATTGGAGTTACTTTTGCAATTGACATTTGATGAAATGGTTTGGACCAACCTGAATTGATTGTTCATATGTTTGACCTAAACATACACAGTGTTTTTTCATATTCCAACTTTTTGGTTGAACCACATGAACATGTTCCCTATATCTACTCAAAATGCATACACTCAGCTGCAGGATAACTTGAAAACTTAGGAATGCAGACCCTGCCTCCTGCTCCTGTGAATACACTTTCACTCTCTTAAGGAGAACTCCCTGTGAATCTGATGAGTCTTGGAAAGTTAGTCCACAAAGTTCACTTAGTCTTAATCACTACATGCCTTGTAGCATCCGTTTTAAATTTGTGTTTGTGGCAGCTGTATCTATTACATCGCTGTTTCACAAATGAAGTTGAACTATTGTAAGTCTTCCACGACAACACCATTATACAAGCTTACTTACTGTCACATAAAAAAGATTATTTGCAGTCTGGAATTAATTTGTGAGCAAGAGAATGAATTTGCAGCAACAGTGTCTGGCAATATTTTCTTTCTCTGTGAAAAGAAAGAAGTGCATTTGCAAAACGGGCAGTGTGTTTGTTAGAACTTGCTGGAAGCTGGCGGGTAAATGAGACTCTGAAATGGTCAGTCTACTTGAACATGATCACCCGTTGTGACTGCCAACGGTGATGTTGTTTTTCTTACCTACATCTGTGTCTCTGTGTGTGCCTGTATGAGCACTGAGCATATGTAGTATTAACATGCACACACGGGTGTGTGTGTGTGTGTGTGTGTGTGTTGGGTATGAGTTGAACTGCATATTTAGTGTTTGAGGGAGCTTGCAGAGCTGATCAGTGTCCATGCTGAGGGCTTTGTCACAGCTGACCTATATTAGATGAAAGCAGCTGGATCAGTGGCCTGCAGGGACAGCAAAAGAGTTGTGTTCTAATTATCTCTGCAGCTATAGCGACACATCACATCCAGACACACACAGACACTCGCACATGTACAAATGCATACTTTTTGGGAAATCAATGGGCCCGTAAGAGCATCTGCTGTACTCTGCTTGACGGGCGACAGTGACAGGTTCTGTATAAGATTTGCAAGTGTAGTTTTCCCCGTGTCGAACTATGCTGTTCGGTTGCTGCATCAACGAAAATCTATTTAGCTTTGCAAGATATGATTAGAAGCTGATACAGTGCTGAGATTGTATCAGGCTTGTGCTGTGACTTTTGGGGGGTGTATACATGTATACAGTAGGGTGACCATATTCTAAAAACCCCAAAAGAAGACCATCCACACAGCCTTTTGGAGATCTTGCAAAAATGCCCAAAGATATTCAAAGAAGACAAAGTAGCTTCATAACCTGTATACTTATTTAAAACACTCTATTTCAATTTGAAGTGAACATTTTCTATAATGTAAACATTTCTGCTGGTAAAAATATAAAAATGAAAATCTGACTTTATCAGGGGTTTTTTTATTGCCCCATATTTAGTCAAAATTTTGAGATTATGAGTTAAACTAATTGGTTAAAAAGTTTAATTTTTTTTGTCATGATTTAATAATATCTCATTTTTTTACCTTTTAATCTCAAAATTTTGACTTTTATCAAAAATGTTGTCTTTATCTAAAAGTTTTGATTTTATTTCCTCACAATCCTGACTATATTCTGACTGAATTCGTATAATTTTATCTAAATTTTGACTGTTTATTTAAAATTTTGACTATTTATTTAAGATTTTGACTTATCAATCACAACATCTTGACTTTTTATCTGATTTTTTAATTATTTTTCTTTAACTTAAAATTATGAGTTAAAATAGGCTGAAATAATTCTCAACCAAGCCAAGTTTCCATTGTTATTTTATCATTAACTCATGAAAATGGGTATCTATAAACCGTAATTCCTCACCATATGCTCAACTCAAAAGAGGGGTACTATAATATATCTGCAGTATGTCTGTAAAAGTGCATGTCCACTTCTCGAGAGCACAGTGCAAACAGTCGTAGCATGTTTTTCTGCATGCTTAACATCTTGACAATTTGGTGCATCAGAGTATTACTAATAGCTCAGTGCAGCGCTTTACTGAAACTATGGTCCCTAGAACTAAAGCCTCAGACATAATTTTACCACCAGAAAGGAAGACATGTCCAGGCAAAAGAGGACATTTGGTCACTCTAGTAACCAGTGAACTTGAGGCTGAAAATACTCTGGTATATGCTGCTGCTTCATAGAGCCTCCAAGTAACACATGCTGAGTATGTGCGTTAGCTATAATGAGGCATTAAATGAAAGTAAAGCCCAGGGAGCTAACGCTAGGAGCTAAAAGCAGACACTGGAGTAATGCAAATGTTAATGATGGGGTAATAAAGTGTGTGGAACATCCTTCAATACAACCACAGTTAGCTTAGAAACATTTGACATTCAACTAATTCACACACAGCAAGGACGAATGCACATTGCTGAGTTCTTTGCTTTCTTTAAATATCTCCATTTCTAAAATCACAGGTAGGCTACATATGCACATTCTCCCACATCACATGGCACGCTATTATTTTTGTGCAAGACACAGTGTGTGCTTTTTTCCTCCTCCGAAGTCTGAGGATTACCTTTGAGAGGTAATTGGACGCAGCATACACTCAATTAAGTTGTTAGCCTCTTAGTCATCCCATCTTCTTTTTCTCTTTCCCCTTTTGCCTTCATTTCTCCCTGTGTCTGTGCAAAAGTCATCTCTTCATAGCTTATCCTGCATTCCCTTTGGATCTTCTATCCTCTTGTTGTCCCCTTTTTATGAATTAAGGATCTAAAATGCAGGATGGCAAGTTGGAGAACAAGGTCTTTCTTCAGTTGGTCACAGCTGCACATTTTTACTTAACATTGAATCTTCAGGCAGATTGTTTTACGGGTTAAAGCTTTTCCCCATGACAGAGGAAGGGGGAATACTGTAGAGAAATGACAAAGAAAGACTGAGTTAAACGCTCCCTTCTAGGTATGACTGTGTTCCCATGAATCAATTTATGGGATGCCTTTTGCAGTTTGAGCCTCCCTGATGTTTTTCTTGTTTCCTTTGCTCTGCAGAGTTCCTGGGAGTGACTCATTCAGCCGGCCGTTTCTATCTGAAGACATGGAGCACCATTTCCTGATGAGACTGTGGTAAGTCTGCAGGTACACTCGCTTGTGACTCCTGCAGCTACTTGTCACATATACCCTTATCTATCAATCCGTTGTCTGTCATGTACGTCCTTGAAATCCATCCCCCTTGAGGAGTATGTAAGAGTTCCCAGTGGAACCTCTTGAGGATTAACCCTTGCTGGTAAAGCAGCTCCAAGGAAGAAGGGATCAGAGGCACAGCACTCACTCTGTTCTCTCTGGTGTGTAATCCGAGGTGTGAAGCCGCATTGATTCAGTCGCTCTCAGAAGATGTTTAGCTTTTGAAGCCGGAGTCCATCATCGTGCTGTAACTAACGTGCGTGGGATAGGGACACATTTGTTTTACGGGAATGCACTGATTCATTGAGGGTAAAAAATGGTCTTGGATTTGAAAAATGAGTTATTAAGAGAAGCTTAGAAGAAAGTGTGAGACATGGACTGGCTCGGTAGTAAAGTAAAAAATAGAAGGCAGAGCCGACTGATTGTGCTGGCCCGAGGTTGTACTACTATTCTTAGCCTCAGTCTCCTCCTTTCCTCCCTCTCTCCTCCTCTCTTTCTCCTGAGTCTTTTTGTTACCGCTGTGACGCCAGCACTCTTCAGTCCATCTGGTGTCTGGAAGCGCTCTGGATCTCTCCACTCTCCCTCTCTAACTGGCTCAAACCACTTAACTGTCTTCCATCCATCTACACGTCGTCCATTTGGCATTTTATTTATTTATCCTCCCTTTTCACCTATTTATCCTTTGCTACTGCAGATTGAACACTTCAGAAATACTTCTTTTCTTAGTCCAGACATTCTTCAGATGGTCAGATTAAGCTCTGAAGTATTCCGTTGTTTGGAAAGAAAAAGGAATAATTTCAATCCAAGTACTGCTTTCTAAGTGTGTTTTTGAGTATGCATTCCCCCTTATTTGATTATAGAGTAGAATGGTCTTGTTATGCATCAAAACGAGCACTAGATACTCCAAAACCCTATCATAGCTCTGCTTTGTTGCTATAGTGACATGCTAGAATAATGATGTGCTTTTATGGCAGGTGCGAGGATTTCACTTTCTTTGTTGTGGCAGTCATGACCCATGAGTGAATGTGAGAATATAATTGACCAGGAAAGCTTAACACATGAGACGTCTCTCCTCTCATGTGTTTGAGGAGCTCTTGATGGAGACTAGTTCAGGTCATCACTCTAAATGAATTGATTTATAGCTCAGTTTCTGGATATTTCAAGGGAACTCTGGTGCTGTGTGATTCATACATGTTTTACTACTTATCTGAGGGTGGGTCATGGTGTCAGCAAACTATGAAAGTTGCCCCTGTCGCATGATTTCTTGAAATCTGACAATTCATACTTTGTATTCTTAGAGAGTAGAAAGAAAAGTTCTGCTTCAGGAATTTATTTTCATTTTCCTCAAACTTTTTATCCCCTAATTTAATCATTTGCTTTCATAACACACATTTTGGAAATTGCCCCCGATTCTTGAAGAACAAACACATTAAAAAGATTGAACTTTTTTGGTCTTATTTTTCATGGTCTGCATTTTAATTCTTTGTACATTTTCCCATGCAGCTCCACATCCAACCACTGAAAATTGTAACATACTGGCTCAGGCAAAACGTAGAAGAAAAAAAAACATTATGAAGAAGCAGGTGCCTTGGATTAGTAGTTGAGTGGGACATTACTGAACACAGAGCTGTTTTTACCATTATTTATAGAACCTGTTGGCAAATTACACCACCAGTGGTTCCCAAAGTGTTCAGGTTTCTGATTTAACTCTCAGTAGTGGGTTGTTTGCTGATATTACCAGGCTTTCCCACTGATTTTCCATCTGAATAAGATTTTTGATTCTGATCGGTCAAAACCATTTGACAAAATCTTGAGAAGGTCATCAACTTTCTTTAACAACACAATCATGAGCAACACATCATGTTAAGATGAGGAAAAGAGTTATTTTAGCCCTTTGGCTTCAGCTTGTGGACACCATAGATCACCAAATTGATGGATGTTTTATTCTGAGTTCATGTTGACTTATCATAGAAACTTTAAGCAACTATGAAAGTAAAATTAGAAGAGTAGCCAATGTACCAATTTATGTCTAAGGCTCCACAATACTACACAGCCAGGATGTAAACACAGCCTCCATCCATTTTATTTTAACACCTGTGATTTTGCCACGACCATGAGTCAAACTGCCTGTAGTACAAGGAACAACTATTTCTGGCAAAGCTATAACAAACTGTATAGAGTCTGAAGAGCCATGTAGTGAAACCTGCAGGTTTTCAGGTGACCTTTTTACAATTCTCAGTAACGCTGCAGGTAGTTTCACCGTTATCAGTGATCTGGTGTCACTGCTTGCAGCTAATAACCAGCTTAATCCGAATGAACTGTCTTTTCATCCATCTATTCCTGTCTACTTTTGTCGCCTTAAGTCGATATTTAAACCCATTTGTCAAATTGTGTGCATGTTAACAGGCCAAAATCACCAGGGGGTGTAATTTTTTGAACAGGGTCATTTTTGAAATTTCTGTTGTCATTATGATTTTTTTCAATAAATGTCTTCACCCAACCACAAACCATGAATGATAGAAAGGTTTTTGTGTTATCATTCATATTTTCTGAGAAAAGGCCAAAAAAATCAGAAATTCTGCTGGGGGGTGTAAACTTTCCGGCACAACTGTAAATCTTATTTCAAACACAGCTTAGGTCAGAGGTCAAGTGCTCTTACTGAAATAAAAGAGCACTTAACACAGCAAAGAATTGAATACACCTTAAGCAAGCAAGTTGCAAATAAAACTCTGACTGAAGCTGGTAGATGTAGTAGGATTGCAGAGTAGGCAAGGGGCTCTGTTCACTTTATTACCCAGGAACCATGAAGGAATAAAAGCAATTTTTCTACAAAAGCTGGCTATGTGGCCAATTGTCAAGCATGATATTTCATATGAACAGCTAAGATACCATCAAGATGGGGTCAAGGTGGTTAGGTTTGTGACTGTAATATCAGCTGCACATAAAAGACTCTCCACCAGATTCATAACTGCTCATCTTTTTTTTTTTTAACCACCATTTGTATTACTCCTTTCTTAAAATTCTTACAACAGTCTTCTGATCCATTGGCAATCAAATATACACATGACAAACTCTGTGAATTTGTCAATACACTTTGTATGTTGTGCCACAAAGTGAGCCTCACATCCTATTAAATTGTTACTTCTGCACTTACTGAGATACCTTGGGCTTTTGACTTCTTAGATGTCGTGTTTTGTTAGGAGCCACAGAGAAATCAATTGTCTTTGACCGTTCTTTGACAAAAAAATATCCGACCAACACGGCAAACACTGCAGAGAGGTTAAGTTCAGTGACTGAATCAGCTGTGTTGATACCTTGAAAGCAGCCAAGACAATCCACCGACCAAACTATGTAACTTTAAAGTGGGAATATTTCTCAAAAGAGGAAGTTGTATTAGAAGAAAAAAGGCCCCAGTTGTCATGCATAGAGAATGAGCCACAGACCTTAACCATTATGTTGTAACAGGATTTAAACATGAAATGGGGCCCCGGGGCTTTTTGAGTCAGCCTTAACAGTTTTTTGCACTTTAACTTTGGCTTCATTTCTCAACATCTCATATTACTCCTTGGGTTCAGCTGGCTACTATTTCGCCTCCACTGTAGCCTGACGTGAACCCCTGAAGAGACGGAGCTTCAGAGCACAACAGCTGTAACTGGTAGTATTGCACCAAAAAATAAGAAGAAAACTGTGCTTTACACTCGCGTGTAGTTAGCTGCCACAGCTCTTTGATACCTTATGTAGCTTAAACTAAGATGTCTAGTCTCGAAATCTCATGATGCACCATGCACAAGTTTTTCGTGTAACAGTAACTGCAGGCAAAAAAGCTATTGCTTAAAATGTATTGGTTTCAACATGTCCAACTCAGTTTTTGCCACCATTGTTTGAAGTATATCTTAGACAGTGCTTAATTAGTAATTCCCGAGGTCCCAGAGCACAGAAAGAGAGTGTCGTCCCAGCGGGTCAGGCAGAGGCAAAAAAGTCAAGGAATGCATCAAAGATTCACAGCGCCCAGGGCCCATTGGATTTTTCACAATAATCAATGTAAATCAACTTGAGAGGCCTTTGCAGTGACCTGGTTACACTGTGCCTCTCATTATCTCTCTTATTCTCTCTGAGTGACATGCTGTCGATCTGCTATGTTCAGCACAAAGGACACTGCTGTATATTCCTTTTGGTCATTTACAGCACAAACAGTTCACCTTACACAGCACATGCAACAATAAATTCACAGCACAAACACTTGCTTGTAGACCTTTTTGTTTTGGTTTGTTACAAAACTTGCAGTATTTGCAAAAAAGTTACACACCAAACGTATTAATACACAATCATACAATGTTTCTACCCTTAACACTGTAAATCCCAAACCCGCTAGCAGGAGCATAAAAACACTATTATTTTCATTGCTGCCATTTACAAACCATTTGTCTGATTCTTAAATTTTCAGTTGTGCATTATGAATTAATCACAAGTTGGCAACGTGTCAAACTGGCCAAAAATTCAGTTGACAGCTTTGATTCTCAGGTCCTCTTTGAAAATTTGCAGAAAATAAAATGTTTCTTTTAGCTAAATTCTCTAAAATAAATCAATAATTCTGCGCTTCTCACTGCTTTCAGCAAACTCTGAAAGATGGACATACACCATGTAATCAGGCTTCAAAAACCTTTTGAATTTTGCTTCTCATGGTTTTGTCTAGCAGGCTTAGATCTCTGCTCAGAGCTGCTCAGCACGCCGTCTCATTATTTACAGAAACCGCTTTCAGATCGACACACTGTCTCTCCAATGTAGACTGTATGTTGTGTAAATACTTGTAACAGTATTGACTGTTAATAGTTTATAAAGAGTACATAGCTTGTTATAATGTTGTTATATCGCAATAATACTGTAGCTGGATGATGTTATACTGGTTGTCCTGAACTCACAGAGGTGTAGCACTTTAAATACCAAGGATAAATGAGACATCATTAAGTAGTTCTTTAAATGTAGCGCCACTAGGAATATTTGTCCTGTTCTCTCAACTTGAGGGTACCTGATAATGTGTTGTACACAAATTCTTTATTTTGTACATTTTTTTAGAAGGATAACATGGGAGAAAATAAATTTCTTTGTCTTGTAATCCAACTATTTATAGCTTATAAAATTTGTTACACTGCATGAAGACATAACTAAGTTACATCAGCTTATAGCCATGGTTTTCCTGAATCTATAGAGGTGCAGGATTATACTTTGTGATAGTACGATTCAGGAGATTAAACTTAAGGCATGCTCAGCCCAATTTGTGTTTCTACATTGCAAAGAAGCCCAGTGGTGATCCCATGATCTCTCATCATTTTTTTTCCTCTATCTAGGCTAATGTTTGCAGTGTGGCAGGTACAATTGTGTTAATATCACTACTGATGCAAGTGTTGCTACCTGCTGCTGTGCTTCTTGAGTTTTTATTATCACCTTCTTCACAAAATGACTTTAACCTTCTGTGGGTCTGGCTGACGTAAAATAATACTCATCAAGGATGATTGTCTTTCTGACATTTTGGATTTTCTGTCTGGCTGTGAAAAATCAAAAGTCAGAAAGTAGTATCAGCTTGGCTAGAGTTACATGCATTAAACTCCCATGCTGCTAGCACCCCTGCTTTTAAACAACATTTTACATAAACCATAGTTCATTTAGATTTTTATCCTGATGAACAAGCTCTTGGATCTATTCAATTTGATGTTTGTCTCAGTCTGAATGGATCTGGACCCTGTAGGATTCCAACAAAAGTTAAGTCCTAATCTTAGAGCCTGGAAAAGCTGCACAAAGTAGCAAACTGAGCTCTTTAGCCACCTAGCATATTGGTTGCAGATCAGCCCTTGTAAATAGATGAACAAGTGCAACAATGTATTTGAAATAAACCTTTTTGGAGAGGAGGAGAAACAATTCTTCAAGTCAGCATTAAAAAGCTGAGTTGGGCAATGTGTCTGATGAACATTATCATTTGTAACTGACTTATTGTATTTGACACAGTGTGTGTGGCTTAGCGTTATTTAACAGCAGTGGATCTCCATAAAAAGGCTTTTAACTGGAGTCATGTGAGGTGGATTTTGCAGGGATGAGTCACTCACCTCTATTTCCCTTTTGCTCTAGCTCCACCTCTGAATGAGTGTCGGTGTGTGGGTGTGCATATATTATTTAATGCTTGTGTGTATGTGTGCATATGTATTTGCATGTGCATATGGTTTTATGGCTCTGGGCCCAGTCTACATGCTGTCAGTGTGTGCTTTTCTTAGAGAGTAAAACTTCAAACAGCAGCTTTTAGTCGCACTGAAGGATGGCATCTCATTAGGAGGCACATTAGGGTTTGTGTAGTTTGCTTTGTGTAGCTGTGAGGACACAGGCAGAACCCAGCCTGCAGGAGAAACAGGTTATCAATTGTGTTTCTTGATTATCTGCAGTGCAGCTTATCACAGCAGATAAGAGAATTAGGCTGAGAATCATTTTCTCTGTAGTACTCCTGCACGCCATCTCCTCTCTCTCCACAACTCAGGGTAAAATCAGTTGATGATCATTTTATACTGTAGCCATCAGTATGAAATAAACTTCACTTTTTGTTTTGCTTACAGGATTCAGCTCAATAGACAGTATTTACTCTCTTTTTTCTCTCCCAGCTGCACATAAAGAGAGCCATCTGTCTCTGTCAGAAGCTTCTTTATGTCATTGACAGGAAAATAGACACAATAGAGAGGAGATAACCAAAAACCATGCAAAATATGTTTCTACATTTTCTGCTGGAGGGCTCCTGGAGCTTGTTTTGCAACCTGACTTCGTTGTTGCAAAGTTTAGATAAACTTAAACTTGAACTCAGATGGTAAGTAGTCATACAAAGAGTACTTAATTTAAATCAAAATGGTTTGAATCATGATTAAGTATACTTATTCTGGAGTATGGATGCTTAAATGGATTCAGAAACTAGCCATTGAGAAAGAGACACGGGAATAACATGAGGTAAATGGTTGCTGGAATTCAAGGAGATGTGCACTTTGTACATTAACCTCTTAGCTAATAACATTATTGAGAAGAATTGCCCCGAAATAGTCTGCCTGGATAGAAGACTATAACTTTTATTTTCTGTATTGTTTTGTGATTCTCCACAGTAAAAACAAGATGATGAAAACATTATACCATTGGCTCCATCTCCTCCGGTGTCAGACATAAATCTACTATACCGCCTGGTGGCAAGCTGTTGGAGTAGACTGACATCACACCCTTTTTGATAAACAAAATAAAAGCACATTTACTTTGACTGATAAAAAAAGCAAAGATCCCTGGGGTCAGTACAATTCGCATAAGAGCAAGTTTTTCTGTTTATTTGAAGCAGATGCTCACAGCTATGTAAAGTTCAACGACTGTGGTTTTAGCGTGCGTCATGTTTTCATCTTTTTGTTTCTCCTCTGCTTGTTTTGTAAAGACAGCTGCAGGAGCTTTCATTTGTCAACAGAGCTGTCAGTCATGATATCACATAAGCAGTTTTCAGCCTATTAAAATGTTTATGCAAAACAAATTGAATCAGAATATATGACCTCTTATGTTGGCACAGTTGAGGAAATCAACTTGACATGGGATTGTTCTGCTTTGACTCATGTCCCAACTGATGCAATTGACCCCTCTGCTTATTCTAACAAAGAATGAACATAAAGCGACAGGGTCTACAGCAGGTGTTACACTTAGAGACTGAGATATCACATATCATCTAGAAGGCACAAAAAGAGTCTAAACCATGCATAAGAGGGCTATATTACTCATTTAATTCTTGAGAAAGTTGACAAATAGCTTCAGTTACAAGCCAAAGTTTACAGGCCTCTGTGCAAAAACTAAACAAACACTGACTTTTTTTTTTTTTCCTGTAAAGCATTTAAATATAGTTCAGAGATTTGTACGAGTGTATGGGACTGCACTGTGATTGGCCCTCCTTGTTTGAGGGCAGGACTTAGCCATAGATTAGATGAGGTGGTGAGGTTTAGGAGCTGTGCTGTGGCCAGTCTCCAGGGGGAGCTCTAGAAGTCCTGGCTTCACTCAAGAGGAACTTAAATGTGGTCCATGGTTTTAGACTGTCAATGAATTATGTGTAAAAGTGAGAGTGGCTTTCTGTTGTGTATGTTTCCGACTTCAACCTGCTATGTTTACCCAGAAACAGATTAACCCCATCTAGTCATAAAATTTCAGGAATGCATGTGCGTGAGGTGGTTTTGTGTTTCCTTCTACATCTCTATCTCTTAATATAATTTTTCCTTTGTCTTCAATTCCTACCATGTCTCTCCCTCACTCCCTCTCTCTCCCTCACTCTCTCTCATGCCACATGATTAATGGACATCTTTTATCAATGTTGAAAGCAGGGCTCATCTGTTCCAAACTACTGAAGTCCCAAATCATAGTGAAGGAAAAAAGGAGAGTTTGAAGCACAGGGCCTCTAACAATGTGTGTGTTGGCTAGTGTGTGTGAAAGACAGAGGACGAGGGGTGTGTGTAGAGGGAGCCAGCAACTGTGTCAGCCTTCATATGATTTAATCAAAGCCATCCATCAAATCAGGATAATTAGACAGCAGCATGGATCGCATGACCAGCACCCACCAGGAGGAACGCACTCACACACTCACACACTCACACACACCTCAAATACTCTGATACCAGGAAGCAGCTTTAGACCATCTTGACACACACTGAGGCTGAACAGTGTCTCTGTGTGTGCACTCAGGATCATGGCGGCGGAGCATGTTGGCACAACATTGAGATGTGATCAGTCAGTGATGGAGTCGGGTGCAGCTGAAGCCAGTCAGCCTGAGCTGGTCTCTATCTGTGGGGTTTCCAGAGCTTGATGGACAATTAAATGTGTAGAATTAGTGCTGGCAGACAAGAGAGCTCCACAAAAAGACAGCTAATGACCAGAACAGAAGGGTCTCACTGCAGAGGATGTCAAGAAAAAGTCATTCACTGGTCTAAGAAGCAGCGCGAGCACACCAGTTTTTTTAACCTCATTAGCAGTGTGACTCTGGGCGGTGACAGCATCAGTCTGCTGGTCAGTCAGACACTTTGATCCAGATTACAGGGTTTTAAAACTCTTTTAGTGGCTGAAAATTTCGCAGGTTTTCCCTTTTTTCTAACATTAGAGCAGTGTTGTGTTTCAATTCAAATATCTGATCACCTAAAAAAATGCAGACCCAGGGGTCACATCATAATGACTCAGAGAACTCATCTGACCTTTTACCTTTCATGAACACAAAAGCTCAATTTGTGGCTTTGAGTGACGGGTCTCATTAAATAAATCAATGCATTTTTTTGAGTAAAGGCTGAACAAAGTCAGGCATGCTGAAGTCAGTCGTTAGCGCAATGCTACAGGGATGCAAAATCCACAACACCACGCCTTTGGTTTTTAGCATTTGACCCCCAAAGGTACTCAAATCCATTTGAATCCTTTTCAAAAAATGGTTTTATTATGGTTTATTTTACTCATCAAATTAAAATCATATGAAGGCTATGTAGTTCATACGGTGAACAACAAGAAAAGTTAACAAGCAACTATTCAGTGCATGTACAAAATATGCCGCATAAACCAAGAAGTGTATGACAAATACCCCACAGCTCCTTTGCCATCGTCTGCTGACATCAGCGTACTTAGTTGTACCTGTTTGCTAAATCTGTTGATTGTGGTAAAATTAAAGTACTTCAATAGTTCTGTTCTGGTGAATTTCAGTTTTGACTTGTCGCTAGTAAAGTGTGCCATTTACAAAAACAGTAATAGACATACTTATTTCCTGTCGTGTCAGGATGATAATTCACTTCGGTGTGCCAAAAGGGATAAAATCACGTTAAACAAAACAAGAATAATGGGTGACATTTGGGCCTCAATCACACCCTGGTTAATGTTGGCTACTCGATAATATCAGCCCTCTGATGTTATTGATCAATATTGGCTTGAAAATATACTATCAGTGTTGGGTTTTGATAAAAGATGTCTGTCCTGTAAGCCTCAGCCTGCATGAGCACAGCTTTGGATGTTCAGAGGCATCAGAGTACTGCATGAGGTATAACAGTTCAGCACTGTTGACAATGTCATTGATGAAAAGAGAAATCGCATACACTGTGACAATGCCAAGATGGTTGTTTTTCATACAGAGATTTACCACCCACACATGAGGACATGGGGAAAAAGAAATAGGCCAGTCACATGAACCAGACAGCATCAGTCGTGTTGGGGCTTCTTTTGTTGCACTTTGAAAGAGGGCTATGCTGTGTTAAAGTAGATTAATGTTGGTTGTTGTTGGTTTTTTTACATTTTGTGTCTGTGTTGTTTTTATTTGCACAATTTTGTTACTCATACGAAAGAGCAGGGCAGATTGAACCCAGGTTATAGTAGAATAATTTTATGATTTGCCAAGTTATGGCTACTCATACTCAAGTTACTCATCTATTGAACTTAGAGTAAAAGGGGACTATGTTTGTTTGTTTCTCTGGACTATGAATCTTCCTTTCTTGATAAATCTGTAGTTTATAAGGCAAAATGTCTCTCTTAAAGTTCTGAAAAGTAATGAATATGGCAGTGCCACATTGGCACTTTTTCCTTCAAGTTAAGTTGGAATTGTGCTCATATTTTGAACAGTGTGTGCAGTTGTAAAGCTGTGTGTCATTTATGTATGTATCTGTTATGCATCACAATAAATTTTATTAAATCAGGCATACTGTGTTCATTCAACAATAGGAGATATGTAATGTAGTTACCTAACAGTTTCATTCTAAAAGCCTGCATATACTAGTACCCGTTGATATCACTATCAAAAGTTAAGACTTGGACAATATCAGAGTATCAGATATCAGGAGAAAATCCAACATCAAGCAACACTTGCTGACAGCCCTAGTTTGGAGAATTGGTTATGGAGACACAGTGAGAAGATTACGAGCTACAAGCTCATACTTCGTACTATATTATAGTTTCTGATGGTTATGAGCCTTTATGTGGATGCTTCATGAGACTATGGTCTTTCATTGCATAAACATTTTATTTTCAGGGCAGATTACGAGAGGCTTTAAAGTGATGCTATTTCTCACAGAGCTGCCAGCCGTAGGCTCGTTGTCTCGCTTTACCACGGCTTGTTTCTTTTTTTCATGAAAAGTTTTGCATATATATGAAACACCGTCAGAAAAGCTGTCAAGAGTTACTCTTTCTGTATAATTGCTTCAGTTCATAAGCTGCTGCTTTGCTATTTATGGAACCGTCAAGGTTATCAGCCATTCACAGTTTGCCATAGAATAATAGAAAACTCATACCTCAAATAATTAGATTGCCATTTTGAACCGAGGGATGAGGTAGAAGAGTGACATCGTTGCTGCACATGTGAAGTTGCATGTAGGTGAAACGCAACTCTTTCTGAAAATGAAAACCTGTTTAAGGCCAAGACCAAACCGACTTCATTGTTTGATGAGGTCATAAATCTGTTGCTGTGTTTTGGTTGAGCAATAACATGCAGTGATTGCATTAATCTGCTGTTTCTTATTGATACAACCTACATATTCACTTCAATTCAATTTATTCAATTAGCATTTAAAGACCATGCACAAGAAATATATCATAGATCCAAATATCACATAATGGTTGAAGCTAATCGAAACATCCCCCTCCCCCTTCCATCCATCCATGGAGTGTTTTCAATCTGATCCCCTTTGAGTGAAAGCTACATATATGAGACAGTCCATAACAATCTTTCCAATTACATACACATAAGAGGATGATATGTGTTGCAATTACAGATTAGCAGTAATCCTGCCATGATGTATTTTTTTAATTGTGTTAGCTCATTTTCAAGCAACAATGCTGCTTGTATGCTTTAAGTGATCCTGTTTTAATGGTGCGTTAGTATTTGCTGTGATTTGATGAGGGGGAGTACAGTGGATCTATGGGCTCAGAGGATTTTGAAACAATATAGACTAATGAATGTGTTCATTTTTTAATGAATTACATAAGTGCTGCTAAACAAGACTGAACTTTACCACAATGACAGCCTATCCCTCTCCCTGACTGGGAGCAGGAAAATATCCTGTCCTTCCTCCCCTCTCTTCTTCCTCACGCAGCCTCTAATTGATCATGTGAACAAGTGACAAGAGTGCAGCGTCAAGATGTTCACCGGGGAAGGTGAAAACTTCCCACATTTTCCTCGTCTTTCTACTTAACAGCCACCGCGACATCTCTCCAGTTTCACCTTCATACCATTCAGCACACTCTAATAAACACATTCACACACAAAGCGCTAGAAAGGGAAGAAAAAAGAATCACAGCCTCGTTTGTCGTTATCACCCCTATCTGTTCTTCAGCTGCAGTCTTTCTCACTGCATTTCATTTTCAGCTGTGTGACTGACTTGTCGGTGCAGGTAATGAGGGGGTTCAAGGCAAAAAAGAAAAATAGATCAGATTTATCACAGAAAGCAGCTGGTAAAGCAGGGAGGGTGCAGTTCCAAAATTGTAGAAATACCACAGATTCAAGCTTTGCAAACAGCATGTGTGTTTCTGTGCATGTGTGGGTGTGTGTGTGTGTGTGTGTGTGTGTGTGTGTGTTCTTCACACGTGAGTGACTGTGTGAGCATTGTCTATGGGCAAGCAGTTGGAAATTCTAGTCACTCACAGCATTTATGCTCCCACAGTGACCTGCCTTGCCAATCACAGCTGAAACAACATGTGCTGGAAATAAGGCACCACACACACACGCACACATGGCCCATGCCCCCAGAGATTATCTACATTTCTATCCATTGCAGTAGAATTATGAAAATAGGACCCACTACTTCACGTTGCCTCTCTGACCTTTACTGAACGTCATTCCTCATCTGTCTCCGCTGTCAAATTCCTCACTATATTCCTTCATTATAAAGAATTAGGATTGGAATTTCAGGAGCAAATCACCTCATATCTGATTAGATTATCTTGTTAGTGGAAAGACTCCTGTTAACAATATCTATTTATGTTCCTGCTAGAAGTCTTTTTCTTACATAAATAGTCAGTCTCAAAACTTTTGCTTTATCCCTTCAAGTTAAAAAATAAACATAGGTATAAGATCTATCATGTAGTTTAATGCTAGTCAAAATAATATGACTATTAGAGCTAGAAATGGTAAATAAATGCTTGTTATTCATGTCTTATGTCCACACACTCATTCCATCCTTGAATAAATGAATACACCGCCTCAGGGCTGCGTTCAATTTTTCTATGGGGTCACAGCAAAAAACAGGGATTGCCACCTCATGTGGGTGGAAACGCACATGCCCGCACACTGGCGCGCGCACACACACACACACACACACACACACACACACACAAACACACACACACCCCAAAATCATTCCAATGAAGAGGAGCCTGGTAACTATGTGCTCAACATCCCATAAAGCAGGCTCGATGCTGAGAGCACAGTGATCTCGAAGAGTAATAGGAAAAGTTTTTCTTAATTAAATTAATTGCAGAAATTAATTAAAATTAATTTTAAAACTCAACATAATTTAGTCTCCACTTGTTAATGTGCTGACTTTTTGACATTAGTTTCGCACAAATTTTTGCTTTTTCCTAGTAGTGTGCTTAATGTTTTAGCTTGAGTAAATTAGATATAACAGAGTTTAACCAACTCAAAATACAAAGAAGTTGACTAAACTACCAGTTTTGCCCTTTTTTTTAGAAAATAGTTCTAAAGTGTTGAAAGAATAACACAAAACTGGATGGAAATGAATAAAATCCATTATGCTGATGTCACACTTTGCTTCACAGAGAGAAAAAAAAACATAAAAACGATTATCCTCCCATATGTTTACTCTGACCCAGTGTCCCTTTTGTCCGTGATAGATATTTGAAATGCATTCACAGATAAGAGTGTAGCATTACTGATAGGATGAGTGGGAGAGGTGATGTTAGAGAAATGACGTGCAGACTCTGTAAATGAATGGACTGGGGTTAAAAATGATGCAGGTATGGTTACCATGGTGAAAGCAGCCTGAAGCAGGTGACCAATGAAGAGTCTTGAGCATGATGTGTGTGAAAATACCAAACAAAGACAGATTACATTGAAACCAAAAAAGGAAAGAAAAAAAAACCATACTGAACACTTGCGGGGTAATGTAAATAGATGGAGGCATGATTGCAGAACACATACATATTTATCAGTTTATTGATTGATGAAGGTGTCTCTCAGCATACTGTGCGTGATTTTACCAACATGGAGCTCCACATAAACAGTATTCATACAAATAAACATCTTATGATCAATGATACCCTGTGAGCACCAATGTTCTTTCAGAAAGTCTTTGAGAAATAAACTCAAGAGCCACTTCAACATAAACAACAGCAACAAACAATCTGTACTTTGTAGCCTCGTATTGATATTCAGAGGGGACTCATTCTTTTTCTGTGCTGTTTTTAGGACTTGCTGTTGATGGAGCTAAGCCCAGAAAATAATGGCTGTTTAAGAGGAGAAATATGTCCAGCAAGTGGCAGCTACACTGATTTGTTAGCTGACTAAACAAACAACCACAAAAATGTTACCATAAAGCTGTCCTGTCCTAATCTAATGTGGTTGGGTGATGTAAACACCAACTTCTGTCTAAAAATTCTGTCTTAATCCACATCAGTGGATCTTTAATGGGAATCGGACATCCAAGCAAAAAAGCATTGAGTAAAGAACATATTTTGTTGACATTCTTCTTATCATTTTAAAGACTTATTTTTCCACCTTCTTGGAATTTCTCCTTGTACACATATACTCTGCAAATTCCCCCCTCATTACCTAACTGGGGTGAAAACATCAGGTACTAGGAAACAACAGCTGAGTGGAGGAAAAAAAGAGGATTTCACTCATGTTCAGCAAAGTTTTTGGGTTCTGTTGCTAACTGCTCATCTCACATGGCTTGTATCATTTGCAGCTGTTGCACACTCTTGTACATGTCATGTTGACATGTTTAAGAGTCACCACAGAGCCAGTCACCCTTATTCTAGACTCCCTCTCCTCCTCCATCCACTGCTCAGCTCTGTCCAGTTTGCTCTGTTGTTTTGTTTGATTGGAGATGAGCTGTCATCATCCCAGCTATTTCCTTCACACTTTCATCCTGATTTGTGACTTTCTTGCAAAATTTTCTTGCTTTTTGAACAGTTTTGCCACTTTAAACGTATCTTTATTGCTACTTTTTGACGTTACTGCCACTTTTCAACACTTAGATTGTCGCTCTTTCAAAGGTATTTTTCAACTTTTGGGTTCTTTAATTGAGCAGGGTTGACAAACACTGGTGTATAGCATAAAACATTGACAAAAATAAAAAAATTAGAGTTTAAAGTTTAAAGAAATATTGCAATGGTCTGACCAGTTTAACCTCTGAACACCTTTATAGGAAATCAGGAAAGTTCAAAACTTTAAGAGTGAATGTATGTAGCTTCATTTTTAAGGGTTGTTCGAGAATTCAGTGTCAAAATATATTGTACAATAAAGGAATGTTGGTAAGAAATTTTCTGAGTTCACAACTTGTGCCAATGCAGTGTGGTACACAACAGACTCATCAGATATCTTCTCACGAGCTTATTTTCTTTCTTTAAGAGAAAAATATAACATGAATAAAACAGCTTTTTTTCTGCACCTTTGCCAATCCCTTTGTTTTTCTTCTAATTATATTTAGCCTATAAACCATGGGTTTTGGTTTCATTTTGTAGAAAAACGTACGTTTTAATCAAACCAAGTAAGAGCAGGTGATTTGTTTTCTCTCTCTTCCAGGCAAGAGAGAGAAAGAAAAACAAAAGAGGTGGAAAGAAGGTGCAAGATTTTTCCAAGGCAGGACGTGACCAAGCAGAGAAAGTGCTCAGCATACAAAATGCATCACCAAGCCGCCTGCTACACTGACACTTGACTTTTCTTCTTCTTGCTCACTTATTTAACATTCTGTCCCTTTGTATCAACACCCCCCCACTCCCTTCCCCTCGCTCTCTCCATCCTAAAGTTTTTATCTTTGTTCCCTTGACTGTGCCCTGACACTCTGAAGCTCTGCTCCTCTCATTAACTCTCTTTCATGAGGCTGCTGATGACAATAGTTGGTTTGGAAACAAGAGACAATGGGGCACTCAGATTAGCTCTGGCTCACACCCACCTCCACTTCCACAGTCCCACTCTCAGCACAGAGGGATATCCCCCCCACTCACTGTCCCCCTCTCTCCTGCAAACACAAACCACTCTCAGCGTTTTCTTATCCTTTGTTTCATAATTACTCATTGGCCTCTTCTCCTTTGCCCTCATCTCTCCTTAACCCCTTTTAAAACTTTTTCATCTCTTTCTTTTGATCTCTGCAACCCACACACACATATCCCTCTCTTTTTTGGCTCTCTCTAACCCCCTCTCATCATCTTTTTATTCAGTTTTTCAGAGAAGATGAGCTCCCATAGGGATGACTCTTTTATTCCTGCCAAGAGTGGAAGTGACATTACTGACACAGTTGTGCACACACACACACACACACACACACACAAGTAAACACAAAAGTGAGAACTGTGAAATGATAATGACTTTTGATTAAACACTGTGACAAATTTGATGTCATTTTTCAAGGGGAAGCATGAACCTGTGACAAAGTGAAGGGAGAAAATGGAACAGACACAGGGCAAAATCAGGAAAAGAGGGGGGGGCAGGATGGGCAAGGAGTGACATAATAAACACCCGAAAGGTACACCATCACCCAAATTCCCCTCATGCAGGCTGGCAGAGAAATGTCAGCAGTGTTGGTTCCACTCTCTCTTTCTGCTCTCTCTATTGTCATGTTTTTTGGCTCTCACTCTATTTCTCTGTCACCTTCTCCCTGCACTGCTTTCTCCTCGTTACCATTTGTCCTAAAGTTACTCTCTCTCTCCCTTTCTCTCTGGCTTTCCATTGCCCCACCCGACCCTCCCTCTGTACTCTCTCCTTCTCTTCTCTCTGGTGAGGGCTCTCAGGTTTCGGCTGTAACTGCTTTAGCGCAGGGGATAATGGTTTGTAATTCACTCCCTGCTCCTCTCCTCTGGTCAGGAGGCCCACTCATGTACAAGCAGAGAGAGGTAATCAGTGTGTGTGTGTGTGTGTGTGTGTCTGTGTGCGAGTGTGTGCGTGTGCGTGTGTGAGTTAGAAGAAGGTCCTGCAGATTTCCCTATTTTCCATCTCGCTGCCTGTGACTGTGTGCATCTATGCTAATACATGTCTACATCATTCATGTGACAAATGTTTACAAAGATATTCAACCATACTTCCTGTGCTTTAAATGTGTGAGTGTCCACATGTATCACTTTGTGATACACAGTCTGACCCTGCATTTGGATCATCTGACATGTTATGTAACCTCATGACAAAACTCAATGCCCCTACCATCCAGAAATAATGAGCGCACTCTGCTATGATGCAGAAACAGTGGAGCATCATCTCCTCCCCACCCTCCCCCCACTGTGGCACCATGGTGCAAGACTCCAATACTAGGCCTCCCTAGAGTATGAATAATAGAGTGATCCCATATGTGTCAGCTTGTAAAACTAGATCACCAACTGTGGGCCTTAGGGTGCATGGTAGGGCCCAAGGGTGGCCTAAGGCCTCAAGGTTTGGAGACGCAGGAATGGTTTGGTTTGGGTTGAGGCTAAGCAGGACCAGGCAAACTTCTGCTGTGTGTTGCCTCACCCTAGGCTAATACACACACACACACACACACACACACACACATGCACACACACACACACACACACACACACACACACACACACACTCTCTCTCTCCCTTTAGGAAGTAAACACTGGCCTGTGACCAATCACTATTCTTGTTCACATGATTTCAGAACGTGATTTCTTTTGACATACTGGATAAAACTGACAAAATCACATAATTTTCAAACCCCTTCAAGTGCATTCCCTTTACCTGTATGATTGAACATGATTGGTACTCTGTTCTATGGAGGGAATTCTGTCAGTACCTTCAAAAGTACCAAATTTGAAAAAAATAGTCCCATTTTACAACTGCAACAGTGTAAGAACAAACAGAGTGTTTTGTCAAATCCATTTCAACACCCAACAACCTCTGACATAAGATGCTGTTTTAAAAAAAAGTCCATGTATCATGTTAGTAAAAAGAAGAGTTTCCATCACTACAGGGTCCAAATCTTGCTGCAAGTTTTATATTTGTACTGAAAGCAGTTTAAAGGCAGGCTGGTACGAGCCAAAGTTCAATGTCACTGTGATTCCTTCAAATGTATTTTTTTCAATCTGCACAGAAGTAGAAAGGCAAGTCTGTTTTCAAATGCAGTAGTGCCTTCTTCACTCTGAAAGCATGATGTTGCTCTGTCTGCATGCCTCTCTTAAGTTTAATTCCAACAAATCGCTAGCATTGGAAACTTGGCTGCTGCTCTATTATGGCTGCAAGGTCAAAGACTTTGAAAGTGTTGAACGTGTGGATCACATAAAGACAAATTATTTTAGAATGAGCACTGTTCTTTGAAAAATATGTGTAAACAGTTCAAGATTTTGAGATTTTATTCATATATAAGTTAGAAGTGAATGAGCAATCAGAAACAGACATATCGACAAGCTGTGTAGCAACCAGCTTATTGTTCATGTGAAAATTTATGAAAAACTGGACATAAGTGACCAAATCAACATTCATGACCAAATTAACATTTTTGGACAAGTCATATGCTAAGCTAACTCGCTGCGCATTGAAGCTTGGTAATTACATACAGACATGAAAATGCTACTAATTTTCTCACCCTGCTCTTCAGTCACAACTGTTTCCCTTGAGATGTTCAAGTATGACAGCAAGGAGAAGAGAAACTCAGTTTGTTCTATCCTGTATCAAACATTTTCATCAAATGCTGTGAATAGATTCACATTTTCACCAAGCACCATTTGTTTGGAGCCGATTTTGGGAAGTGCCTGAAAGCCCAGAGCCAGGACTAATCATATGGTGCATTATACCTCCCACCTCATCGGGCTATTCAGTTGCCTCATTGCTCTGGCGATCTAAGCCTCCAGTTTGCTTTCCAACAGCCACTGAAGTTATCAGGAGCTGGCATGGGTGTGTTGGTGCAGTCACGGAGCTGGTCTTTCCCTCTGTTGGCAGCAAAGAGGAGAGTTGCTTTGTTTGTAGAGATGTGCTCAGCAAATCAATTTCACAACCCCGTCTCAGTCAAGAGCTGGAAGACTATAAGGAGAAAGGGACAGTAATTGAAAAGCAGTAGAGCTCATCCTGTGTCCCCTTCTTCTACTTTTGTTCCTTTTACATATTTCTATTATTTTTGTCTGCATTAATGTTTCGAAGCCGTTTTTGGTCACAAAGCTAATACAGCTGTGAAAAGACTCAACTTGAATACTCCATGTAGTTATCTACAGAGTATTTTGTGGGGGTAATATATATTTGGAAAAAATGTTGAAATAACAACACAAAGTTAAAAATATGAATACATCTACACTCCCACCCTATGCCCCTGCTTTGTAGATTGAAAAAAATTGTCCTAGATTCATAAAAATGTGTTTTGATCTCATATTTGCTTTGAGTTGTAGCCCTCTGCTTTAATCAATAATTGAATTACCTGTATGGCAGCAGCAACAATAGTTTTGAGCACATGAGGCACATGAAATTGACTGTTTCTAACATTTGGGTGGGATTAAGCTGTTCAGAGTAAGAGCCAGATCTCAGGATTGGGATTGAACATATGTATTGAAAATGAACCATGTTTGCTCTAGCTTTAAGCTTTTTGAAAGTGACACATTTTCATCTCATCTGAGACTGATTCACATTTTCTGTTGTCTGGAAGTTAGTTTAGCTAACATGGAGTGTTACTCAATAACATTGTAAGAGGTTATTAGGTTAGTCTGTCTTAAAATATCAAGTTCAAATGCTGCCTTAAAACAACCTTTAAAAGCTGTAGCTATGCTAAACAGTTGGGAGGGGCCAAGGTGTGCAGAAAATCAGGAAACAAAGTGATGGAGAACAAAGTGACTGGTGACACATGGGAGGAAAGAATTTCCAGGAAGGGAGCGGTGTGTTCTGTTGGGAAGTTTTACAGTTTTATAAGATCCAACATATAACAAAGAACATTTTATTACAAAAACAGAATGATTTTTGCAATCGTGAGTGAAGAGGGAACAGGGGCAGTGGCAGAATGCAATGTGTGATCCGTAAAGCTAATGTTATTTCAGTGAAAAGGTCCTACAGAAAAATCAGTGATACTATTCCAGTTCATGTAAGGACTTTTCTTACAATACATAAGTCTGGTAGCTGTTGGGTTGCTAGTTGTGCCGTAGCCATCTGCCATTTCTCTTTTCATTGTTCTCAATCTGCTCAGCTAGTTTAAGCTGCAATCAGGTGAGGTGCCTGCCAAAATCCCCCATCAATATTAACTTGAAACAAACACTATTTTTTACTGTTTTATGGTGAATTAATACGTCTGTCACAGCATAGTCAAGCTCAGTTACAGAGAGATTCGGTTAACACTGAAACTTTGAAGTTATGTTGACTCATTGAAATACCCATTGTACTGAACTGGCTTTAAACCTTGAAGTGGCAAACCAATAATTCATAAAATTCAGTTGAAATTTCCAGAGTAAATGACAGAAATAAGGTATGACAAATTATTGAGCTTGTTTCTTTTTATTTTTTATTTTTCTAACTTGGTCTGGGTGACTGTTTTGACTTCAGTTTTGATTTTAGGAGAGAGTGAGAGGGACTCTCACTGCATAATTCAGAGGGGATGGAAGATTAGGCACCATCTGTGTCCATATCCCAGCAGCCCTGTCAGAATTGATCCACAACCCTTGACCTTTTTAGATAGTCCCAGAGTTGTGCATTCGGTCTGTTGGGCCCGCTGTATTAGTGTGCCAGTGTGTGGGTGTTTGTATTTTTGGTATGAGTCATCCTGCTGCCTGCTAACCTTTCCACTGGATTACAAAGTGCAGGTCAGGTACACACAGGGAGTTTTTCTGTCTTTTATTCTGTTGCTCAAATCAAAAGGTCAAGAATTTCTGCTTGAATATAGGATGTTACTAACACCTGAAAAGTGACAGAAAAGGGTCACGTGAACAGAGCGAGGAGAAGAGAGAGAAAATACTTTCTGGCTCAGATGAAAAGACTGACTCTCAGCTGGTATTAACCTGGTCACTGAAATTTAACAAGAAAGCAAGAAGATGCATACTTTTCCAAACCTGATTTTTTTTTTTTTTTTTTTAATCCTCTGCACTCTTCTGTTTTATAGATGCTTTCTAACACTGTGTAGCCAGAATTTAAGGTCAGAATTATAAAAAGGTTGTACAACAGACTGGGAGTGGAAAAAAAAAAAAGAACCAAAATAGATTTTTGTAAAACTGTCTTACGTGAGACTTCATGTATTCATGCCTTCTTGAAGGTTTTTTGGGTCTTTCATCCACAATTCTTCAGCTCCATAAAAGTGTTACGCAATGTCTTTGTGTCAGCTGTGAATCGCTGACCAGTTTGACAAAGCATTTCAGAGAAAGTGACCCTGCGTGTGTTGTTGTCGTGAAAGGCCTCCTCTCTACTTGAGTTATTCTCATAGAAAAGGTTTCATTGGTAGAAAACAGAGCGAACACCCTGAAGCAGTGAAGAGAAAGATGGCCACTGTGAGTTTCTGACTTTGAGTTGAACCTGAAGAAGCCAAACAAATTATGCATGCACACCTCTGCCTGCACGTACAGACACATAGTATTGATGCATTAACACTAGGAATGCATAATATTGGATTTTTTGCTGATGTCTGACATGAATTTCAAACTCATTTTGCCTCGTACTGATTCAGACAGGTAAACAATCTTTATTATGTATCTAAAAAAGAGCACTGAGCCTCTCTTCTCCTGGAACCATTTGTTAATGTGACAGACTATTTGTCTCAAATACAGACATAAATCAACATATACAATTGGTTTTACCAAAAATGAAGAATGTATAAATCAACAAATACACCAAGAGTTGAAAAAAAAAACAGTATTCCTTTGTTTTAAATGTGGTCCATACAATGTTCATTGAGGCTCAACATGCTGACAGAATGAAACAAGGCAAAACTTTGCTGCTTAGATGAAGCTGTACTAATATTTGTGGTTTTATTGGGTCAAGCAGGAACTCTGGGTAGTAGTGTATTTTGCAAAGAATAACTTGAATGCAAAACAAACTTCACAATATTATTTCTGTATCCTATTCCTGCAGTTATCAAAACGTAAATCCCAAGCATATGTTATGAACAGAAAATGGCAGTAACACAGATATCAACAGAGGTGTATTTGGGTCAAAACATGGTTACTACACGGGTAGAGTCTAAAAATAAAGGCTGTCTGCCAAAGTGAAGGAATATCTGCTCCCATGACCATAAAAAAAGACCTGTTTTATAGCAGCATTAAATATATTTAAAGCCTAATTCAAAAATAGGTTTGGGGTTAGTATCTCCTTCATCATGTTGAATAACTGTTGAACATTGTGATGCATTATAATGCAGACGTTTCAGTTTTATTCATTCCAAGGGTTGTGCATAACTTTGCATAACCAGGATTATAATTAGGAGCTGATTTGGCAGATGGCTGTGTACTTTGTAGTTGTTTTTCCAGGATACCAAAAGCTCTTCTTTTCCTCCCTACCTTAAGCTAGGTTGATTAAAAGTTATGATGACATTGCAATTCCAATATGCTGTCCACCATCACACAGGTTTCAGACGTCCCCGTAGAAACCAGGGCATGACATCACAAAGAATACATTCATGTTTTATACAGTCTGATTTGTCTTTGTGAGTATGTCAGCCCCCTGTTTGTTTACTTCTTATGCCCTTCATGCTTTAGCAGTGCCATACGACAATGTGATCACACACTGGTACATCATAAAAAATTACACGAAGAAGTTTTATAGTTTCTTGTGCATGTGGAGCAGTAGAGGTTTCAATAATGGGTCTCTGGTGTAGTGTTAAGCCTGATGTAAACTTGATATATCTATATATGCTTTGAAGAATCTGCAAAATGTGAATTTAACATGGTCGTAACCACATGTGTCGTTCTGATACAAAAAGATTTTATACATGCACTAAAACCAACAGTAAATTCATATTACAGTCTTTGCTCTGTTCACTTATTAGGCCTCTGGTAGAAATACGTCCTTCACACTGCTATGAAGATAAAATATCACCTCATTTTCCCTGTGATGTTCTTCTAACAGACTGGGACAAGCCAATCAGAGGCAACTGTCTCTTTCAGAGCATGAAGCACCTCTATGATCTCACGTCAGGATTATATACTGGAGCTTTGTTCTATCTGTGCAGGACTGTGCAATGAACAGAGAGGTGACCTTTAGAATGTACTTTGCTTTATATTAAATCTATTAGCTCAGGGAAACTTGAACTCTTGGCTCAGGGAACCACTACGTAGCCTTTTACCTCTGCCCGAGTCTGCAGATTGATGTGACATTGAGAGATCGATGGGAAAACAAACTGCTTTTGTGTTCAAATAGTGTTGTTCTCAAGAATCACCTCAACAAAGAGCGAGACCAGAGACAGGGCCAAGACTCTGAGGGACTGAGTTAGAATTAAGACTAAGACTAAGACTAAAGCAGGGCCAGACTGAGTCAGTACCAAATCCAGGCAAATGACATTAGAGGTCAGAGTTGTGCCTTGCTAATGCTGATGGTACTTTTCGTCTATAGGCTGCTGGGAACCATGGAAGTATAAAATGCATTCTAGATAGGGAAGAACTAAAGTGGTCAACTGTTACAAATTGAAGTTGGGTCTTGATTTTGATTCAGTATAATTTCAATCCAATTCAAAAAACTGTGCAGAGAAATGAGAAAAAAAAAAAACTTTTGTTGAACCACCAGATTACGTAACCAAGCAGCATCATAGACATGACGAAAAGATGAATTTCATTTAAACCAAAAATGTAACATTGATTAATCTTTTGATCGCAATTGTCAGGGGACGGGAGAGCAAATGAACAGCTTGTCCACAAAGATCACAAAAGAAAAATAAACTTTATATGTGTGGTCCATTTAGCCAGAAGAGCGACTGGAGTTCCCCTTGTTGAAAAATGTGATGGTTTTACCATAATTACAGAGTTTAATGAGTATGGGCGCCTTTCACTTGGAGAAGATGACCTGTAGGAACAAAGCAATGGTCAAAATGTTAACTGGGTCTCCAAATTACTCAAATCTTAGTCCAGTCAAGCATCTATTGGGTGTACTGTGGGAGGTCTGATTCAGTGAGACCCTTTCCTTCAAATTTTAGATAACCTGAAAGATTCCCTACCAATATCTTGGGGCACAGAATTACTGTGGAAATGTTTCTGCAACCAGTCCTTTTGATTTACCCTGCCCAAATCCTATTACTTTATCAGATCATATTCAGTTTCTTTAAACGACCTCATGACCACGATCACACAACTTAAATGTTCCCCACTAATGTTTTGTAAGTTGTGCACTGATGGGCGATAACTACAAGTTTGCAAGAATAGACTGTAAAAAAATAAAAAGCCCATGGACATCATCTTGCTTTGCTTGAAGTGAGGCTGCCACAAAAACTGCTCCCCCTGGTGACTGGTTGGGTTATGGGTCAAAAACCCTATCTCAACATTTATTCCAGATAAGAGGTGGTTAAACTTTAAAAAATAACCACACATTGCATTCCCTAGAAATGTTTTTCACATCTATATGCTGGGCTAATATGAACTTACTATTTTGCTCCATTGTGTTCAAGTCCTCTTTTTTCTAAGATGCTGTTTTTTCAGTTGACAGCTGCCATTCTTGTGTAGATTTTTGGGAATAATAAGATACTTTGAGAAAGTAGGCCAAAAAGAGATTAAACTTTTGAAAGAAAAACAAAAAAGAAATATATTTTTGATCACTCAGATGTCTGTCTGACTGGGGTTCTTTTGGCTTTAATACAGTGCAACGGTAAAAGTGCAGTGGAGCCATGCTGTCCATTCTATATACAGCCTATGGTTGCTTGTCAATTCAAGACATATCAAAACTGATCAATCAGATAATGCATTTGCATGATATACTTGCCTGTTGTTGTGTTGGCCTGTCTTGAAATATTATGTGACATCTTTAACAAGCACTCTCATGATTCATCAACACAAGTATCTAAACACCTGGTCGTGTATTAGTTCTTGAGGGTCAGCAGGGGAATTGATAGACTCTTATATATCATATCTTCCATCCTAGTCCTCTTCTTTTTGCTATACTGTGAAACATGTTCAGGTCTTCAGTTGAAATGTGCAAAACCCTGAACGCAAGCATAGTCAAATGCCTCTGAGGAAGCAAACCAGCTGTGTGATGAACTCGAACTAAATGACTATCTTACTGTAATTCTCACCAGGGTCGGGGATGTTTGAATACAAAGTACGACATGAAAGGCCGAGAGCTTCATCTCTCACACTGTGCACATCAAAGAGCAGACAGGCGAATGACACCAAGCTTCCCTCTGATCCTCAAGGAGTCAAGAATGGGAACGAGAGGTTGACAGTGCTCCTTAAATCGCTCCGTCTCTCCACCCGAGTGATTCTCTCACTCTTTCTGTCCCACGCTCTCATTTTCAGCATTTGTGATTTCATCTTCCCTTTGATTGACTGTTTTTTTTCCTTCAGTGTCACAGCTGGCTGAGAAGTTTTGGCCGTTCAGGGTTAGTATCGATGTGATGAGCCCAAATCGTTCCGCCTCTTGGTACCCTTGAAACTTGGAGAGGTCACAGTGCAGATGCCTGCACACATACAGATCTATATTGAGGGAATACAGACTCATGGCTTATTAGACATAGTCACTGTGTGTGTGTTTGAATTTTTAGATCTCTTTGTAGCGCTGATGTTTTGTAGATTTCAGTCTGATTGTGATTAATTAGACGATGGAGAGTATGCACTGACAAGCTGCTTATTCTGATTAGAGAGATCACCTTCCTGTGAGAGGCAGAACTAACAAGGCTCATGAACCTCCACACCGAGCTTTCATAACTCATCTGTACCTTGTCTGCACTCTCCTGCCTCTGCTTTAGTTTTCTGTCACAACCCACCAGCTTCATAATTTAGAGCCTCCCTGCTTCTAAGCACATGAAAACCTCTCCTTAATACTTATCTTTAAGAGTACTGTTACTTTTATTTCAAAGATGTTTGCAGTTTATGGGCAATAAACAAGCCCTTGCCTAGCCGGCATGTCATACTGTAGGTGATCACAGGAGAAAAATAACAGCATAACCTAAGATTTAGAAGATTCTTGTTACACCTCTACGGTGGCCGGTAGGTGTCAGACGATTTATAAAAGCTACAAAACAAATGCAAACACCACGACACAACAGAAATATAGCCACAACGGAAGTTAAGAGTTCAACTTTAGCAGTTTCCTGATGGGTGGTTTTCCCAATGGACCAGTCTCTGCAACAGACACGAAAAAAGTGGTGGGAGAAAGTAGCATTGTTTTCTATTTTAACTACAGTTATGATAAATAGAGCTTTGTAGAGGTCTCACCCTGTGACATCCTTTGTGTGACTTATATTTCTATAATATTTGATGGTAATGTGTAATCTTTTGTGTTGTAGCGTTTGTATTTTGTATTTGAGTTGTGGCGTTTGCATTCTTGTTGTGGCTTTTGCAAATCAGCTAACACCTACCGGCCACTAGGATACAAAGAGACAAAAACAGACACTTTTAGGCCTCATTGACATGAAAATGCTTCACAATACTTCATCTGAAAACACGTTATGATAGTTTATGGATCATAGTTATTGATGTGGAAAGTCATTAAACATCTGTCAAACTGCCAATAAATACAGCATCAGAGTGAAATGTCCTCAAATGGTAAGCCCATAAAGATGGTCTAAAAAATGTTAACAGGCGGCAAAATTCTTACAGTTGTCCTTGAAGTGCCCACTTTGAAGAGAGTGTGGGAGAGTGTTACTGAAATAAAAACACATCAAAGCTTGTTAGATGCTTGGCTATGATCACAGCTAGTCTTTTATTTATTTCATTTATGTATCTATGGTTTGGTCTTTTGTTTGATGCTGTACAGGAAGTTTTTTTTGTTGTTTTATCTGAACTCTTCTGGAAATAGCTTTTGTTAGTAATTGGTCCAAAGTCTGAGGGTTGCAGCCTGAAAAACAAAAGGTAAGTTGGAAGGAACAAAAAATCCCACAGACATTTCAAAAATCTGCAAAGTTTGACAGTAAATTTTACAATTTACCCCAAGGAGGGACAAATATAACAATCCTCTGTGTATGTTTTCCCTGATTTAACAGCATGGAAGATGCAGACAATATTTTAGTTTTATGGAATAGATGCTGGTGATTCCACTGTTTCATAAAACCCTCATGAGGCAGTGCTTTTACAGTTCAGCACATCACTCTGTGCCAAGAAGTAGCTCTTAGCTGCTCTAAAATCCCTGCAAAGCTCTGTCAGTGGTTTGTTGGTAAAAGGAGAAGGTCGGGAGCAATGCGAGTGGTTCAAGTGAGGCAAATATTACCTCTACGTTTAAAAAGCTCTGACATCTCTCTGCAATACTCTACAATGTGACTCTGTAGACTTAACAGTGCCCTGCAGTATCACTTCGATTAAAAAGTTGGACCACCTGGACCTCTAAATGAGTCATCACTGTTTGAACACTTGGTCTATGAACTACTATATTAGAATTAAATTGCTTTGTGGCTCTGGGGTTCAACAATGAGATTACATGACTTACAAATGGATAAATATAGTGACAGAATCAAACCTTTCAAAGCTGCAAATGTGACTTTTTGAAGAACAGCTAATGGGATATTTGCTTCTTAATTGGTTTAATTGGAGAGATGTTTCCTGATGGTTTGTCATACAGAACTTTGGGAATCAGACATCAGGTTTGGTTACTCATAATCAAAAGTAAGTTGCTGAACTGGCTCATGGCTCTGCTTTTGATGTGCCAGAATTCGCACTTGGGTTTATGAAAGTTATTTCAGACGTAACAAAAATCAACCCAACCAGCTTGAGCTGTCCTCATGATATCTGTACACTGCAAAGCAATTGCAGTTGAAATCAGACTTCATAATCAACCATTCAACTCAAGAAGTCACACTGTGTATGTTTGGATCAAAGTAGGCTAACCACACCTTCTCTTTTTCCCAGACATGCCCTCCTTTTTGGTAGTAAAATATTATCCATATGTTTATTTGATGAACATTCCCATCATACACTGCAGTATTATGTAAACAGAGTGTGTATGTTTATGTGTTTATAGGTGCATGTGCATATGTATATGTATGTATGTGTGTATATATGTGTATGTATGCGTATGTTTATAAGTATAAATTTGTACTTTTTTGTTTTACACCACTGATTTGCTCTCAGATAATATTATATGTGAAATTGAAAAAGAATCAAAATAATAAGTTCTAAAAATAAAAAAAAAATTATGATATCCAGCGGAATTTCAAAAAAATATCACAAAATGTATTTGTTTTTTCTCAGTTTGTTCTACAGACCATTAATATTTAGATTAAATAAATAAAAATGAAAACCTGGCTCTGGAGAGAAATATTTTGGGGCATACTAAGTCAAAATGTTGAGATAAAAATTCGAAATTCTGAGATAAAAGTAGAAATTATGAGATAAAAGTGTAAATTTTGAGATGAAGACTCAAAACTTTGACTCTCGTCTAATGAATTTGACATTTTATCTCAAAAATTTCACTAAAACAGACAAAAAAAAAAAAAATCAAAAAAGCCATTTTTCTTTTTTTTTTTCTTTTGCTTTCACCGGCGGACAATTGGCTTTTGAATATTACTCATGCTTACACTGTAGAAAATAAATCACTTCAAACAGAAAAGAGGTATTTCAAACAAATGACTGGATGATGAAGCCAATTTGTCCTTTTTGAGTATCTTGCCTGGTGCGGATCCTCTCTTTGGGTTCTCAGAATGAGATCACCCTAGCCCCTAGGTTATCAGCTATCAATGCACCACTTGAGTAGAAATATTTTCACTGCCACCAGCAGAGACAACGAAATAAAGAATAAAAATCAAAGGCTGTCCGGTAAAAGAAAAATGCTGGATGCCATCCCACAGATATCTGCTGCAGATGGGTGGTTTCCTCTACAAACTTGAACATTTGAGTCGAGGTGGATTTATGCTATCTGTTTGCTGAATATAGCTCCCCTCTCTGTGTAGGAAGGCTTTCTCAGCTAAAGCTGCAGTCAAGCTCATCTGTTTCCCACAGATGGCTTGTCAGTCATTCAGTCTCCAACTCACCAGAGATCCAAAAATCTTCAGAAACTTTTTCTGAGTGTGTCCTTCTGAGTCATCCAAACTGTGTGTTTCTCTCTGATTATGGAAATTCCTCTGAGGGCTCATGGCTGTCTTTATTGTCTCCTTTCATGGATGATGGACAGGCAATACTTGGTGGCTCAATGACACTTGCAAACACACAGATTCACAGCTCCATGGAGATATGTGACCTTATAAGATTAGTCCCCAAGCCTACAACAAGGCGGGGAGATTGGAATGCAAAACACATACGCGCCACAATTTTACTGTTGGAAACACACTAATGATGGGTACATTATCTTCCATGACTGAGAGTCAGACAGGTAATCAAGTAGCTGTTTCCATGAGTTCTCTCCTCATTAGCTCTCATTAGCGTTTCCTCTACACTCCACTACTTCCATGATCCTGATTATCTGCGGATCTGAGGTTTGCTCAACGAGAGCTGAGACTTCTTAGAAAAGCAGCAACAGACCTCATTTATCAAATGAGCATGCAGCCAAATCGCAGCATAACACTAAACCCGTTTTATTCGGATGTAATACACATTTTTCACTTACAGTCTCCTCCAAGGGAAGAATCTGCTGATTAAAATATGTGACTCCTTGACCCTGTGATTTGGTTTTATCGAAGTGTGAAGACCAGCAAACTAACATTTAAATAAGATGTATTGTCTGTATGAATAAGGATATAAAGTAACAATGCTGGATCTTCATACCAAATGTGTGCACTCATATTCATATGTTGTAGAAATCACTGAATTGGTCTGAAAACTGATCAAAATGATCCAAAAAAAAAAAACCCATTGGACTTTTTCATGATTTTCATGAGACTTGCTGAAATGATGATGCCAGATTTCATAACCAATTTATGACATGTTGGAGGAGTGGGCCTCAAACACCAAGCTCTGCCCCTGATCAATCAACGAAAAGAACCATTGAGAACCATTCCCCAAGGTTCAATCCATTGACATCATTAGCCTGTGTTCATAATGATTCCTTATCAATTCTTTACTTTACATCTACTTCTCTGCCCCAGATAACTTATCTTAGCAGATAATTGACAGTTTCCCAAGAAATCTCTGATCCAGGATTTTCCACTTGAAGTTTTACATAAGAAGCTGTAAACTGAACACACAAAGAAATTTACATCACTCCCTCATAAGAGATTCACATTCAATAGACTCAACATGTTACACATCTCCTAACAAAAACAATACAAAAAACCGTGCCCTAGCTTGATGCTAATGTTTAAGGGTATTGCAGTGATATGCTAGTGGTTAGCACATATCGATTTAGCTTCGGTTCTATAACTGAATTTCAACATTCATTCCAAAAACATATCACAATTACTCCTTGTAAACAATATTTTATACCCAAAAATGAAAAAAAGAACACAGGAGAAGATAGTTACAGTACTGCACTGCTGGATGGCTTTATATTATTGTTTATACTTATGGAATAAAAAGCAGATAAAAAAATGTTATGTTAATATGCAGCTGCAGTGGTATTTAGCAACCAGAGGAAAAATAAAAGACACAGTAATGTGTAAAAAACAGTAGTGAATGTGTACAAAAAAGTGACAATGTACAGAAAAAAAGGAAGAAAGTAGAGACAAGTTGAGGTATGTAGTATTTAGGCTATAATGACCAGTTTCACATCAGTATATCTTATCTTTATTTATTTACATCCAGAGATATCTAACTCCATTAACCAATTTCATACTAATTCACTGATCAACTCAATAGAGTATTATTGACACAAAAAAGGGAATAAATACAGGATCAGATCGATAAGTAGATTTGACAAAGGCGTTGGTATTAATAAAATCTTATAAATACCCATTGCTAGTTAGGATACAGTAAAACGAAAAGCTTATGCCCCTAGCCAGATTGTAGATTTTTGATCTATCTTTGGAACTGCTTTGTAAGTCACACCTTTTATGTTCATAAAAACTTGTGGGTGTTTTTTACCTCTAAAGACGGACGTGTTTGTATTAAGATATAAAGCTGCTTTGATTCTAGAAATATATACTCCTTCTGCTAAATGCTTCCACCATTCAGCACGACTCCAGCTGATACAGACAGATATCTGCAGGATACACAAACCTGTCAATGTAACTGTCACTGGAGAGACATGAAACAAGCTTCATGAACAGAATATTTCAAAACAGTTGAAACAATGAAGGAGTGTGGTTGACAATGACACACACCCTTTTGTATTCTGCTTGGGGTGTTTTTGTGCACAAATTCAGAGCCACAGAGTACACTGTATCATCTATAAGTGTTAGCAGTGTGTCACTGTAATGCAGTCACAAAATAATAATAATAAAAGGTATTGCAGGAAACAAAAACCTGGTGTGATGCTTTGTATAGTTTAGTTTAGTATGCATGTGTCTGTATTTCTTGGTTTAACTGCAAAATAACATCTCCTCATCACTCTCATTCACTCCACTTGAAAACAAAATGAGCGTTCTTGCATTATTCATTCCAAAGAAAAACCTTCCTCTTTCCTTGATCTTTTCTCTGACGATTTTATTACACCTGAAGACTCATTTTCATTGTGTCTGGCAATTTCATCTCAATAACATTTTTATTGAGCCGGTGGTTTTCATTGCTATAAAAATCAAAAGCACAGCCAGCCACAAACAGCAGGGAGACCATCTCGTTCCCTCACTCCTGCATCCAAATCTCCCTGTTCTACTCCATTGAATTGATTGGAAACCTAACCGACACCACCTGTAAGTCTCAGCGGAGGCCGCTGTGTGAGTGTGTAAAAGATTTGAGATTTCAACATGCAGTTGTCGAGATTATGCCAGTGTGGCAGTGAGTGGGAAAGTTTCTGCAATCAGTCGTTTTTAAGGACATCTCAGCTGCAGAGTTTGAATTTCCTTCTTTTTTCAAACAGCAGCGTGATAAATGAGAGCTGGTATCAGCGCTGATTAATGAAGTCTTCATTATCTCCTGTTTTGCCTCTGCTTTTCATCCTCTCTCTCATGCACTCTCATTGTTTTGCCTGTTAGCTCGTACCAGCTCCGCGCTTCATAATGAGTCAGGGAACAATGGCAGAGCACTTTTTCACTTCTCCTTATGTTCTTTTTCTTTTGGCAGCCGCCTTGATGAATGTCACTCTTCTTTTTTTATCTCCCTCAGCAATTCTCAATGATTATTAAGTATGAATGAAGATTAAAATGACCGAGGAGACTTTTCTATTTGCAACACAGCACTCACACAACACTCTCCTTGTGATGAATTTGTGGGTGTCTATAAAAGCAAAACACCAAGGTAAAGAGTTCAAATATAGGTGAATTCAAGTGACATGACTGAGCTGGGATTGGGTGTCTTTCTCTTTTGAGGAATGTCACTTGTAATTCCAGCAATGTGCTCATCCTATTAGATTGTATCTATTACAGAAATGAAATAACCCTCAGTTAATTTGATTTGGATAATATTAGGCTAATAGAAGAGTGCAGCACACTCTGCTGAATATAAATTGAGTGAACAGATTTTTATACATTCACAGACTCAACCTCTAGATTGAAAAAGGTCTAGGTTTCAAGGTACTGTTTTCATTCTTTTACCCCCCTTTTTCCCCTTTCTCTGACACACACTTGACACAAAATAGTACAGTAATTACAGGAGCCAGTGACAGTGCAGTGCAGGAATTTAACGCTAAGTGAAACAGATTACTTTCTTCTGGTAGTCGTGGCGCAACAATGGAACAGCATACATCGCTCATCTCAAGGAAAGGAGGAAAAAGTCTAAGTAATGTTTGAGTGTTTCTGAGACTTGTAAATGAGAGGCAGAGCTTTCCCAGCAGCAGTCATAAACAATTTCCTCAAGGTGTTTTTCTGCCTGTGGAGTCAAACACCTGAGAGAGAAAGAAATGTTCTCAAATCAAGAGCTGTTGCTGAATACTTAGAGACAAAAAAACGTCGATACTTAAGTCAAGAGTGAGGTGCTGAAGGGCAGGCCTCGGCCAAGTAAATCTATTTCTAGCTACTTTCAAAGCCTTCTGGTCTTTAAAAGCTTGCCAAGAAGACCAAATAACACAAGGCCTTTAAAGATTTGAGTATAGGAGGGCTTTATTTAACATACCGAAGACAGTACGAGGCATTATCAGTTTTTTAACGCACACAGTTTCAGGCTGAAATCTATCAAGAACTACTTTTCAAGGGTATAAGGAGGAATCCTTGAAACTGTGACGATTTTCTAACTTTTCTGCTTGTGCTAACTTGAGTTTATCATTGATTTTATATGTTAAACAACACAAGAGGGTAAAGTTCAGTGAGAGAAGAGGCTGTTTTTCAGTGTAGCTGTTTAAAATGCTTTTTGTTCAACACGCCATCATATGACTGAGCATGGAGGGCTTGCGTTCTCTGACTCAGCTCTGATCCAATGTGCGTAATAGGTGGCAGTAAGTGAGAGAGGGTGTTTCATGTTGTTTATTGTGTTTCTTCATGTGTATTATTGAATTTGGTGATTCACTGATGGTTAAATCTTGCGTTTGAAGCCCCAGCCCACCCCCGCCCAAAAAAAAAAAAAAAAAAAAAAAAATTAGCTTTCTTGCTTGGGTTCGTTTTGTGCAGGTGTAGAGATGAAGAGATACAGGGCTTTATTTTTGCATCAGTCAAAAAAAATGTGATGGTCCAAGGTTTTCAATTAATAGCTTAACTATTGTCTTCATTTGGCAATATGCTCTTTAGGAAGATGTTGCCTTCTTTTTGCCTTTTCTTTGGATGTATACAGATCATGTGTCTGCGTTCCTGTTTTCTTAGTTTGTCATTCATTAACAAGCTGAATGAAACCCGCAATTTAGCATTACAGTCTGTGTGCATGTTTTATACATCATTTGATGAAAGGAAATTAGCAGAATTATAGGCATTTGCAGAGGGAGGAGTGAAAGGTTTTCTTTCATTGGGATGTTTATGTTGCTTTCTTTCATTATTACATAATCCAGTATCAGCTTGCTCTTCCGAGGTTAACATATTAAACCTTGTAAACTTGTTCTTTGATTATACACAACTGTCTCTTGAAAGCTACAATGTCTAATCAGACGCGGCCTCAGAGTAACAGAAATATACCTGTATGTTGTTTCGCTGACAGTTAAGTCTACACAAAGATAGATAGGTTTTTGGCTCTTGCTCTTTTGGAGTGTATGGTTTTATGCTGAGCACAGTAAAGTAAAATCACTGGGCACAGAAAAAGACTCTCAGAAAAAGGAGGAATCCCTGTGAAGCACCGCCAGGATCAAGAGATTCACCAAGATGATGGTAGTTTCAAGAATCAATTTAGGATGAGTTGGGCACAGTTTGAGTCTGTCTGTCCGTTGCTGGGCTTATAGCATAAAATATTTACCCACCAACAACAACAACAGGTTATTTCAGACCAAGATTCACAAGCTGCATCCACAAGAAGCAACATATTTACAGACAACTGGACGAAGATACTTTGGGACTGATTTGGGCTTTTGTTTTTCTCACGGACACTGCAGTCAAGCTAAAGCATTTACAAAATTATTTGATCACCTTTTAGGCCAAACTTTAACAAATAGTTATGTAAAAGAATACCACATAGTGCTGATTTTAGACTTCTCTGAGAGTATCAAGGAAAAATCTAAATAATAGACTTTTTTGGATCAGCTGGGAAAGAAAAAATCATCCTGTGAAAGCTGCTGTCTCATCCCCGTGGAGCCCCACGCTCACTTCTGAGCCTCACTGTGCCTAAGTGTGTCTGTGCAAGTCTGTGTTTGATGTGTGTTGTTGGTTCTGGTGGAAGCACAGCCTGCAGGAGGAGGCAGCACACATCCAAACACATTCTCTAAAGTATTTTCAATGCCTGTCACTTCTCACCTATTGCACAGCTGTGTCCCTTTTGCCAGGAGTGACAAGACACCTCTCTGCACAACACAGTATTCATCTCTCTCTCTCTCTGTATGTGTTGGTTTCTCTCTCCATGTGTGTGGGTTTTCTCTTTTTTTTACCTGTATGTGCTCATGTGTAAAATCCCTCCAGGTATTGATCCATGCTGCATGAGGACACTGAGCTCACCTTTTACCTGAACGATGTAAACACTTACTGTTTAGCCAGGTTGACTGCAAACTACTTCTTTTGCACTTTAATGAGATTAAGTGTTATTAAGTCTCCACCATCTGTTCAATATGAGACTTCATCAGACTGTATGCTGGACTGAGGGCAATGATATTAAGTGGATCTAATAAAGAGCTGCATGGAGGAGAGGAGAGAGGGAATGGGGGGGGAGGTAATAGTGTGATGGGCATATTAATACCACAGAGGGATGAGTGAGGAAAAGTGGAGGAAAGGAAAACAAGGATGGAAGGAGAAGCAGCTCAGGGAAGACAGTCAATGGAAAGAGTTAAAAAAAATGGTGAAAGAGAAACTAAGGGAGGCAAGACATGAAAGTGTAGTGAAGGGAAGGTAACAAGGAGGAAATGAAAAGTGTGGAAAGAGGTGGAGAGGTGAGATTAAAGTGCACAGTAAAGATGGGAAAGAAACATGGAAAAAAAACGTGAAGAAAGAAGTAGGGTGAAAAGATAAGTTAAGGCGTGAATGAAGAGGAGGAAAGGAAGGAAAGAAAGAACGAACGTATCGAGCGTCAAATAAAAGAAGTGGCAGAAAGAACAAAGGATTTAAAAATGGAAAGCATGAAAAAAACAAAATGAGGAAAGGATTTTTTTTAATGAAAGGTAGAAAAAGAAATGAAGACAGAAGAGAAATGAGAGGGGGAGGGGGAGGAAAGGCCACAAAGGAAAGGAAATGAAGGTAAAAGGAAAATGTGGGAAGGACAGAAAAGGAGAGATAACAGAAAAGGAGTGGACCCACATCAATATTGGCTTCTCCCTTGAAGCTGCACGTAGCGATCTGTCATCAAAGCTCCATAGGAGGCCACACACACACTCACACACTCATGGAGTATGCAAATGAATGTATACATTTTGCATGTGTACTTCATTTGCATTTCAAACCTGCTTAGATTTGTTTTCAAACATATTCAACAAAACACACACGAGTAAGTCCTGATCTCCTTGTTCTGTTGACACGTTGCACCCTCAGAACATGAACCGAAGCCAATCACAATTTAAGTTCCCAGAGGACACTTCTCTCCCTCTCTCTCCCCCTCTCTCTCTCTCATGTGAACACCCATGTGAGATTTATGCAAAGATGCTCTACATGTTGTAACCTAGTTCAGCAAGTAACCTAGCAACTCTCGAGTCAGCTGGTTAGAGGTGTGTGTTTGCGTTTTTGTTTATGTGTCTGTGTGTCTGTACGTGTTTGTGTGTCCGCCCCCTCTCTCCCTTTCTGCCTGCCTGTCTGTGATTTGCATGATGTGGACTCAGCTGCAGTCAGCGTCCATGTGTGCGCAGTATTTGGAGGAATTTTAGTTGAGCGCTGAGAATCCACCAGAAGACTGATAAAGTTATGAGGTACCGTTTCCGAAATCTCATGGTGTGCCGGTGTGTGAGTGGCTTTTATTTAGATTTTGTCTTGCCTGAAGTATCTCTATCTCTACTGTCACCTCCAGGCTACACTGAAAAACTTAATTCTCACCAAGTGTTTATGTTGTTTTTTCGTATTTATTATGTATTTATGTATTATTTATGTATTCATCTTCAAAGAAAATTGAGTAACGAGCTGTGTTCACCTGAAAATGGCTGGTTTGCTAATAAATACTCTACCAATGGGGTAAGTGTCTTGAATCAAGAATAATGTCTCAATACACAAAACTTGACAACTACATGTTTTTTACCCAATTGGCAGATTTTTGTTTGCTTCTAAAAGGAAATTCAGCCCTGGTTTTTATCTCCTTATCCTTAAAAAATGTTTTAGATCAGTGAATGTGGCTCATATTGACTCTAATTGGAATTTTTTTAGTAAGTATAAGAGACAAACACTGGCTTAGAATTCACATCTTGCAATGTAACACACCAGATGTTGTTTGCATTGTCTTCTTAGATAATTGAAAGTTCAGTAGTTATTAAAAAAAAAAAAAAAATGAGTTGTCTCAAAAGGAAGTTTGAGTTTAAGTTTCTCATACTACTGTACATTGATGATCATGGGTGGGAACATTTTGGAACTTCATGTTCATTTTGGCAAAACTGAGGGAAAAACATCATTTACCAGCAGAGAAAATTTGAGTAATGAGCATATGTATGTGAGAGTGTGTGTGTGGGTGTGCGTCTGTGTGTGTTTTCTCGTGCATTGCTTGAAACAGGAAAGTTTTCCAGAACTGGTTACAAACATGTAGGCAAAGTCTAGATTTGAACACTCGGCTTTGGCAACTAAACTTCTTTTTCGTTTCTATAATGATGTTTCTTTCCTGCTCATGTAAAAACAATTCAGGAAGTTCTATGCTGATGGAGCAAACACTAATACTCTAGTCTTTTAAGTCATTATCTCAAATGATTGACACTGAAAGTGAAGGTGTATAGCCTGAGTTGGATAGTCTACCTCAAAGTTTATATGTCATGAACTCAACTAAAGCAAAAATGAATACTCGCTGTGAGAAACAAATGGACAAATGGAAATAAAAACAATAAAATATAATCTGAAATTAAAGAGGTCACATACCTCAAAGCCATTAAAAACAGTTTGGAATGCTTTGAGTGTTCAAAATATTGCCTTAAAAGAAAAATAAAAGCTGAAATAAAAAATAAAAACAATATGTAACCTGCCAATGAGAAAGCATTTGCTTCAGAAGGATAGCAAAATTGACTTTATCAAAATAAATCTCAAGAGATACCTTAACCCAGTGATTCCCAACCTGTTGGTCACAAGGTATTGGCGCCAGATTTTTTTCCAAATAGTGTGATATGTGTGGTCGAGGTGCTATCATGTAATGATAAAAATATACAGAATAATGTTTGAAATGTTGAAAATGAGTTATGTTTCAAATAGTGTAGTAAAACTGCAAAAATTTATATTTAAAAAAAGAGCTCTGAGGAGGCATGACTTTGATGGTTATGGGGTTGGGGATGGTCCATGAAATATTTTGAGACTCAACTGCGTCCCTGATTGATCTCTTGACCAATCATTTAATTCTGAAGCTTGAATATAAAGTTTTTGCCAATATGCTCGCAACTTTTATTGAATCACCTCACAATTCTAAACCTAGTTCCAGCATTTTTGTAGCACCGGTCGGTTATTCAGTTAATGATGGCTAGTTGCTAGCTAAAAATGCTATCAACTCTTTTGTAAAAGAAAAAAATATTGATGCTTCTTTACTCTTAAAACCGATTTGTCATACTTTTAACTCACAGGTTTACAAAGCAGCCTTGTCATCAGTGTGAACATGTGTGAATTGGTGAATAGACATTTAATATGTGTTTTGAGTGGTCAGAAAGCTTGAGATAGCAATATAGACAAACACAACCCATTCATCATGTGTCCTGTCATGTCAGTGGCTTTTGGCTTGTTGCTTAATAGCTATCAAATGTTGTTCCTGTTATTTAGTGTGTCTGTGTACTGAGGTAAAATTGGTTTCAACAATAATGCTACCAATTGATTAAAATAAAAAAATAGTCTTTTGTCAGGTAACAACAAAAAAAGTGCTGGCATTTTTAGGCAACAAAACTTTATGACAGCAGGAAGATAGTTGAAGCTGCGTACTGTGTGTGCGCCTGCCTCGCGTGCGTGTGTCTGTCTTGATTCTCCTCTGAATTGCGGTTTCTGCATCTCCCTTTGATTTTCTGTCAGGTGAGTTTGTACTACAACTCAACATGAGCGAGACTCAAGAGATGGAGGGAAAAGGAGAAGCTGAGCGTTAAGGACAGAGAGGGGGGGGGGGTTGAGGAGTAAAGGGGAGTTAAAAAAGAGAGGAAGATGAGAGTGTAAAGGAATGTACCTAAATAGAGGAGGAGATGAAAAGAGGGGAAATGCAGGAAATTGATGAATAAAGGGAGACAGAGTGATGGACACTGAAGCTCCTGTGTGTTACATCAAAGCAGAACAAAACATAAACACTACAGATTTCCAGTGGGAGGTTATCTAATGACTGACCCTCTGAATGAGACTGTTACGCTTCCCTCTCATTGGATTTGCTTTTTGTTTACCCATGTCTAATATCCCGATAATGTCCTCTCATGTTATTTGAGGTAGAGAGAAAAATTTAGGGCAATTACAAATGAGCAGCAATCTGCTAAGTGGTGTTGGTATTTTCTTTCTCATTAAGTCACAGTCAGAGGCCCTCTGAGGCTGTTCTCAGTGGGATAAACATACAGCTTTATGCTTTAAGACTTTCTTCACTCTGTTCACTGAATCAAACGACTGAATCCTGACTGAGGATGGTCTTTTTTTAAGAAAAGAGAAACAATATTGATTTCAGTAAAAGCTGTAAGGCAAGTGAGATGAGTTTACTGGAAAAGAAATCATCGTATCTCTTTGTAAGAAGAGGAAATTTATCAAAACTATGCCAATTCATGGTAATTGAGTTCCCTTTTATGTGATATCTTTGGAACAGGATCTGCTCACACTACAGTCCCAATTTATTGTAAAAATAAATAAGTGTGCTGCTGCAGAAAGTATGGAGAGTCTTGTAAACATTAAGATGTGTTTTTGACCTGTTTCAGCACTAAAGACCCACATTTTCAAGATGACACACTTACTGTAAAATGACCTATATCTGGGTGCTTGTGCTGGTAAATGAGGTGCTATCAATCTTACAAGGAAAGACCGTTTCTTCTTTTAGGCAATGAAACTGTCCGTAACTTGATGCAGGAACCATTTGATTCTGGTTTTAAAGAGTATTGCTGCATTTTCCTATTAACAGTCAACTTTGATTTGTTTCATCAGGGTTTATGTGGATTTTTCTTTTTCTAAAGAATTTAATTATATTTCTTCAAAAGAAGGCACTGCTTGGATTTACTCAGCCTGTAATATAATGTAGACGAGTTGCTTCACTTGCCAATTCTTTGCTGTCAATTGCAAGAGAAGAGGCTGTTCAATTCTGCTTTTTGGATTTCACCAAAGATGATAAAACTTCACATCTCTTCCCTCATACATGCAAACTTGTAACCTTAATATATTCACAAGTTTTGAGTCATTTGAAGAAAAATTCTGGTAACACTGGTGAGCTGCAATCCATGTGGAGCAAAACATGCAAGGGCAGGAGGTACAACAAGTCATAGAACACCAGGAACCAGGACTTAATACAGGAAACACTTCACACACACAAAAAAAACAGAAATACACAAAATACAACAATGTAACACAAGAGTACAATGGAAAAAACAAAAAAGCCTTGATAGAGATAACTTCTGACGAATACAAACAAGTGTAAAATAAGACACAAATCAAAAGGTTAAAAAAAAAAAAAAAAAACAGTCACAGAAATACAAAAACTGAACACTGAAGTCTGACTAAAATGTCACCATCACAAGGCTGTCATCATGGAACATCAGCCCAGATTAGAAACTGCTGTATTATGATATTGCTGTATAACTCCCATCATACACCACTCGCCCTTGAACTACTAGAACTGGCACGTCCAGGGTATCAGTGCTCACTGTGGCTGGCTCATCTCACCATTGCACCTTCTCTTGGCCAGTGTCATATCTTCCTTGTTTGATTGTCTTTTCACTGGCCTTGTCTAAAGCAACCAAAACAGGATGATTTTGCCTGGAGGCTTTTCAATAGAGTACTGTTAGCTAGACAGTTTTTTGTTTCTGGGAGGGATAGTTCAAGGGAAAGTTTGTGAAACCTGGCAAATTAGTTTCTGTCCTTTTTTCCCCCAACTGTTCCATAATAAAAAATATCCACACTATTTACTCATGGTCATGGTGGACCTCTGTGGGTCCCAGGACCACAGTGACACTGCCCTACAGGATGTGGAGGGCTCCTCTTTGTCTACAGTTGGTAACACAGCAACAGGAACCGATCCTTAGCAAGATGCAGTCACTGGCTGTCTTTGTCCGGATTGCAGGACGGAGTATTGCTCCCTTTTTTTCAAACGTTGTTGTCCTTTTTTGTTTGTTTATTTGTTAGTGAATTTCAGGTTCAGTAAACAGAGTTCAAGCATGTTGCCAAATACCTAAAAGAGAACGTGCTGAACTTTGAGGTTTTTGTAATGTGTTCTTAGTAGAAGAGTAAAAATGGGAAACAGGGGAGTGGCGAAAGGAGAGTGTAATAAGAAATGGCAGTTTGTGCGAAAGGATATGGGAAGTATGAGAGATGAGAAAACAGGGCAAGAGGAGGAGACTCACAGAGCAAGAAAGAGGAATTGCCCCCCAGGCACTCTTCAATTTTTGCCCTTATGATGGGAGCATATTTCCCCTGTGCTGCGGCCATCATCTCTCTCTCACCCACATTCAATCTTATACTCTCTCGTCCTCTCAATCCAGCATTTCCTCTCTGAGTTTTTGTGCTGCATGTCTGCTATGTTTTCCTCCTCTATCGCTCTTCTCCCTTCCTCTTAGGGGATTGTCAGCCATTTTCACCAACACCTAATCTTGTTTCCACAGCGTGCAAGTTGGTGCACTTGCATATCTTTAGTCCAAATAGTTGAAAACATGGCAAAGGCCTCGAGGTGCCTCACATTCTTAGGACTTCATGCAGTTATCTGTTATTTTTTTCCCACATTTCGCCACATTAATTTTATTTGGCTTCACTTAAGATATGCAGTTGTATTTTAAGGGCTGTTTGCAATGGGTCACCTTTGAAATGCCCCATCTTTTCCATCACCCTTGATTCTTTCTGGACTACAATGGCTTATCCACGGTAGCCTGACTGTTGGAGCTCTGTGCGGGTGAGAGACTTAGTGTGTATGTGTGTGTGTGCCTGTGTTAGTGAGTGAGTGTGAGGACAGGCGGTGGAAATATTAAAATAGACCATTCATGGCTAAAAGCTGAGAAAAGCAAATCAGCCCTTCTGCCAGTTTCCCAGCATGCACGTCTCTCTGGCTCGCAAAGAAGTAAGTGCTCGCCAACAAACAGCTGAGCCAATCCTCTATTATTTCCTCACCCATATTTATACATTGTGCTATTGTCAGTCTCATTCTTCATTATGGCAGTGCAGAGCTCCAGTTGTTAATCGCGTCTTTGAAGTCTACTGTACTGGCACATATGGACAGATTCCAGACTAATGAAAAGTTCCTCATTGTTTAACTACAAGTCTGTAAAGACTCTGTGCTCTTCATCCTCTGGTTATTTTAAATGAGTCGGCATATCTGCCCCTGACCAAGCTGTTTCGACATTCATTGCATCTGCAGTCAAACAAAGCTGGTATTCAGGCACACAACCATCTGCCTTCCAGCATTACCCCATTTCAAGTGCTGCCAAGAATACGGCTCTCCCCTCCGATAATTGTGTGGTGCTGTCTGCCATTCTGACAGCAAAGTACAACTCCATTTAAAGTAATCAGTCACAACAGGTTTTATTTTTCCGAATGAAAAGTTTGTTAGCTTGGTAAATACTCAACTCGTTCGGTTAAGATGAGACGATCCCGCAGTCATGTCTGTACATTAATACATAACAGAGCTTGTTAGCCCAACTAAGTACTAGCATCAAAAGTCAAGCTAGCTGTGTGAGCACTTGAGCATAGATCTTTTAAAACTCGGAATCTCTGTGACTGATTTTGGTTGGTTAGAAAGAAGCAAGAAGCCAGAGCACAGGTCGACTATATCTAATATGTATGTCCACAACACTTTAAAATGTGATTTTGCACATTTGTTATTGTAGTATTTTATTCTGTGTCAACATGACAAAAGATTAGGGAAGTTATTTTCATTATAATCATAATTTGGCATTGTCTCAACTACAAAATATATTTCAACTTGACATTTTATGTCCGATTAAATGCATGTGGACCCAATAATCACCTCAGCCCCTCTCAGCTGTTGAGTAAAACTACAGCTTTCAGGCTATACCCAGAAGAGTTCAATTGAGTGGAAATTGATCAATTATTTCAATTAACTACTTGAAGAAGTGAAACTAACTAACAAATCTAAATCAACCAAACTCAGACAAGGGTTGACACAAAACATCTTATTTCATCAAGATAATTTCGGTTGTTGTTAGAACATCAAAACTTACTTTTTGACTTACCATAAAATTTTAAGTCAGCCCTGTGCATCATATTTTTACTTTGAATGAACAAGTTACATTTAACAGTGTGTGCAAATTTATGAATAAATCCTGGCTGTTGTGTTACTTAAATGAGTGGGCAAAAAATATTACTTTCTGTACTGTGTGAAAACTAAATGAATGAATTCATTACTCAAAAACAATTCATAACAAGCAGATATCTTAACATAGACCATATTTGTGATTCTTCTGCTTTTCATACCCAGTCCACAGGTGAATGTTTGAGTTTTTTGCATTTCTGAGTTAGAGTCATTTTCAATACCAAAGGTTGCAACTTAAGTCTCCTACACATTGCAAAATCATGTGAACTGAATTAATGTGACATTGTGTACAGAAAAGGCACTGCTTGTTACCACAAAAAGGCAGGGTCGTATGATACTCACAAACTCAGGCGCACAATTGAACACAGCACTGTTGAACCCTCTGTGCCCTGCTGCTTCACACGTCCCCCTCTTTCCCATCATTTTACCTCTGATATGTCAGAGGCTGAATTACTATCAGGGGTGTAAATTTCTCCCTAAAATTGCAGTGTGTCAGAGCTTTCTCTTTTTTCTCCCAAATCTGAAATCTTTCTATAAACACAAGTCCTTATCTAACATATGTGACTGTGATTTGGATCTCACAATATTGACAAAAAGGAATTAGCCTTCTAAATTATGCCCTTAAGCTAAACAACTGTTTTCAGACTTCAATTTTTTTCTCAATTTGAACTGACATTCCTTTAGCCATCCTGTCTCCAGACAGTCAAGAACACTGGCGTTATAAAAGTGTATCTGATCACTTTAATCACTCCTGGTGTTTCAGCTGCTCAGTCTTTCAGCGCTGTGAAACACACTTTGACCCACTGCTCACCGAGGCGTCAGAGAGCGGGCAGACTCAGCTGTTAGCAAAGTGGGTCAGAGCAGCTGGCATGATCACATGAATATTTAAAATGAAAGAGCTCCAGACTGAAGCCTCTGTAGCATCACGTTGATGCCAAGCAGTGTTAAACAATGACAGCATGTTGTCCCGCTCCAACTCCCGACTGAGCAGCTTTTGAACAATTCTGCCTGCGCTGAGAGGCGAGGAAGGTTTTGTCTTTTGTAAATGATTAAGAATAGAGAGTCAAAAACAAAAAGGTGTAGAGTACAAAAGGAAGGGGTTGTGGAAAAGTCTGTAAATATTGAGAGTTAAAGTAGTTATTTGCTCTTCTACCTCAAATATCTTCAAGATATTGAGAAGGAGAACACAAGCAGATCTGTAAAGACCCAATGATGAAGAATGGGAACACACTTTTCAATTAACTCAACACTGAAGTGCTGAGAGAGAACCAGACGGACTGACAGCTCTGAGAAAAAAAAATCAGAAAACAAAGAAAGGAGGAGAGCGTAGGGAAGGAAAGACATGACTGCAGGATGGATAGAAGTAGGTCAGGAGGAGAGACTGAGAAGGAGACATGGAGAGACTTCTCTTTCGCTCTTTTTCTCCTCAGCTGTGTCTGCACAGGGGTGGCTTTGAAACATGTACGCGCCCAGGAAAGTGTGTGTGCATGTGTGATGCTGTGATTGACAGCTCCTAACCAGCAGCCTGTTCTAAAGCCAAGAGTTCATAACAAACAGAACATGTTTTAATTTACTCCTCCAGGCAGAGAGGCTCTGCTCACTTTGCTGTCTATTCACAAACACACATGCATGGACACAGAGGTGAGGATCTCTATCTTCACTAATCACTTCATCTATTCAATTAAAGCAATAAGAATTTCTAATCAAAGTTTGAATCATAAATTTTGTGCAAAGAAAATCTATTCTGTACTTTTTTAGGCACTTTCATAGAAATAGGCTCTCACCTCGTGGCCTTGGGGTTGGCTATTCCCATGACAGCGGCTGATTGACATTTCTGAGCCACAGTTGCTAGGAGACACACTGTCAACTGACATGACGCGAGCGAGTCTAGTTCTGTTCAGCCTGCAAATGACACATGGGCCCATCCGCCGTGGTGCCACGGCTGTCTGAAATCTGTCCACAGTGGGACGTTGACTCGGGAAGCCTCGTCGTCACGGCCACACCAATGACACAGCCGACTGTAGGCGAGCTTCCTGGGCGGCGGCGCTCATTCAGCCAATCAAGCCAAACAGGCCACGCTCTATTTAATGATTATACCAGCATCTGTCCCCCTTTCTCTCATCCCTGTGTGAAAGCTGATGAACGTGAGCAGAAACACACTTCCAGGAGCTGAGAGCGTGCCATCCAGCAGGGCCGCTCGATTCCCGCTCTCATCCTGTAATTTCATCTCAGTATAATCAAATCGAGAAATGAAGGGAAATACTCGAGTGCTTCATAAACAAGCTTTGTGTGTGTGATTCATTACATAGTTTGCGGAGAGTGGTGTTATTAGAGTATGTGATTATAGCTGCAGCAATTAATGCCAGTACAATAAAATGCATGATTACCACATTTGAAACATAATCTCTGTTTTCATCTTGTGCTGTTAGAAAGAAAAGCACTTTGAGCAACAGTTTATCCTATTTCACCTCTGTTTACTTTTACCTACCTCACACACAGATAAGGTTTACATTGTTTCACGTTCTTGCTTCAGCTTGGATGGGTGTATTGATTTCATTTCCTGCATTTGTTTTCCTGGGAAGATCCACTCCTTCTGTACACTTTTATTCTTCAAAGGCAGCAGTAGCAGCAGTGTTGGCTGCCGCTGCTCGGTCACCTGGATATTATGAATCATGTTCTGTAGAGCTGATATTCAAACAGCAAATTATCTCTGTAATTGATCGCAAAGATGTTGTTGAAAAAGCTCGGGCGCATGCGGCCGCTCTGTCTTCCCCACATTAGGATGCAGGTGATCAATAAAAACACTGTTTTCCTCTGCTGTAAATCATGTGAATGCACAGAGACTCCCTGCGGGGATTGAGGAGAAAGAAACAGACAACAAGGAGAGCTGGGCTGATGGATATGTTGATAAAGGGGCGAGTGGAGGTGTGAAACAAGAGAGCATGACAGAAACTGAGAAAACAGAAATAGAGAGGGAGAGAGAAAAAGAGGAGGCTAATATTCTTGATTTATCAGCACAACAGCTTTTGAGATGAATGAGAAAAGGAAGCTGTCTGGCTTCTTATTGCCACTCTCAGAATGAATGCTTACTATTGCATTGTTTGTCTGTGGTTAGGGTAAAAAAAATGAAGAGCAGAATCAATAAAAATGTTAATCAGAGTAAGAGAAAAACATTACTTTCGCTTTGTTTAGCAGGCCACTTGATGGAAGTGAGACAACAATCTGGATACGAGTCTAGAAATTCCATTTATTTTGTTGTGATTCATCTTAAGGCTGCAACGTGAATTTCCCTCCGTTGCACCACTCACCTTTAAGTCTCACGTGTGCAAACAACAGAGCAAGGGTAACATCCCGGTTATTTACAGTGGTACCCGACTCAGAGTCATAAAACATCTGCTTTAGCAGTTTAAAACCACAAGTACGACTCAAGTGCCTCCCTGTGTATATCATTAAGCTCAGCAGCTCTTGAGGTAACAGTGATTTGAGGAGTTCAGTATTATGTAAACATCGATCCACATATATCTGTGGGATGAGGGAAAAATGTTGATGATTGCAAGAGTGCAATCAGTTATGCCTTTGTGGTTACTGCTACATGGATACACATACTTATTTTCATAACTACACTTGAGGGGTGGCATACCTGGTAAATTGAAACAAAAATTGTCTCCGTCTCTGCTGAAGATTTGATTTTTTTCTTTCAAAACATGTTTACTTGCATGTTATCTTAAAATACATTTCAGTTGTGATACAAATACAGATGTATGTCCTGATCGCTGACTCTCTTGTGCCAACAGGTGAGACCGGTGCAGCCCTGTCACGCCCACAGCGCCCCCTTTCGGCCCGGACGGCCCACCACGCCCCGGCGCCTATGAAAGGGTACCATGTCAGCCGTAGCATGTCCCAGCATTCCTCCGGTGGTGGCGGGGGAGGCCCCTGCCACTGCTCACCTGAGGACTGTGACGGCCCAGGGAGGGACTACTACCAGGGTCATGACGGCCACTTCTACCCTCCAGGAGGTCCAGCTGAAGCACTGGCACTGGAGAGACATCATTCCCACTCCCACTCCCACAGTCACTCTGGAGGGGGAACCTTCCCCCGCTCCCACCCCAGCCAGCACCCACCTCTCCAGTCATTTGATTCCTGTGAAGAGTGCCTATCCACAGGCCACGGAGGGAAGATGCACCGCATACCCCCAAACCTGATGGACCAGTTTGAGAAACAGGTGCCCTTTCATCCCGATGGCTTCCACACACTGCAGTACCAGCGCACCACCAGTGGGGGTGCTGAGCCGCGGAGTGAGAGCCCTTCACGCATCCGCCACCTGGTCAACTCAGTCCAGCGCCTTTTTGCGAAGTCCCATTCCTTGGAAGCTCCATCTAAACGAGAGTACAATGGCACAAGAGGGGGTGGGGACTACCGTGGAGAGAGAGGGGGAGGCCACCGGAGTGGAGGGGAGGACGGAGGAGGCCACTACTCAGGCCACCAGTCCCGCTCGACCAGAAGGAACAAGTCTCGAGAACGTAGCAAGAGCGGAGACTCACGACACGAATCAGGGAGGCGCCACCGCAGCAGGACGGCGGGCTGGTGGAGCTCTGACGACAACTTGGACAGCGACAGCAGCTTTCTCGTCAGTGGCGGCAGACGGGGGTACCCAAGCGGACACGAGAGTTTGGATGCAGCCATCCAGGAGCTCACCATGAAGAGGCCCAAGGATCGTGGTGGTGGGCCTTTGCCTGTGGAGTGCATGGCCTGTAACACAATGGCTCTGGCTGGAAGTGAGGGAGGAGGACACCATGGGCATCATGGCCACTCAATGAAAAGGAGCACCTGGTCAGCCATGACTGTGAGTCAGGCCAGGGAGGTGTACCCTTCAAGGGCAGCAAACTATGAAAAAGCCCTTGTGCCTGTGGAGAGTAAGATGAAGGAGAGGACCTTCCACTACCTGCAGGTGCGTGTTCACCTGCTCGTTCATACCAACGTATGTGATTGTGTTGGCCACATTAATCAGGATCTTTATCTACTGATGAGTTCTCAACTTTGGCAAAGGAAGCAATATTGCAAGGTGCCAGAGTATTAAAACAAAAGAAATGAGCACATGTTGAGTATTAAAGGTAGTTGCTTTGATTCCTTCCCAGCGGTTGTAGGTTCTCAGTGTGTACACAAACAAACTTCCATCTCTCTCAGTCATTCCCTTATGAGTTTTTCTTTGTTGCAGCACAAATAATTTGCTTGAAGGATTCGTAGTAGCCAAAGATGATGAATGATAAAGTTGTACGTATGCTGTGTCTGTTTAAACTGGTAAATAACAACATGATCCAAGCAAAATGTCACAATCACACATGTGGATGCTGATCAATGAGGAGCAACAGAAGCTCCTGATGCTAGCTCTGCTAACGGTAGCAACACTGGTTGAATGAATTTCGTTCAGTTTTTACTGTTTTCAGGATGTTTTTCTACCTCTAATCTCTGTTACTCAGAAATTATATCAATTCAATTTTAATAACTAGAATATTCCTTTCTACCATACCTCATCTGCATACCAGCGATCACTCTATGTTCGCAAAAAAAACCTGCAATGCTGTAGAGCACACGTTTAAATGTACTAATAACGAAAAAGAGCTCCTGTAATGTGCTGTGTGATTAAACCCCTAATCTTTGCATGATGGAATATGTTTGCACACAAAAACTAAAAGGTAAAATTATAAATTAAAATGCGCAAGATTGGGAAAACAGCTGCATCTATCAGTCTATGTGCAGGTATTTGGTAACTTATTGAGTCACTAAGAACTCCTCAACACAAAAAATAATGATGTGAAATGTAAAATCAAACACAATCAGCCCAGGGTTAGAAATTAAATGTTCACCTGAGAGGGTTTATTGACTGAACATTTAACAGTGCTGTTTGAGAGTTTAGCAAAAAAGAAAAGTTTTTGTAGCTTTCACAACTCAATAGCCTTTGAAATACTTTTGAGTTGAAATCCATGAATGTCAACCTCACAAAGATTTTTACTGACTGTCTTAGCAGACAGTGTCCTTCCTCCTCTCACTACAGTCTGCCTCTAAATCCAACAGCTTGAATATCTGGTCTTCTATCCTTTTCTTTAGACATAGATTCTCTAATAGGAGATGCCAGTGGCTGTTTCCGTGTACCATCAAAATCACCTGAAAGGGCACACACACACAGAAACACACTCGCACAAACCTCCAGCTGTGCAGAGGTGGAGCTGTCACGAAGGCTGTGTTTCTACGGAAACAGCAGGTAGCCACAGGAGTCCCTGGTGTTTTTCCAACTCTCATCCTTTAGACACAGCTGAGGTCTGCTGATAGAAGAGACTGAGGGAGCATGGTTCTGTGTGAGTGTGTGTAAGAGTGTTTGTGTGTGTGTGTGTGTGTGTGTGTGTGCACGTGTGTTTCTAAACGACAATGCCCACACAATTTGCCTCTGTGCCCGAGGCAACCATCACTTTCACACCTTAGGACACGAAAATAAACTTGCCCAGTAGAGCTTTTGTTATGTTCCCCAGTGTCGCTTGCAGTTTTCGTATGAGAGGGGGAGATAGCATGTCGAGTGAATTTTGTGCTGAGGTTCGATGTGCTGGAGTCAGCCGGATTGATCTTCAGTTCAGAGCAAAGAGCTTCCTGTGGCTGCAGATACAGAGCTGCTCAGGTCGAGTCCACAGCCCTGAACCTTTGGACACACACAGGCACAGCCACTGATCTGAATCAACAGCTTCAAACCAAAGCTTTGTTCTCAGTTGGCAAATCCAGGCAAATCTATCAGAGTCTGTAAGAACTGGATATAGCATTATGGCTCAGAAGCTGGGATATTTTTGATTCTTACAACTCTTAATTTGGGCACATCTCTGCATCTCATATGAATTTGACTAGGGATGGGCGAGGAGTAATACCAGGTGTCTGTATCGTGCTGATACGGGCCTCATTTCAGGGTATCCAGTACTTTTGAAGACTGTAGATGCCAGCCTGTGATACACAAAGCAGTCCCTGTAGCCCATGTTCTCATATGCAGCGATGTAGCTACGTAAAAAGGTTCCAAAACTCTCCAGGAAAGATGGAGGGCTTGCTTCTGAAAATAGTTTGTTTTTCTGTTGTGAATTTTTTCTTTTTCTTTTTGTGACATAAGTTTCATTGTTTGGTTTTATCATGTAAACATAAGGGCTACTTCAACCAATATTTAATATACAGTACTGATATATAATAACAACAGTGGTACTGAGAGGTAAGATTTCCAATTTCAAGAAAAGTTAATTTGCACATGAAATTCTCTCCACTGGTGGTAAAAAATCAGCAGGAGCACAGATCAAAGCTTCATATGTAACTAATTAATGAAACTTTGGTGAACAAGTTGCCGACATAAAACAGCTTGCAAAACCCTATGAACCTCCTCATCCTCCAAATTATTCCATCTTTCAATTGGATACTCTGTGAAAACCACTTTTTTCCAGAGGACTTCACACCCACTCATGAGCTAAGGCTGAGATTTTAGTTGCAGCTCAGGCACACATTGAGATTATGATGCAACCCCAAAAAATTAGCCAAGTGTAAACGTTGTCTTGAATTTGAAATGATGTTGAAACAACAACCAGGACTTCGACATAAGTGGTCTAACCTAATGCAGGACACCAACTAATGCTACAGTCCTGTATAAATGCTAAAGCTTGGCATCGAAGCTAAAAATTACAATTTATAAAACATGCATGGCAAAATATCGCTTGAGTTGTTGTGCAACACTTAATTATTTGCTAGAATCATCTCAATTTTGAAATGTATTTCAACTTGAAAACATATATCCAGATAAATCTACAATGCATGTCATCTTGACAATCACCTGTGCCCCTGCCAGTTGTTTAGTAAAGCTACAGCTTTTAAGTAAGTAGAATGCCTTTGTGAATTGTAACCTAACAGATACACTGTGAGCAAAGATACCCTCTGTTGGTATTGGAACAACAATTATAGGCAGCCCTTTTCATCGTATATTTAGGTTGAAACAACATTGTGCTGTGTATATGTCAACATTTTATTTCAGCTGCTGAAATAATGTGATTTTGTCTTACTCCCACGTTAGAAGGTCAAAATGTTTCCAGGTTAACTTTAAATGGCTGATATGCAGAAAATATGTGTAGGCAGAGTTCTCACCTCACAAATATCTGCAGTCTAATCAGGACTACAGGATAACACACAAAAATATGGGGAGATCCATTTTTTCCTTGACTGACTTCAAATTTTATCTTTATAAACAGCTTACAGCTTAAGCCTGCTCAGAACTGTTTGCAGTTCAGTCAAGGACACAAACAAAGTTTTCCAAGTTTGAGGCGCCCTGAAAGTCACAGATATAATGACATTCATCACATGGTGGCTGGAAACTTGGTGGATTTTACACTAGTTGAAATATGACACAGTTGTGCTTTTTAAACAGGGGCAACACAAGGCTAGCAGGCTACTGGTGGGTCAACTTTGTGTCACTGCACCGGTTTCCTGCACCACAGGATAAAAAATGAAGCTGCTCTGAGCAAAAATAAACAAATGAACAAGAACGAGGGAAATCTTCACAAGTCTGAAATATTGTGGTCAGAGGCAGAGAAACATGCAAGGTTTCTTCCCCTGGTGTCAACCCAAATCATGATGTGCTGCATGGACCAAGCACTCTCTATTCCCTCAGCTTTTCCCTTCCTTCCTTTCCCTTGGCCTGAGCTTGTTAGATAAGAAATGATAAAAAAAGAGGAATATGAAGCCAGAGAGAAATGAAGACAGTAGCAGCAAGGGAGCTAGAGACAAAGATCGAGAGGGGAAAAGAGCAAGGTAGAGGGATGCAGAGATAGCAAAGCCAGCTCTGGGAGAGAACAGAGATAAAGGAACTGATGGTAGCCAAGGGGCAAAGCGAGACAGGGAGAGAAAGAGCAGGAGGAGAAAATGAGCGAGATAGTAGAGGGCCATGGGGATCAGCAGATTAGGCTGAATCATCTTTTAAGTGATGACCTTAAAAACACACACTCAACTGGATGCTAAACCCCGGGGCTTTGACTGTGTTTGTGTGTGTGTCAATGTGTGTAGGTGTTTTCATTCGGTTGCATGCTTGTGTGAGGCTACGCACTGCACAGATTTGCAAAAATGCTGTAATGCTTTCATCATTACAGGAAAAGAAGTGGGATCAAATGGTTTCACGCACAAAGTAGAATGAACAAATATTTACATGTTATACAGAATGCTAGACCACAATGTTCCCAAGCTGCATCCGAGGTTGAACTGAATCCTCATCTGGCTTCATAATTCAAGCTGTACTCTTCCACATTTTTCATAATGGCAATGGATCCAAAGTCTGGGTGCTCGTAGAGAGACATCAAATCCATAAATCATTATCACCCAGCCACAGGACTAAGCTGTACCGAACTTGATGCTGTTTTAGCCAAGGAAATCATCACATTTAGCAAAATTAAAGTCTATCAGCAATCTGTTCAGCACCACTGAACAAAATTATCAATTAGTTCACCACACAACTGGAAAAATAATTGCAAAGTGTACACTGATCACCCATAACATTTTGACCACTGGCAGGAAGTTAATAACATTAATTATGTTTGCACAATAGCATCAGGACTACATCATATATCCTCCTCGAGATATTTTACTAGTCCATCCAGGGAAGAGCCGCTAGCAAGTGCTTTCAGAGGCGGGAACTTACAGAAATACAGCAGCTGGTGATTGGATGATCATTCTGCCTGATGTACTCATCACAGACCAATCCACATCAACATTTGTTTTTTGTTTATGTTTTTGCTTAGTGTGCATGGATTACAGTCTTTCTTCAGCCGGCCTCAAGTGGGTTCTGGATGAACAGCAACTTTTAGCACTTCTGCATAGGTTTAATTTTTCTGATCTACATGTTGCGCCTTGCTTGCAACCTGTCAAACGAGACATGGCGCCAGACTGCAGCAAAACAGATCCATTGAGAGTTGACACATTGACTTGAATGGAAACTTATCTGATCCAGTGCCATGGAATGGAGCTGGATATCAGACGGGACCCATGTATTTTAGCCGTTAAAACTTTCAAACACCCAATACCTTAATCAAAACATGCATTACCTTATCTTTTAACTTTCAGGACCAAAAGGATCTGCTCAAGTCTTGTTGCCAGGCACTGAAGCACATCTTCAGAGGTCTTGTAGAGACTATGTCTTGTCTGGTCAGAGCCAAAACAATCCCAAAATCAATCCTTGAACTTAAGATAAAGCAACAAAAATGCATAGTTTTATGCATACATAAATGCATAAAGCTATAGAAAGTCAAAGACAAAAGAGAAAGAGAGGGAGGAGATATTCCATGGTACAAGGGCAAGGGGTGGAGTGATGCAATTTATTTTGTTTAGCCATAAGGCTAATTTTCTATTGTAGACTCAGCAGTCATACTCATAAATAAAACATCATGAAAGCATAAAATGCATCATTTTACACCACAGCAATGTGCCCCAATACAAAGGGGGCAACAAAAAAGCATACAACGTGTTTTAAGCAAATTGACTTGCTGTACCTGATGTAACTTTTGCAGTGTTTGTTATTAACAGGAAAAGATTAAGGCAACAGTTTCTCCTGGTATCATGTTGTCAGACCAGGGGATCAACCCAGCTTACAGTGTTTTATACAGATTGCTTGATGCATGTATGTACATGCATACTGTGATCAAAATTTATGTGTCGCGTTTGTTAAAAAAGTGAAGCTAAAATCTCATACTAGATGGATTTTAATGTGGTTAGAGGACAAAAGTTGGGAAGCAGATAGCCATTGTGTTATGTGTGATTAGCACATAATGATCTTGAATTGATCAGGTTGCCAAGAGGAAGAAATGTTTAATGTTACACATTCTCCAAACAGATAGATGCTGATTGGTTGCCTTGTACACTATAGTCCCTTCTTTTAGTCATTATACTCCAAGTGTTCAGTGTCATTTAGTGGCTACCTCTCTTTGTGACCGATCATTTCTTCACTTTTAATAATTCAATTGGTTTGATGCTAATAGTTTCATTTTTTTGTTGTTTTTTGTTGCAAGGCACTTTTTCAGTTCATGGTCAGGTTCAACACAAAGGATATTTTTAAGATTTAAAGGACTGAATGACCTAGTCTGATTATATACAACATACAATTTTACGAATTAGTCGTCACCAGTTTCACATAGAGCTGTGAAAAAGTTTCCAGATGAATTTGACCTTTTAAAAGTGTAATATTCATATGACAGCCATAGTGGGAACCTGTCCATATTTTCATTTGTTTCAGTTGCTCCTTATCGGTTTTCTTGGTGTTGTTGCCTCCTCTGCTTCTTATCTGGACTGTGTTTCTGTGTGTTTCTTCTTTTGTTTTCTCATCAGACTCTCATCCATCTGCTCATTTGTCTCCCTGCTTTCTGCCCGCTGAAGTCACAACTCGTCTTTTCCTTCTTTTGTCACCCTTTGCATCTGTCTGCTTACAATTTGTCAGTCTGTCCTCTTCTCCTCGTTCACCTGCTCTTTTTTTGTGTGTGTTGTTTCATTTGCTCTTTGTCTGTCGGCTTTTTGCTTACGCTGTTTTTCCTTCTCTGTGTCAGTGTTTCTCCAGCTGTCAGAGTTTCTCTCTTTCTGTAAGTCCCTTTGTCCCTTTCTCTCTTTCTTTTACCTCATCGCTCATGAATGCATACACGTGCATGTGTGAGCAAGTGTGCGTGTGTGTGCGTGTGTGTGTGTGTGTGCGTGCGTGCGGGGTGTTCATCAGCATGCTTGGCTATCTTTGCTAGTGTGTTTGCTTTACACCTGATGCACGTGTGCTATGACTGAATGTGTGATTCATCTCTCTCCGTCTGTCTGAGGTATGAAATATTTTTCAAAGATGAAATATATTTCTGTTTTGAGAAGTCTTTTAATTAACGAGGGATATTGAGAGTGCAGTGAAAACGTCTTCAATATCCAAGAACTAATGATTCTCATTTTGATCTGTTTCTTTTTCCCTTAACAGTAGATGTAGAGGAGGAATGCGAATGCATACTTTTAACAAAGTCAAACTGTGTTTAACCCATTAAAATCTGACTACAACCACGTCTTATCGTTATTATACATGGTTGTACACTTACACTCATATTCAGTTGTGCTCATAAGTTTCCATACCCTGGGAGAATTTATGATTTTCTGGCCCTTTTTCAGAGAATATGAATGATAACACAAAACTGTTCTTTCACTCACTGTTACTGGTTGGGTATAGCCATTTATTAACAAATAACTGTGTTTACTCTTTTTAAACCACAATGTCTACAGAAACTTCCAAATTGACCCTGATCAAAAGTTTACATTCCCCAGTCCTGAATACCATGTATTGCCCTCTTTAACATCAATAACATCTTGAAGTCTTTTGTGGTAGTGGTGGCATGACTCAGAATCCAGAAATATCAGTGCAGCACTGGTTGAAAGATGCAAGAGTCTGTCAGGAGCTCATAAACTCACTGACCTTTTACACACACACACACACACACACACACACACACACACCGGACACACACACACACTAAATACAAGCAAATAGATCACATGTGAAGATAGTTACTTTTAGTAGCCATTAAAACTCGTTTGTCGTAACATGTGTGTATGTTATCAGGCCAAAATCACCAGAGAAATTAAACTTTTGATTATTATGATTTTAAAAAAGAGTAAACACAGTTGTTTGTTGATAAATGGCTTTACCCAACCACTAACCATGAGTGACAGAAAAGTTTTCTGTTATCATTAATATTCTCTGAAAAATGGCCAAGAAATTGTAAATACTGCCAGGATATGTAAACTTATGAGCACAGCTGTGCCTGTATGCAGCAGTTGAAGAGTAATTCCCGAATTACTCCCTGTACTAACTCATGACTCTGTTAATTTTTGTGTGAATGCAATTGTGTTTCAGGTCCCGTCAGAAGACTGGGGCGGTGGGTATGGTGGCAACGACAGCGGAGGGGAGATTCCATGTCGTCGCATGCGGAGCGGCAGTTACATCAAAGCTATGGGTGACGATGACAGCGCTGACTCAGACACCAGCCCCAAAGCCTCTCCCAAGTCCACCCTGATCGCACAGAGGGACGCCTTCAGACGCTCTATCAGCATGGACCAAAGGTCAAACATCACAAATTGAGTAAAGCATTGGTTCAGTAAAGCTGTGGAGTCCAGCTCAGCCCACAGTTCATCATCTGATCTAAACGCCAGTCCCAGCAGCTGACAGTTCAGCTGGTTACTTTCTACAAATTCAATAGGGAAATGTCAGACTGAGCGTATTAAGTTACTTTAGTCTGCCTATGGGACCTGCTTCCTCTGCAACTGCTCCCCATCCCTCAACTCTTCTTTTTATCCTGTGTCTGTGTCATACAGTATGTCTCTGACGCCTTCTCTGTTGTTTGCCCTGCTGCTCTCCCTTCTTTGAATTGTTTTGATTTAGAAATAAAAGAAAGGGAAGGTTTAGTCTCCCTGCCTCAGGCGTTGCCAGTCTGTATGTTTATAGTGAAGGGCAGGGAGCTCCAGGAACAGGACGAATATGACTTACTGCATGCAAATGAAAATACTCTTTGATGAGAATGGATCATACTGTAGTGCCTCAAAAACTGCTCCCCCTAGTGACTGGCTGCAGTAAAGGTTAAAAACTCATCCTTCTCTCTCCTCAGTCATTCCAGACAGTAGGTGGTAAAACTTACAAAAATTAATACACCTCCTTGAAATATTTCTCACATCTGTATGCTGCAGTGATATGAAGATAATATTCGGTTGCATTGTGTTCAAGCCCCCTTTTTTCCTGAGAAGTTGTTTTTTCAGAGAATGTCAAGAAGAGATAAGACTTTCAAAGGAAAAAGAATGAATTTGTATTTTTCAATTTATTTTTCCCACCTGGCTGCACTCAGAAACTCTATGGTCCCCACTGCGCAAAATATACCAGCAGAATTACGGCGCTATTCAAAACCATGCAACACTGAAAAATGGAGTCACACCGTCCATTCTATATTCAGACTGTGGTTTGGTCACATAACTCCTTGTAGTTTTATCGTTATGTCTAGGAATCTTTAGAGTGATTAAATAGTTTAAACCCTCCATTCAGAGCAGGGAGATGGAAGTTGTTGTGGTGGTGGGGACGAAGGTTTTAGCACTTTTGCCTGGCAGCAGCAGTTTCGGAAGAGCAAAGGTCAAAAAGGGAAAGTTTGTACAAAATAATTGGTCCGATGTCACTGGATAGTAAGAAAAACAAGTTTGAAGTCATTGCAGTTTAGATTGCCTGCCTGAACTGGCACTTAGGGTCTGTTACTTTTTTGTTTTTAAGTGTTTCGGACAAAAAACTGTTGACAACAGAGAACAGCATAAGTTGGCTCGTTGGGGTATTAAATATACATATCAACAAAACCGATTTGTTCCATTCAAAAGCTGACAGTTAAGAGGAAATTTGAAAACAGACTACTCTGTTGCTCATGCCTGTCACATATCGTCCACCAGGTCATTCGATGCACTTACATTGATAATCAGTTCACAAAGTGTCAAATGACACATCAGTCAAAGTCATGTTAACCAGTTTGCCTCACTTTCTCCCATTATCTCAGTTTGAAAAATATCTACCAGGGAAAACGGTGTAGTGAACACATGATGCTGAGCCAGGTGAATGAATTGATATAAAAAGTGTGGTCGTGTTTACATGTTAAATTGCATTTGCTATCAGGGCTTAGTCTTGTATTGGATTGAACTGCACTGCCTTGTATTTTTATATAGGCCTACCATAAAATGTGCAGCTTTGTCCCCTTGTTTCAGTTACTTTGCATCAGCAGAAATACCTCAGAAATCCTGAAATTAGTGTGTTGACTGATTTCTTTCACAGTTTTTGAAGAGACAAAAACTAATGCAAAAACAGTTTTCTGACTTTTTTTAAGATTTGTGTTGTTGAAATTGCAAATGCAAACATTCGTTTTTTGTACAGATTTTTTTCTTTGTCAGTGTTAATTTTAATGTCTGTTCACTTTGAAAAGCGTCAGTGAATAAGCAGTTATTGTGATCATCATCTCTTTTTAACAAAATCAGATTTGGGATGAACTCTGCCCACCTCTGCCCACTGATTCCCCTTTCAGCAGCAGTGAATCAAATTGCTGTAGGTAAAACTATTTAACTCTTGGTTTAAAGCTGCCAGTGCCCCTTATTTGTCCTCAATGAATGTTTTTCCCAACAAATCAAAATCATAATTTCATCACAGATGGCTTGCCTCTCAAATCACCCAGTTGGGGAATGGGGGAAAAATGCTAATGATGCCTGATGCCCCTTTGAGTTGAAAATATTTTCCCCTTGACGTATTTCAGATTGCTCCTGCAGTAACCTGAGGCGCTCCAGGCAGCCAAAATGTGACACGCCAAGGGCACAAAATCCTCTACTTTCCCTTATCACTTTAGACAAAACAGCTGAGGAAGAATCCACCTCAAGCTACAAAAACTCCATATTCTCTATTTCTCATATCATCACATTAGCAGCTGTGTCTCACAAATGCTGGGTAAAAGTGATGACATCATGGGGGTTATAGTCTCAGTAAGCCCACTGCAGACTCATGGAGGATATTATGTAACTGTTTAAAGGCTGAATAGACTTATATAACATCAATGAAGTACCCCTCAGTAATATTCATATCATCATCAGAGCATTAATATTGATTTATGCCCCCACACTGACATCAGACTGCACTCTCATTGTTCTTGGTTACTGATTTAATGGTGCAAAGATCAGTAGTGGATACTTTTATGGTGGGGGAGTGTTATTAGACATGCTAAAGACATTTCTTTCAAGGAAACACGGAAAGCACATTTAGCAAAAATTTCAAAAACTGGAAACAAATGATCACCATTGAAAGAGTCCATTGAGTTTTTCCTTCTACAACACTTCAAATGACTCCAGCTGGCAGAAAACATGACTCAGTGATATTTTAGGAGAGAGTTGTTTACCAATGTGTGTTTCTGAATGATATTAACATAAGCTTGTGACAAAAAAAAGGATGACTTAAGATTTTACACCCTGAAAATAACAAGTAAGAAAGAAGAAACCGTTAGTATGATCCAGTACACTGTAAAATATGACTTTGCACATTTGTTATTCCTGCATATTACCCTGTCAATACAACAAAAGATTCGTGAAGTTGTTGGGATAACACTTAATCATGAGTTTGTATCATATTAACTACAAAATATATTTCAACCTGAAAATCTATCTTCAAATAAATCAAAAATACGTCAACTTGACAATCACCTTAGCCTCTCCGAGCTGTTTCACGAAGCTACAGCTTTCAAGTGATACCCAGAATGCCTTTGCAATTTGTTAAGTAGCAGTTACACTTTGAGGGAGCAGGGAACGAACAATTTTAATTCTGCCCTTTACATCATATTTCTAAGTTGAAACAACAAGTTTTGTTTAACAGTGTGTAAAAGCTGTGACACTTCAGTAAAAGCTGATATTGTGCATTATGTTTGTATTTCAGGTACTCATGTAAGCAGTGTACAGATTCCTACCCCAACAGCCGCACTACACCCAAAACCCACACTCGCTCCCGTAGCTACACACGCTCTCTGACCAGCTCACAGGTAAAGAGATGTTACTTAAGATGTCTTCATTATGTATTTCCACAGCGTGTGTCCCTCTATAACCTTCCCTGTCCTCCTCCAGCTGGGCGACACGCTGAACCGTCAGTTTGAGGCGGTATGTGAGACCATGTTCGGAGAGGTTGAGTCTCAAGCCGTGGAGGCTTTGGATCTTCCAGGCGTGTTTCGTACCCGCAGCCACAGCTACGTCCGTGCCATCCAGGCCGGCTGCTCCCAGGACGACGACTGCCTCTCTGTGTTCTCCATGTCAGGCCCCCAGGGAAGCATCAAGAGCGGGGCCGGTGAGTGTGTGTGTGTGGTTAGGTGCTCCTTTCAGCCTGTAACGTGTGTGTAAGTGTGTGCGTGAGTCTGTGGTTTTCTCATTTGTGGTGGCCACCTGGTGGGAGACACAGCAGGACTACCGCTGGGAGATAGAGTTTCATGACAGCTTTTGTCTGCTCACCACGACAAAAGTGTGTTTATGAACTTCAACACACACATCTATCAATTCTGCAGTGTGAAAGCTGCATACAACATCCACATCCATTTTTCATTTTTAACCTTTTTACTTCTCTTTTCCCTCAATCAGTATGATCTGACTTTTTCCACCCCAGTCCCCTGCTCCTCTGCAGCTCTACCCCTGTGTTTGTGTAAAGTATGTGTGAGCTTTTGTGTGTTTGTGTGTGTTATTGTGGATGCTCTTTGTTCTCCGTCTCCTCTCTGTATCTCATCTCTCCCATCATCCTCCCCTGTATGATGGCTGCTTTCTGAGGCTCAGCATTAGGTGCAGAGTGCTCGTGATTATGAGAAAAGCTCAGTGTCTCCAGCTGCTTCTATCTATTGATGATTTATCTTTCTCTGCTGTATTGTTGCTTTTTCACCCATCCCCTCTGATTCCTTGTTGATGTGAAACATTTTGTGTATTTAATTTTTCCTCTTCCATGTTTTATCTTTTCACTCATGCTCCTGCTCAAGCATCATGTTTCATACATCAGCAGTAATATGTGTGCGTGTGTGTGTGTGTGTGTGTGTGTGTGTGTGTGTGTGTGTATGACTGCAGAGCCATTTTTGTGCAGGACAGAAAATCCCCCTGATGTTCAAAAAAGCCTCTTTATGATATATATGCTGTCCCCGCCACACACTTTCACCTGTATGCACTCATTCTCTAATACAAAGCTTCATGGGAGGATCTTCATAAACTGTGACAAGCCATCTGGTGCTGAAAATGGAAAGAAGTGCATTTAAGTTCAGTCCATTCTCCTTGAAAATAAACTGTGTTTATGTAGGAGTGCATATATGTTTGAGTGAAGCTCAGGGGGATGAGGAAGAGACGGGATCTGCGCTTCCCATTGTAATAATTCTCTTCAGAAATTGCGTTACCTTCTTAAAGAGCAGAACAGTTTGCTCAAGGGAGGATTGTTTCATTTTTTGCTTCACTTCTGTGTTCACCATCATTGTACTCACAGGACTGCAGTGAGATTCACAACAAAAAACTGTTTTTCTTTTGTTTGTTTGTTGAAAGTAAAAAAGGCATTTATGTATCCTTTATAAGTATTTCTGTTGAATATTTCATTTCATTATTTTTCAATGATTTTTTTCTCTTTCTCTCTGTATTGGTTCACCTCCCTCTTGTTCAACAAATTTCCCTCTTTTTACTCGTTTCCTCTGATTTTCTCCTCCTAGTCTGTCCCTTTTGTAAGTATCCTCTCCCCCTGCTCCCTATCGATAAACTCCCCGTTTTGCTCTTAACAGCCCACTATGCCTCTGTCTTCCTTTCTCCTGCTCTTCTGACACTTCAGTCTTTCCTTATCGTAAAGGTGCTCCTCCCCCACTCCCACCTCGCATGTCCAAGTCTTCACTCTCGGTGCGAGCCCAGAGCAGCACCGAGTCCACGCAGGATGCCTACTTCCAGAGCAGTGGACAGTTGGTCCCAAGCTCAGGCCAAGGGCGCCCCAAGCAGCATAGCAACTCAGTGGACCTGGGCAGCTCGGACGGCCCTTCAGGTCGTTCCTCCAGAGGAGGATACTACAGCTCTATGGGCCCCGGACGCTCCCGACAGCACAGTAACTCAGCAGAGAGCCTTGACGGGGTCAGGGGCTCTAGAGAGCTGGTACCCTACGGAGGAGGGCCGGGGGTTGGTGTCAGGGCCAAACACAGCAGCTCTGCTGACAGTCTGCTGGAGGGACCGCCCAGACCAGCCAGAGAGAGGGACAGCAGGGCTGGAGGCAGCCTGGGGAAGTCCACCTCTCTGCCTCAAAACAGTTTAGTGCTGAGTAAAGCTGGTGACGACGGACGCAGGAAGTGGAGGCCTTCCATCGCTGTGCAGGTCAGAACGGATGATTCAACGGCCTCAAAATCAGAGTGTTATCCCAGTTAGTCTGGCTCTGATTTTCAGGGCTGAATAAAGCTGTGTATTGTCAGTGTAAAATAAAATGAGATGAAGCATCATATTTAAAAAAAAGGCCCCAGGGGCAGCATTTATATAGAAAGAAAGAACTGGGCCAAGTTTGAAGCCTTGGGGCACTCCACATGTACCTTTGATCCTCACCAAGTGCTCAAGATACAGAATTAAAATGCTATGATCCACAGTGTCAAAAGCCACAAGATCTTGAAGCATAAGAACAGCTGAATTCCTAGGATCAGAAATTTAAAAAATATTGTTAAAAAAAGGTTTTAAAGTGCTATTTCAGTGCTATGTACTGCCTTAAAATCAGATTTGTAAACCTCAAGGATGTTGTCTCTGTCCACAAATGTTTGCAGTTGACTAAAAGCAACTTTCTTCAATATTTCAGAGAGGAAGGAAAGTTTAGAAATTGGTCTAAAACTAGCCCAGAGATGTTGAATTAATATGTTTCTTTTCTTTTATTTACATTCTAAGGGATTTGTGTGTTTTTTACTCAGGTGGACAGCTCAGAGACTCTGTCGGACTCAGACACAGAGGGTAAAGCTCTCACAGAAGTTCACTCTATAGGAGTCCAAGTGGAAGATGACAAAAGGTAATAAAAATGTTCAAATCATGCCATGGAAGAAGTTTGTCCTCAAAATGTCTTCCCAACTTCAAACGTGTTTACTTTTCTTGACATTTAACTTGACTAATTAAGAAGAAAAAAAGATGTCTGTTTATTTGCTGATTTATCTTCACCCAAAAACATGAGACTTTATCAGGGCCTTGGGCTTTGCTTGGTAATTTATGTGAATAATTTTAATAGATAATTTCTAAAAGCCTTTTTCTTGCAGGCTTCCAACAGCGCAACCACCTATGGTTGATTTTGAGGCTAGATCCTATTATTTCATTTAACATTTCATCAGACATCACAGCATGAGCCGGGTAATAGTTTGATCTCAGAATGTCTGTTTTTCATCTGTAACCATGACTACTGCAAATCATACACTCCACATGGCTTTGTCATGTCCCCCAACTCCTGCGGCTTTGGGGATGACAGTTTGACATCTGCGGAGAAAACAGGAGGGCAATAACGGAAATCTGAGTCACACCTCGCACCTCGACAGACAGACAGATGTGTGGGAAGTGGGGGACTAACTTGTTATAGAGTAAACACTCATCACTAGGTCCATTGACATGACATTTGCACACACTAGTGCGTCATATGCCAGAGGACTTAGCAGGGCTTATCACAACAGCGTGAGTAGTAGTGACGGCAGTGACAGCATGAATATCCCTGTTCTGATAGGAATGTGTAATAACAAGAGGATAAAATGTGATACTCTGTGTGACTGGATGGCTCAGGGCCTGCTGTGACTCCTCTGTGTTGCAGGCGGGCTCGTTTCAAGCGCTCCAACAGCGTGACGGCTAGCGTGCAGGCGGACCTGGACCCCGAGGGCTTCCCAGGGCTCAGCATCGCTGTGCCAACCCAGGACAAGAGTCTACAGTTTGGCTGTTCCTTCCAAAGGCACTCGTCGGAGCCAGAGTCAGCTAGCCAGTACACAGAGTGTCACCGCACCGTCCACACACAGGGACAGTGGGCCTACAGGGAGGTACGGAGGTCCTGAGTGTTTGATAACAGGTTTTATGCAGGCAAGCTACAGAAATCTGTGCTCGACAGGTTTTCCTCTAACACAGTGTTCTCATCTATTTGCTTTGTGCATCACTGTCAGTGGTGTAAAATGCATCTCTTCCTACTGCTATGAATATTTCCTTTCCTGTATTTTCCTACATTCTTGTTTGCTGGCTACTGGTTTTTCAGCTTTGTTGCACTTGCTGACACATTTCTGACCATGTTGCTGAACCTGCTGTTTAAACGGGGTTTACTTATGGCTAAAATGTGTGACACATATTTTCACTCCCTAGCATGAAATACAGTTTTACCCCACGAAGACACTGATAGTCAGAAACCTGAATATGTACTTATAAGGAAAGGAATGGTAAACTAACATCTTCAAAACTATTTCATATACATGTGAAGCCATTGGACACAACAATAGCTCAGCATTGAGACTGGAGGGATATAATAATCATTTTATTGTTGAGTGGGTCAATTAAAAAGCTTCATTTACAGCCAAAGTTTACACTTATCAGCGCAAACGTGATAGCATCACCATCACCACTGAAGTTCAGATTTTTGTCTCAGAATATGAGAAACGTATAACAATATGTTGCCTTAAATACCATGTTGACTTGTCTTAGAAGAGATACTGACATCCTTATGTCTTTATCTCTATCCTTCTTTTACACTGAGTTGATTGAGTGGTCAACTGCACAACTTTATTCAAAGTAGACACTCTACTCAGTTGAGATGTTGCTTTTTGGAAAGGGTAAAAGATAAATCCCATTGCCCAGCCTGTCAAGATACCTTGTGTCTGGGTTGCATGTACCCCATGAACATCATTTCAGCATTTTTAAACTTTGAATGTCAGAAAAAAAACCAAACATGGAAAGACTTTCAGCAATCAATTTCAATGGACTACAGAGCAGAGATTGTCTGATTGTATGGGAATGACTATAGCACTGTGATTGGCCCATTAGACAAAGTGGACAGTCAGTGTTTTAAAGATGCATTACAACTAGTCTGACAGAAACAAGAGGTGACATGAACCATAGACAGCGAACAAAACTAATGTAACTAATTGTTCTGCACCATTCATGCAAAATGTTGTTTGAAAACTTTTGGGGACCAAAAGTTAGATCTAGTCAGAGTCTCTTTAAAAAAAGTAATGATTAAGAATAGCCAAATTTAATTGTTTGTCAAAGTTCCTGTGTTGGAAAAGTTATGCCAAAATTTTGCCAAACTTATGTGTTAGTCCGGTCCTCCGTGTCCAGCAAATTTCTCTGTTTGTTGCAGGACTTTATCCAGAGTGGCTACACCACTGAGTCCATCCAAACAGACCCACGGCCCCACCAGCATCCACTCTTGCCTCAGCGTTCCCACTCCCCCCTCCCCATCACCTCAGAGCGATCCTGGGCTGGGACACCATCCCTGGAGGGCCCGCGGAGCCTGCCAGACTCAGGCCGAGCCTCCCCCTGCATGAGGGACGGAGAGTTCTTCCTCCGTCTCCTGCACACGGAGGTGGAGAGGATGGAGGGATGGTGTCAGAACATGGAGAGGGAGGCAGAGGAGAACGAATTACCAGAAGAGGGTGAGTTCACGAGGAGGAGCAGAGATGAAGTTAAACGATGAGTAACTCTTTGATTTCTCAAAGTACTTATGTGCTGTTTATTCTCTAGTCCTGGAGCTGATTCGAAATGCAGTTGGCAGTGCCCAGATGCTCATGTCTCAGAAAGTCCAGCAGTTTTTCCGCCTCTGCCAACAAAGTGTGGTGAGTTTGTGCAATGCGTGAAAAATCATGACAGCACACATTACATACGGTGCATGACTTAGCTGAGATTCAGTGTCGCTAAAGGCAAAATTAACTTGGCTGCAAAAAGCCTACACCAGAAATCAGTCCAGTGTGAATGAGTTGTCTTTTTCTATTTTACACTTGCTTATATACACTTTCCCTGTTGATCACATTGTGACCTATCTCCCTGCCTGCCCAGGACCCTTCAGCATACCCTCAGCCCACCTCTCAGGACCTTGCAGGTTTCTGGGATCTTCTCCAGCTCAACATAGAGGAAGTCAGGGTCAAGTTTCAGGACCTCCAGAGGCTTAAGGACTCTAATTGGAGGCTTCCACCTGAAAAGAAGGTGAGGCGCCCCGGGGTTCGAACAGCCCTGGTTTCCCCACAGCACTGCCCCAGAGCTAAGCTGGCAGTGTGCAGGAGAGTAGCGCAGATGGTCATGCCCGCAGAGCCTTTGCAGGCTGTGAGAATACAGAACGGCAAGAGGAACTGAGCTGAGAACAAGCTGCTGGAGTCTTAAGATGATAAAAATCTACAGGCATGTCACCATATTTGCATTAAATGCAGCTGGACACACAGAAGACAGTACCTCTCTGTGATTGAATGTCTACCCACTGATTAACTACATTATTCTTGATAACAAGCTAACAAGTGTTTCTCTTTCTTCTTTTTCTTTGTGCATTACCCTCTTGTGCCTTTTCTTTTCTCATTTCATTTCCTCACACTTCACCTGATGCCAATGCATGATCTAATTTTTGCTAATTTTTGTCTCAATCCATAATCCTACCTCGATTAATTTTACTATTTTGTTGGTTCCCTGCCGTTTGATTTTCTTTTTTTCTTCACCAACACCTCTGTGGTTTTCTTGCATGGGTCCCCCTGCAACCATCCCAAACCATTTTTTCTTCACCCTGTAACACAACAAAACCACGGCCCATTTTCATCTTATCTCACCTTGCTGGGCCAGGAGGATAAGAAGCTTCCTCCTCCCTTACCAAAGAAGCCAGCAGGCGGGGTGAGTGGCAGCCTCAGGGCTGATAGCAGCGTGGATGGGGGTGCCGGAGGTGGGTCAGGTGGGCTGGTGGTACCTCGCATCGGTGGACACACCCTCCCCATGAGGGAGAAGTCGCTGGACCTCGGGGACCGTCAGAGAACAGAAGCAAGGCGAAGGCTGCTGCAGACAAAACGCACCGCTTCTTTCAGGCAGAACTCGGCCACAGAGAGCGCCGACAGCATTGAGATCTACATCCCTGAAGCCCAGACTCGACTCTGAACGCTGGTGGGTCTCCCATCCACCTCCTCATTTACACTCAGCCTGCGAAGCAGACCAGGGCACCAATCTCAGTCCTTCTCTGAGCCCAGCTTTGGATCTTCTGCGATTTATTGCCGTTTATCTGCTCCCCTCCTTTCAATAGTTCTCCTCATAACGACATAGTCACTCCTCTTGCTCATTTAACAAGCAATGACAGCCATTTTAGTGTCTTGAAATTTGGATATTTTACTGACACAGAGGCCTAGACCTGAAATGGTAGCTAGCAGATGTGAGCTGTAGACTTTTTTAATTCTCTGGATTTCATTACGACTGACTACAACGAGAAACAGTCCACTTTTATACCAGTAGTCAGTGGATGTTCACGCAGTAGTAGCATGCCTGTGCGTGTTAACTTAGCACTTCTCCATCACTGAAAATAAAGGGCTTTACGGGCACAAAACCTCTATGTGAAGAGATGACAGAATTTCCCTCTGGATCCCCTGATGCCATCTCTGAACGCTGGATCATCTAAGATACATATTTACATCCTCTGATGACTCTAGCAGTATGGGTGATTAAACATGGAGTCATTAGTCACCATAAGTTTAAATGCTCTTAAAGTCAGATGGCTGACACTCCCCAAAGAACATCCTCTGAGCGTAGTCACTCACTACAGCTGGCCCCCTTCACCCAGGTGCCATCTGTCCACCCAGTCCAAGAGTTATCAAACAATTTTCTGCCTCTCTCCTCAATCTCTCACATCCCGTTTATCCATCGAGTACCCTCAGAATTCAGCAGTGAGGCTGTTTGAATGTGCAAGTGCTTTTTGTACATAGTGTGCACACTCGTGTTTGCCAAAAGAAGCTTTTTTTGGAGTAGCATCACAGCCTTGACAGCAGGAGAGCGTCACAGACAAAAAATAACAGAGTTTGCTTTTTTATTTAGTCTCTCTTTGAAGTTTCAAGTGGGGATGCTGGGTATTTTTAGGGGAATATAATATGATGGCTTTCCAGGACTGTGCTGAGAAGGCCTGGATTTCACTGTGAGACTATAGCACCACCTAGTGGTCAGAAACGGACCCAAACCAACAAGAGTGGTCTGTTGAGAGGCTTGTCTACCTTAGTCAGGAAACAACAGATACCCTGATGAAATAGCCATGAAAGAAGAGAAGTTTTTTATTACTTTTTTGCAGTCCTTTAGTAAGATTAGATATCTGCGGTGGATCACTAAAGCATAGAGAGAGGAGCAGCTTCTCTCCTCTGCAGAATCCACTCCCCTGACTCAAGTAGTCCTCTCAATTTCACACGCCGCTGACAAAGAAAACAAAAACGAATCATCAATGTAGCTTCCCTGAAACTCCTTCCAAAGAGTCATCAACGACAGGAACCATCAGGTGTGAAATTATAGAAAAGAAGGACCTTGATAGAGTTTGCTAATTAAACTGAGATTAAGTAACAATTGTTGTGAATGGAATTATACCATTTGTTTGCTGCTCCATGTTTCCCTTCCCTTCTTTATTTATTTCTTGAAATCATACTCCACTCAAGTGTAGCATGATTTTAAAAGCTTTGAAGGGGTCTCACTTTCACATTTATGTCAGAGAAGATATTTCTAATAGAAGTCTTTTGTATGGATGGTGCATATAGGCCTGTATGCGTGAGTGTAAAGTGACTATGAAGTGCTGTGTGACAAGTGGCGAAGGCCAATGAATACTAAAAAGTCCAAATCAGCCATTTTAAAGACACAAATATGAAAATCTTTTAGCATGACCTGTTTTTCTTTTCTTACTTGGACAGTGTGTGTTGGCAAAATGGGATATTTTAATGGGAGATGTATATTTTATAATATAATCTACATTTCTAGATTAGTAGCGACTATTGAGTACGGTTTATGTACAAAAAAAGCATATATCAAATGTGAAATACTACAGTATTATTATGATAGATTCTAGCATTGTGTGATACACAGCTGTGTGGCATATCCAGACTCAGTACATGTGAAAAAATAATTATCTTTAGTTTGTGAGTGCTGGGTCAGGTTCACAGGGTAAATAACTGGCAGGAGTGATGATTGCCGAGTATGATCCTCCTTAGGCCTACTGTATATCTGTGTGTGGTTCTAACATATACTCCTGTACCCCTGAACCTGTATTTCCTCTTTAGAACCAACTACATGTGCCTAACCAGCTAAATGTGGAGGTTTCCTTTGAACACAGTTTACAGTATATGTATAAATATAGAGAGATATGTAAATAGAAAAGTATAAAATCTGCAGAGAATATTGTTAGAAAAAAAATGTTTTTCTTGTAATAACATGCCACTCTTTGTCTCCCTCACTCACACTTGCAATACACATATATGACTGGACAAATTTGTTGGTGTTAATACTGCATGTTTTATGTCAAACTCCTTTAAAAAAAAATTAGTGCAATCTCATTTTTGACAGAAAAGAAAAGCAAATTTTGTAGCTTACAAAACTTTTTGTGATTGAAAATTTGACCATTTTACAGTGCAGTTATTTCAGCGAGTCACTTCTTTGTACAACGATTCAACCCTTCCAGGACAATGATACTGGCAACCTTGAAACAGCATTCAATGTCCATATTTGGAACTCTACGGATCAATTTCGCCACCTCTGTGTTAAACAAGCTGCCCTGACAATGATAACAAAGGGCTGAGAATCGGACGTCATGTTTTAATCATTTGTAGGAGAGTGGGTTGCGGAGCAGCCTCTTTTATTCCCTCACCCTTCTCCTTTGTAACCCTCCAACTTGACAGCATCTCTACAGTTCTCCACACAGCCCTCATCAAACAAAGCACAAAGACCTGCTTTTATACTGTTACTCCACTGTGAAGGCCTCTCAAACTCCACCCTCACAATCCTCAAACCTACACACAGAGGGATGGAAAGTCTTTCCATTACAAATCAGCCTTGAGGGACTCCAGGACTCAAAGGCACTGATGGACCTTGATGTACCGTAGCAACTTCTTCTTCTCTTCAGACTTTCTCCTCTATACTTTTAATCACAAGTTGAGGTGTTAGCCAGCCACCTTGCCTTGAAACAGGTCCATTGCAAACACACTTTTGGTCTTAGGACACTCATACTCTATGTTCTGAATTTTACCCATCCATTTGTATTTCCCTTCACAGTCTAAATACTGGAGCCTCAGCTTGATATTGCACCTGGCTGTAAAGTTGTACAAACATCTGAGCACCCGCCACCATTTAAGATAGACTACTTTACGAATCCTTCCGCCTCTTTCTAGAAGTGCAAAAACCCCTCGTGGACAGCCAGAAGGACAAGTCAACTCCGAGTACCTCAGTTTCTAGCAGCAGTGTCTCCTACCCTGACCCGAGCCTCTGTCCTCAGGGGTTTCTATTTACTCTACTGAAGCGACGGATCCTGAAAACAGGACTGGAACTGCAGGAATGTTGATCATATGCTCTGAATGAAAGTGGAAATCATTTGAGCCCAGATTCTCTGGTAGCCATTTTCTGAGAACAAAGCTTAGCACAACGCGTGGTGGTGACAGAGTTCAATTGTAGCCAATGTGTGTGAGTTTTAAACTTTGCATCTGTAACAATGTGGAGTGAGATAGATGCTGTAGCAGCAGGTTTGGGTGTTAGTTATACAGACATTTCTGAGAGGCAGAGCTGCTCTTGAGGAAGGGTCTGGTGGAGTTAAACCTCAGTAGGAGACCCCAAAGAGCTACTTAGCTGTGGTTCAAAGGCTCTATCTATAGTATTAGCTGTGACTGATCTGTTTGCCCCTAAAATTTTTAAGGTGATTATTCCTGCCAAAGTACCAGGTATGATCGTGGGTTTTCTGCAAACTGTCCATCAGTTCTTTATGAAATGCTCCTTTCAACCAGCACTTATGTGATCTTTTGGCAAAACTATCGAGGTGTTGGGTTAACTTGATGTAACTCATGACTCAGAGCAAGAAGAGATTAGGAAACACAACAGTCAAGTTCATGAATGTGTGTTGTTTCTAACACCATTATGAAAAAGCTTAACCTTAACTCCCCATCCCCCCAATACCAATTAGTTTTGAAAAAAAACAAACAAACACTAAGTGTGAATAGGAAAATTAGCTGCATTGTTGTACCGGACTGTATTTCTGTTAAGTTGGTGTTTAAATTTGGGTCAACTTTTTTTCCAACTTTTGTTTTTTTTCTTTATATACAATGTATACATTTCAATACAGTTCATTTAGTTTCTTTTCCTTTTTTTGCTGTGCATATATATGTATATGTTACAAATCTCTATTGGTGATATAGGATGGAAATTAAAGAAAATAACAACAGTCCTAGCAAATGTATAGATAATGTCAACTCCAAAACATAATGTCACAGGCACAAATTGTAGTCAGAAGCAGGATGACAGCATTTTGATAAAGAGCAGGAGGCTTTGCATCACTAATAAATATTATTATTGCAGCAATAAAGATAGCATGGGGTTCAATGTCAGCTTCTTTTTACAACTGAGTCAATCTGGATGCAATAAAACTGTAGTTCTTTAAATGTCCTTTTGACATTTGCTAGCTGCAAAATCCATAGAAACAGCTTACACACCCATTGGAAAAGGCTCATCTTTACAGCAGGAAAAAAAAAATCTACAACCTGGTTTATAAAGAAATTGTGTTTTGAACAGCTCTTCATTCTGCCTCAAGCACTGTGTTGATTCTTGGAAACACACATTTGGATCAAGATTGATCATAAGTTTTGCAGAATTTTGAGTTAAGGTGACTTGACACAAAGTAGATTTTAGCAAGGAGGCGAAAGACCTACATCAATATCACCTTTTGACCTTTTGCCAGTGTGATCAAAAAGTTGGGCAGTTAGGATTTTTAACTAGCTAACCCTCAGTGTTGATAGACTTCAAGATTCAGTTTCAGAAACCAATGGATCATGTCACTTGGCTTTAGTCCATACAGTCTCTTGATCATAATTAACCGAGGCAGGAAACAGTTGCTAAGAGAAGCAAAAAGAAACAGACCAAGGCAGATATTCAGTGAGATACGCCAATAAAAATCACAGAGTTGTGAATTACATCATATTAAGACACAGGGCCAAAAGTACGACATTTAAGAACATACCATTGTAACATTTGGAGTAAATCTGATCCAGGGGTCAGGCAGTCAGAAACTACGAGTCCCACCACCAAAACAAAAAAAGACCTTCAAACATTATGTAAGATGGAGTATTGCTTAAAATGGTTTTCCCAAAGCCCCCACCCCACCCCACCCCCGCTTCAAGAGCAGCTCAAGCCTCAGAAGATGACCCATGTATGTGTGTATGTGTGAGCGTGTGTATTTACACAATATATAATGATGCTTTACAGTAACACACACAGGTTACCACGTGGGTCAGAGACAACTGAGCAATTACTGTGTAATTAAGAAAAATAATACCCTGCCACTCTCGAGTTTACAAACATGTAAATACCTGTTGCCAGTGGACATTGCTCTTCTCAATATTACATATATTCTTACTACAATATGATTATTAGTAGTATGATTAATTGTCATTGAAAGGATTAATTATTACCATCACTCTCATTATTAGAAATGGTGTTGTCAGTAATAGCTATGGGTAAACATTGTTCTGTATTCAAGGGTGAGTTGTGTGTACAAGAACAAAAAAAAGAAAAACTGAGTTAAATCAATGATGACAAGTCTTAAATCGCTGCTGCTAAAGAGAGGGAGTAGAAGACAAGTAAGCTGACAATTTCTCTGGGAGGACATTTTTCTCTGGGATCAATGGTGGACACTCACAAAGAGGAAATCTTAAGAGGAAAGCATCGATCAGGAGGAGTGAATGGAGGATCCGAACAGACGACCGACATTGCATTTCTTCCGCTCTGAACTCTCAGTTCTGCCAGAGGAGGAAGACGACATGGACATCAAACTGATACAAACTCTACTCTCTCCTTATTCTACTCTATAATGTAGCAAAACCTATTTAGTCCCTCATTCCATCCCTCTTTCTCTCCACCTCCCTTTCTCTTCCATCTCTTCCTCACTGAACACCATGATTTTGAATCAGACGGGTTTGATACAGCGAGCTTTTCTGTCTTCAAGCTCAGCTTTATTCTTGAGTTCTCTTCTTTTATACATTTGATTCAGTGCCAAGACAGCATACTGTACATACAAAACATGAGATGCTTTTGTTTTTCTCCTTGAAGAACTGACTGGAGCAAATAGCAATAGCAATGCCATAAGATATGAACTTTGTTTTCATATTGCCACCAGTGGATACACAAGATGCATGACTGCAGGGGAGGGTGTTGCACAGTGAAGTGTAAATCATGATTTTGTTTGTTGTGTTGTGCTTCTCATTCTGTACATACAAGTTTATTTATTGACCTCGTACGTTTTCTGGATCTAGATGTGTCAAAGGAGCACGTCTGATAGAGCTGAAGCCCAGAGAGATGGCACACTGTGACGTGGTTTACCCCAACACAGAATGTAACACTGTCAACGTTGTCAAAACATTTTCTAATGGCTAATATTATTACTATTAATATGATTATTATAAAGCTATTTTAGCGAGTTAAACAAGGGGTGCTGTGTCTCCTTTGTCTTTTTTTTTGGTGCTGATTTTCTGACTCGTGTGAATGTTTGCAAAAACTGAAAATGATAACCTTTTAGTCGATTTGAACAGTCCCTAAAATTTCAGCTATAAAAAAACAATCAAATTCAGAGTTAAGATTACTCTTGGGCATAGTTTCTCCAAATTTTGTTCCCAGTGCTTCCTGTGGATATTACAAACCCAAACATCAGAGTTTTGACTAAGTTTTAGCTATCTTTCATGGGCGCTGTTGAAAATTCAAATTAAATCACAGCTTATCAAGGCTTAAAGACTCCAAACTCAGCACTCTGAAGTCAGTCATTTCCCTGTATAACTCTTTTCTGCTCATTCCAGTTGCCTGGGAACCAGTGCTGATTCTGGGAAATAAATGTGTGTGATTCAGAACCAGTGTGATTACCAACCACGTGAACTCTTAACTGTACAACGCACAGTTATGACTCTACAGGGTATGTACGGATTTAGGAGGAATGAAGGAGATTTTTATGTTTTGGGATTTTTATCAGAGCTAAGCTAGATTTTCCATTTCCATTAAAGCTAAGCTGAGGGAACCCATGACTGATGGTAGCTTTAGATATAATAACAAACATGACTATGATGTTGGTAATCCAACTCAAGTCCACACTTTGAAACAAAAACAAAAATCGACAAAACGTCAAAAAATGGTTTGTAACAGAAGATACTTTCTTAGTGTAGGTGTTTTAGAGTTTCTGCTAAACTTCATCATTACGAACTGTGGAGTACCTGAGAAAAAGAAACTCCGCTTATGCTGTGGGCCAACGGTTCCAGCTTAGTGTTCTGTTAAACTCAAAAATAAGCTTCTCAAACCTAAAGAAGACACAGTTCCTTTTAAATCTGTTCTGTTCTACCACTTTCTACTGTAACCCAGAGAGGATAAACTAAAAACTGGCAATAAAGAAGGCCTTTCCTTTGCTTTTAGGGATGTGTGACCACAGGATGCACTTATACATAATAGGAAAAGTTTAAAAGTTTCTACTAAGTTAGTTTTACTCTTACCCCCCTGACGATTAAATCATCTAGAACAGAATTCAACAATAAACCACTTTGTAGTGCAGTGCAGACGTTCTCACCTGTTCAGCATTCATCAAAAATGCAAAGCAGAGGTCAAAGAGACAGACTCTCCAAAGAGGATTTCCATTTTCTCTCCGCCTGGAGGAATTTGCAATGCAAATCCACAGCAGGCTAAAAGAGAGGAGCGAGAACAATTTTGCAGAGGCAGTCTGAGTCAAAAGCACAACTCCCCTGAGTATCCTCCTCCTAGTTAGGCCTTAACTCTGGCTAACACTGAGGGAGTATTTTTAACTGTATAGGGTGACAGTGGGAAAGAACCACGCTCACATTTACAGAGAGCTGTTGTTGAAAATCAAGTGTCCTGCTGAGATTTGAAAGCATGAAGCAGCCTAAAAGTAAAAGAGGCAGGTTGCAGCTAAAGGTCATAAGTAAGGAGGCTGACATCTGCAAATAAAGGATGTGAATGAATTACAAAATCCCAAGGACAGTGAAGGGTTTCTGAAAATAAAAGAGCCACAAAGAACCCCAAAAAAAAAATCAAAATTAATACCGCACTGTTAAAAAGGGCTCATATTATCAGTTCAAGTTAATCATCCTTTATTAAATCATTTAAAAAGCATTCAGTAAAAAAATAAATGGTGCTTTGTATGTTAATTTCTCATTTCAAACAAAACACATGAAATGCAATCATCTTCTTAAAACCATTAAAACACAACTACAAGTCAGTGAAATGTTGAACCCTCAGTCATCAGAGCTAAAAATGAATCATTGAATAAACTTTTGATTCTTTCATACCGGAAAAAGTGCTAATTCATTAAATGTGTTGGCCCTCCAATCTCAGTGCACGTGTCTCACTTTCAGCTACAGCCATAAATAAAAAAAGAGTAAAGGAATACAATCCTGAGTTGAACACATTCTAAATATTTGACATGGTAAAAGTTGAACGTTTAAGGCTCACTGGATATTGTCCAGTTTGAGAGTCCAGGCTTGACCAGGGGAGTCAGCCAGGTCAGGCAGGAGGACGGTTAAACCAGCGTTTGGGTTGATGGGAGACCAGGGTAAGGGCTTTGGATTCCCCAACAAGGTCACCTGTAGAGGACAAAAATCGAACCATTAAGATAAGATCTTGGGAATAAACTTCTTTGAGGACATCATGGTTTTTGGAGAAGCTGGAGTGCTTCTCCGAAGAAACCTACAAGGTAGTTGTTTTTAAATCAAAGCTCTAGTGTGTGGAAAAAAAATGTAGAAAAAACAGTCTCAGTGTGTTTACCGTTGTGGTTGCTGACGTTACAGGAAGAAAAAGTTGCACGGAGGATTTTGGAGGTTTGTTCGTCATGATGGCGTAAATTGAGCTTCCCTTAGCTGTATACCTGCAAAAACAGAGAAAAGAGCTGATTCACTGAACTTAATTCAAGAAAATCAGAGACTTGAGGGACTGAATTTGCATCGTTATCACATCTCTTAAAATTTCCAACCAGGGAGACTTCAAACATCATAATCTCTAAGTGGTGCGCAGTCTGTCTATAATTGGATTTACCAATAAATTATCTAATTTCATCTATTCAAAATCCCAGATGAACCATATGAAAATTATCAGACACTTAGCATGAGCTAACTCTAGTAATCCCAGCTCTACAGCTCTACAGTGAAGAGCAAAGTTCAAAGTGAATACGGAAGCACGATCCCTTGCTGTTCTCCAGATAACAGTGCTTTGAAACGTCTCTGAAATATAAATGACAGAAACAATCTCATCACACTGTTGCGTATAATTTATTCACACTCTGCTCCTTACCAGATTGTTACCGTGGTGTTCTCATTCTGCACCCTCCAAGGTTTGGAGGCGTAGATGGCCTCGCCGTTGACCTTAAGCCACGCTCCGAGCCCCCTGAGCCGCTCCTCAAACACAGCAGGGATCATCCCATCAGGGGTGGGACCCACGTTCAGGAGATAGTTACCGCCATAGGAAACAGTGCGGGCCAGGTCCTGTAACATGAACAGATGGATAACATGAAAGGTATTATTCATCTTTTTACTGATTTATTGAACAATTGGCCCAGCCATAAGTGCCACACAGAAACAAAAAAAATGAATAAATGTTTACGGCTTTTATAAAATACTTTCACATCTTCACCTTAACAATACTGGGCAGGTCCATCAGTTCACTCAGCTTCATATTCTTACGGTAACCCCACGAAAGTGTGTCCACAGAGGTGCACTTCTCCCATTTGTGTTTGGGCACCTGGCCAGGAGTAAATTTGTCCTCACAGTTATAGTAACCTCCGTGTTTGCAGGCACAGCCAGCTCCCCATCTGTCATTGGTCACAACTCTATCCTAAAACAGGGAGGAGCAACAAGAGAGGAAGAGCAAGCATAAAGAAGTGAAACTGAGTGACATTCTTGATTTACATGCTGCTGTTTTCATTTTAATGGCTGGATCAAAAATAAAAAGTGAACCAGGAAGCAATGAAGCACCATCAAAAAACTCTTGAAATGGACGCTATGCCACTGTAATTAAGTATTACACAAATATGTACATACTAAAAAATAATAAAATGACTGAAGTTCAGCAGCAGCAAAAAGTGTCTCTTGACTTTGCTCTGGAAAATGAACTTTTAGTGCTGTCCCCAGATCCTCATACAGGCTGGTTGAGCTGAGTGGATTACAGTAACAAAAAGCTGCTGCACAGTGAGGGTTTTGTTCAGCTCTAAAGAATATTTAAAGGCCATGTCCAGAAGACCCAAGTCCGTCTTATTCAAAAGCTGTAAACAAATGAATTAGAGGACAATCTCCCTCAAGAGAGTTGATGATCAACTTCAAGCAGCAATTTCACATTGCATCCAGACAAGTTGGTGGTCAAAGTGATGACTGATTTGTCTTATTTCCTAGCCAACTACAAAAACCTTACTTTCACGGGACTGTCGTTGTACAGCCAGGAGAGAAACACGGTGGAGTTCCAGTAGGTGTCAGGTGCTTCCCAGTCCCCATCAGACCAGATCAGATCTGGTTTATACCTGCAGAACAACAAAAGCATTTTTATGTATTTGATTGTTTTGGCACACACCATTATGCACCATGCAGTTTTTACAATTTTATAGGAATCATCTGATGAGGTGATAAAAGTGTGACAGACCTGACAACCATGTTTGAAAGCTCTGGGAGCAGTTTGTGCATCACAAAATCCTGGGTTTTGAATCCGTTTTTCTTGTCCTTCAGATACAGAGGGTGGAACCACTCGTACAGGGAGTTGTAAAGTCCGTAGTGCATTGACCTTTTAAAAGAGAGCCACAGCCTGTAAATGGACTGCAACACCAGCACCAAAATAGTTACTTCACAATTTTTGCTAAGCATTAGTTTGGGGGATATTTGGTTAACACTTTTATAGACAATAAAAAATAAAACAGAGTCAAATGTCAAAGTGATGTTGCCTGAGATGTGAGAGATTTAAAAGACCTGTTCCACGTCTTTGGTATGTGAAGGAATTCTGCAGTGCGGAATGCATGCCCCCCTGCAAAGCTATGGCTGGGGCACCCCAGTCTAAAAAGTTTGGACACACCCCTGCTTCTCATCAAATATGTTGTTGCAGGTACGTTATGTTTCTTTGCTCACTAGCAGATGGGTTTATGCTGAACGGAGGGTTTGGTTGGTGGAATAGACAGTGTAGACAGGGCTCAACTTTTCCCCAGGTGAAAGTCAAACAACTTCTCAAGCATTTATGTCCATGCACTGCGCTGCTCTCTCTTAAATCAAAGTCTCCTTCTCTCCCGTCAATATTCACATGTAATGATCCATCCATATCACCAATAAGAGGGGATTTTTTTCAGCATAAAAGTCTTCTAAGAAAAAATGATATACAGTTTAGTACTATCTAAATCAAAAAAAATATCACGGTATTTTTTCTGAAGAGCAATAGGTTGTACACGTGTCAATCACACTATTAATAATCTGCAGAATTATTTGTTTGTTTAAATCAAACCCTTAGCACTGTTGAAACAGACCATAAAGAATGTGTGTCTGTCAGGGTCAAAGAGAAACAAGAACATGTTTTTGATGACATTACAGCTTTTGATGTTTAATTATTCTAGAGGCTACTAGAAAGGAAAATGATAAAGTCAAGGAATGGAAAACTCTCAAGGTTGTGCTTGTCTGATCAGGCATTTCCTTACAAGTTGACCTGGGCATTTGGGCATTAATGGCGGACCCTGTATCTGAGTCAGTTTTTGAGATTTATTCAGCAGTAATATATTTGAACCATCTTTTTACATTCTCTTTTCAAAATTCAACTTTGAATGGTTAAATGAAGCGTTTATATTTGGAAAAATAGATAGATTTTTGACCAAGAAAATCTGAAAGCAAAAAATCCCAGTACCTATGTAGACAGATTTTTTTTCTCCCAGCCTTACAAATTATTAATTGACTTTTTGATACTAATGGTGTGCTAGACCGTGTAAGTGTAGTAGCCGTTCGGGTACATGTCCCAATAGGCAATGGATCATGGGTCTGATCTTAGAAGAACAGGCAGGCTTAAAAATCACAAACCACAAACTGAGTATATTCTGGTGTTTTTGGCCACCTGCATTTATGGGACACACCTGATCTTCTTTTACTGACATTGTAAAAAGCATACAGTGTTGATGCACTGAAATCAGTACCAAAAGAGGTATTTTAAAAGCCACATGAATATGACAAGTCACTCACTGACCTAAAAACATTAATGTAATGTAAACAGTGACTCTTCGTGTTGAGTGGCTGACCTGTTGCGCACTGCCTCCCCCAGCTCTCCCACCAGGTCCCTGTGAGGACCAGTGTCCACTGAATTCCAGTTCCAGGAGTTTGGGGAGCCCCAGTTAGTGAAACCTTCATGATGTTTGGCAGTCAGGACCACATATCTGTCATGAGAGAGTGAATAAGCATGACCCTGTTTATTAGTGAGTAGTTCATCTGAATTAACTGTTAGTTTAAAATAAACACACTCACTTGGCTCCGGACGACTTGAAAATGTCAGCCCACTCCTTCGGGTTGAAGAACTGAGCGTGAAACTGTGGAGCAAACTCCGGGTAGCTGAACCCCGGGGGGTAGTTCTTGGACATGTAGTTGACACAGCGGGGGTCCGGGGGCCGCTGTCCCTGCCAGTGCCACCAGAACCACTCGCTTCCAAACCCGGGCACAGAGTACACACCCCAGTGGACAAAAATGCCAACCCTAGCCTGGTCGTACCATGAAGGCAGCGGCCGTGAGTCCAAACTTTTCCAGTCTGCAGTGTAGCGAGCTGCCGTCTGAGAAATGAAAGCGACGACGATGAGTGATACCGCTAACATAATAACAAGTTATTGTCCTGTTTTCCTCCAGGTGGGTGAGCGAAGGCGGGTGCTAAGAGTCCAAAAGTAAGATGAAGTGGTCTTTTAGAGACCATTAAGTAAAATTATTCCTTCGCTTGAAGCTGTACGGCACTCTGTAAACCCCTCGGGTCAAAGATATTTTTAATCATGTGAATATTATTATAAGACGTCACATGGCTAACAGTTTTCTTTTTCTGCTTGTTTTTTTCATTTTTGCTCGTGGAGCCTGATGTCGCCACCTGGTGTGTCGGATGACCTCAATAAGACAGTCCGACTAAATTATTTAAAATGTGAAGTGAATAAATATTAATATCAATATTCATACTATTATTATTATTTTTATAGTTAAGACATGAAAAGTCTAAGAACTGAATTTGATCTTTGTACTGGAAGTTTGGTTATGAATTTGCTACTCATTGTAGGTATTACTACTGTTATTGTAATTAAACATGTTGTTTTCCCATTGAAATTGGTGTCATGTTGAGATACCAAAAGATGACTTTGGCCGTGTCCCTTGATGCTGCTAATTGATCAAAGTTTTTCAAAATGATGTATCATGAGTCTGGAAACAACAATGCCCACAGATGTGGGAGCTGTATCTAAAGAGGTTAATATACTAAAAGAAATGTATTTTCCATGCCAGGATCTGTTTGTACAAGTTTATTCATTTGTTCTTGTTTGTTTGTTTTTTATCTGATTAAAGAGAACTTGAAAAGTAGTAGTTCTTAGTAATCTGGCACAAGGTCCATGGGAACACAGAAAACTTATCACAATTGTTGAACTTAAATGCTTTGAGGGGTGGGAGAATACAAAAGGGTCAGAGGAGGACAGAGGGCAATGTCTATTTGAAAATGACCTTTAGGTAACCTTGTTCAACATACTAAAGTGAAAGAAGAAAGACAATCATTCATTCATTCATTTATTCATCTCCTACAGCTCATCATGTTCAAGGTCATAAGTGGCTAGAGCACTTCCAAGCTGTCTTTGGGCACAATACCAGTGGTGATTACAATTTTGGTTCAAATGCCCAAAATTTCAGTGAAATCCAAACAAAGAGTCTGATACTGACACTCAATTGCACCCATTATATATTACACTAAAAATAAAGAGCATGTGTTTAACTTTTTTGACTTCATTTTTTCACATTAACTATTATGTCTTGATGTCTTTATGAATATCTTTATCTCCAAAACACCTGATACATTTATCCTGATTATCAACAGTTTCCTTGATTGCTCTGAGAAATTAAGTGAGTTATAAGTGAAATTAAGTGAATACAAGTCATATTTGACCGTGACATTGCAATCCTGTCTGTAAGCATCACACACACTGAAAATAAAACTGAACATGTTTGCTTCTTTATCTAAAATATAGCTGTTTTTGTTTATGACAAAAATCTCGGGCATTAAGCAACTCCCTCCAATTTGAGAGTCCAAGCATCTCCTTGTGAAACAGGCCTCACAGGCATAAGGATCGTTAATCCTGTTGTTTCAGTCAATGGCCCCCACTTCAGCAGCATGTCAGGATAGTCCAGCAGTGTCACCTGTAGGTGGAGGAAAAGGTTAAAAAATGTTTTTATAACAAACAGTCTTATATATAATTTTATGAATAGGGTGTGCTGCTTACTTTTGTTTCATCAGATGTCTTTGGTGTCGATAGATCAAATAGTTGTGAGGATGGCCAACCAAGGATTATGGCATAAACTGTGCTGTTTTTGGCAGTGTACCTTTAATCACAGCAAAAAGACAAGGCTCAAGTTTTGACTTTACTCTCCTATCAAACATGTATGTGTTGTAAACATGTTGCCAGATTTTTTTCCTTTCCTCTCTGTCAGAAACATGTTAGAAAATAGATACAAACTGACATTAACCCTAATTTTCCCTCCTCTGGGCTGAACTGAGCCTTCTTTCTCTGTGACCCCAGATAGAAACTCAGCATAAAACAGCAATGACCTCGTCAGAAATCCAGGTTGAGACACATTTAGTAGGATTCCAACAGTAACGCTTCCTCTTTTGAAAAGGGAGGGTATAACTAATGTCTGGAGTAGAAGTGAAAACATGTTGGATTTCTTCTTTGAATTTTAGTGTAATGAAAACCTAACATTAAAGTAATTGGATGTGTTTTCAGGACCGAGTGGACTTTCACAGATCTTGCACTTTTACAATTTTCCCCAAGCCTTTTCACTTGTGTAAGCATAAAAAACTCAGCGCTGTATTCAAGAGCTGCTGTTCTGTGTTGTGCCCTGAATGAGAAATATTGTAAAATAAAACAACTTATAAAAACAACAGTCTTACCACATGTTTACAGTGCTGGTCTCAGTCTGCACCCTCCAGGGTTTGGTGCCATAGATGGCCTCCCCATTGACCTTTAACCAGCCTCCAAGTCCCCTCAGCCGCTCCTCAAACACCGGGGCAATCATCCCATCTGACATCGGCCCAATGTTCAGCAGGTAGTTACCTCCCAGTGCTACCACATACACCATGTCCTGAAGAAAAAAAGTGTCAGCAGTTACAGGTCATGCCGTAATATAAACGCACACAACACTTTGCATTGCTCTTTAACCTTAGACTTTTCACCTTTAAGATGGACGGCAGGGTCATGACTTCACTCAGCTTCATGTTTCTTCTGTAGCCCCAGGAGCGTACGTCCATGGACTGACATTTCTCCCACTTATGGTCGGGTAGTTTACCTGGAGTGTACTTGTCTGCACAGTTGTAGTAGCCGCCATGTTTGCAGTAACAGCCTTTACCCCACCTGTCATTTACAACCACCACATCCTGAGGAAACATGCATAATTATCCTAAGACAGACTATTCACTGAAATATTCTTTTCAAAACACTGCCAGTGATTGAACTTTTTTTGAATGAGTTTAAAAATGTTGCACTATGATATCACACAATGAAATGACCTGCTTCATCCTCAAAAACATAGTTGACTAATTATACTCTCAACAACCTGTTGTGGAAGTTTTTCTCTCTCTCTCTCTCTCTTTTACCTTCACAGGACTGTCGTTGTAGAGCCAGGCTAAAAACTGGGTGGAGTTCCAGTAGGTGTCAGGTGCTTCCCAGTCTCCATCAGACCAGATCAGTTCTGGTTTGTACTTCAACACGAGGTCGTAAAGTTCAGGAAGAGCCTTAAGAGCAACAAAATCCTGAGTTTTGAACCCGGAGGCTTTGTCTGCCAAATACAGGGGATGAAACCATTCATAGAAAGAGTGGTAGAGACCCCAATGTAGTGACCTGATGAAGGAGAAAATAGTTTTTCATCGCACTTCACCAGATAGAGTCTAAAAATCATTATTCAAATTAAATTTTCTTGTATCAGACAAACTGTCCATATTTTGATTTTACCAGATGTCCTCACCTCTTCTGAACTGCCACAGCCAGCTCTCCCACCAGGTCTCTGTGGGGGCCCACATCCACTGAGTTCCAGTTCCAGGAGGTGGGAGAGGGCCAGTTTGTGAATCCTTCGTGGTGTTTGGCTGTGAAAACCACATACCTTTAAAAAGCACACACATACTTTACCATTAGTGGTAGGGGAAAACATGAGTTTCTACAACAATAATCCAACTCAACAGGTTTGTACACATCGTTGTGGCTCGGCTCTGCTTTGCTCGGGGAAAAAAAATAGACTCTGGTCGTACCTGGCTCCTGAGGCAGCAAAAATATCAGCCCAGTCATTCGGGTTGAAAAATTCTGCACGAAACTGAGGTCCAAAGTCTGGATACGTGAAACCAGGAGGGTAGTTCTTCTTCATAAAATCAACAATATCTGGACGCTTAGAGATTTTCCACCAGGCCCACAACCACTCACTTATCCTCCCATAAGCAGGGACAGAGAAGACCCCCCAGTGGATGAAAATCCCGATCTTGCCCTCGTCGAACCACTGAGGCAGGGGTCTGCTGTCCAGGCTGCTCCAGTCTGCTGTGTACCGAGCTGAACTTCCAGGTTCACACACGAGAAGGGCGATTAAAAAAATTAAAACCACAGCACCAGGAGATAGTTTTGGATGAGGCATGTTACTAACTTGTAAGAAAGAAGCAAAAGAGGTAATAGCACCTTTCCACATCAGAGACGTTCACAACACCTGAACGCGAGTGGGCGGGGCGAAGGTGACGCCTCCTCGTGCTCAACTGGAAGCCCATTTCTTCAAGAATTAGGGTCACTTAAAAAAAGGAACAAGGTCAAATATTTTATAAAAAAAAAAACAATTTATTCTGAGAATAAAGTCAGTTTTGCCAGTTATGAATTAAATAGAATAAGAATAACGAAAACTTAGCTTCGTTGGGGGGTTTTTTTCGCCCATTTGTCAAAATTTTGAGATAATACAAATAAAATCAAAAGAGAAAAAAAGTCTGAATCATGAGACTAACTAAAAGTCAAAGTTCTGAGATAGAAAAAAAATGAAATTTTGGGATAAAAAGTCAAAGTTTTGAGATGATACAATTAAAATCAGAGGGGGGAAAGTTATTGTGTGATTAAAAAAAGGCAAAATGTTGAGATAATAAAGCCAAAAGTTTAAGATAATAAAGTACATTTTTTGAGGGAAAAAGAGCCAAAAGTATGCAACTAGATGTCAAAATTTGAGATGACAAGGGAAAAGATATGTTTAAAAAAAAAAGGCAAACTTTCGAGATAATATATAATATATTATATCCTTTTGATTTGTCCTGTGACTCAAAAAGAGAGAAATATTTTCTAGTCTGTTATTACTACATTATTTTAGTCAACATTATTACTAGTTGTATTAGAAGCAGCAGAAGTAGTCGTCATAAGTTATTTTATCATTTCCCTCTCTTTAATGCAGTGATTTTATTTCACTGGTTAAATTTTTCAATATATTTTACTTAAGCACTATGTATTTTATCTTGATTTTTTAAGCATTATTATTGTCATAATTTATTATGATTGTTATTGTTGCCAAATGTGTATTTGTTTTTAAATTTGTTATCTGAACACTTCACCACTACACATTGATTTATTTGTGGTGCCCCAGGTATGATTATTTTGAAGAGCACTTAATTTCCTTTCGCAACCTGATCATGCTCTTTGAAAGTTTCATGTTTTTTTCATGAACCTTATATTTAAGCTGCAACTACTGGGAGACACTGGGGGTGTGTTAAAAGATTTTGTTGATTTTGTTCTTAACACTCCCTTTCTTTTAAAATTCATGTCTGCGCCTTTTGTATACTGGTTTAACAGGATACTTGCTTATTTTGCATAAGCACCTGCAGATCTTGAACATATCACACCACACAGAAACTGGCACAGAGCTGCCCCCTGACCAACTATTGTTTACGATGGAACCACTCCCTGCCACAAACTGGCTAAAAAAAGATTAAAAAGAAGTCTCTGTAGGGAGAACACTGCATGAAATAGCTCTCTATGCTGATGTCTTACTTTTCCTTTTGCCTCCTTTTCAATCTCAGCTGTGCTGTCACTGCTAAAAGAATTAAGCGACTTTGCTTACCTTGGCTCTGAAGTGTCCCAAATCCCTCTGATTTCTGGAAGTTCAATATCCGCCGCAGGGCAATCTGTTGCTCAACAAATGACGTTCTTTTCTGTATATATGGCTGGCAACTGATTTCTACCATAAAACAGTAATCATCACTCGATATATCATGCATACTGACAGTGTCTTTTTAATGAGTGGGGTTGTTTTCTATTTTAATTTCTCTGTTTTATTTTGTATGTTTGGGGTTGGGAAGTTTGTTGGTCAATCAATCAAGATGTCAAACGTCTGACATTTCAAGTATATAATGTACTCCGAACACTACTTGAAGTTGCTTGTGCACATTCTTGAATCTAAGACTGCTTAGTTTCACTTTATGTATTGTTTGTATTCATTGTGATCAAAGGCTTATTGAAAGCTTAAGGAACCATCGTGAGAAATTAAAAGCATTTGGGTTTTAATCACAGCAAGTTCTGGCTATTGTTGCTTTTGTCTGTTTGTTTGTCAGTGTGTTTTTTCTTTTGTGTGTGTGTGTGTGTTAAACTGAGTTCACGACACAGCTCTGGTGATGTTTCCTAAGAAATTTGTCTTGGCCCTCTGGACAAGCTTGATTTGAAAAGTGTATGTCTCAGAAAAAATACACTCATGTGAGCGTGGTTTCATCAGAACAACATTTGTGCTTTATGATCAATGCAAAAATGCAACAAAGACAAAAAGAGAAAGGGAATGGCAGAGCTCTGTCAATATTGAAAAGATATGCAGAACTGTGTAGTTCGTGCTGTTGTTTTATGGAAAGAGAAGTACAGCAGCAGGGTGCAAGGTGTAGCCAAAACATTCTGCAAAAGTTACTTGCAGAAGCTCATTGAGAAATGTTCAGAAAAAAACTGTTTTTTTATTTGATTGTTTTTTCATCCTCTAGAAAGCTGTTTTCAGAGAATGAAGACAAACAAGCTCACACATAAAATACTCATGAAAGATGTTTCAGTTTATTTGGAAAACAGGTAAAAACTGCAAACACAACTCCCCTACAAATGGTTTCATAGAGCAGTAAATAGATCATTTTTATAACTGGAGAAGATACCACAGGAAACAAAATCATTGCAAACACAGCGATCAACATACAGTAAGTAAAGACCTGGTATCCATAATGTATGGATCCATGTTAAGTGCAAATCATATTTGATCCTGACACCCAGATCCTGTTTGTAGACACACATTTCAGCATCACACAATAAAAATAAAGCTTGACATGTTTGCCTCTTGACCTAAAAACAATGTGTTCTTGTTTATATTAAGACTCTCAGGCATTAGGCCACCCCCTCCAGTTTCAGAGACCAAGCATTTCCTAGTGTAACCGGCCTCACAGGCATTTGGATTGTGAGTCCTGCTGTTTCAGTCAATGGTGTCCACTTCAGCGGTGTGTCAGGATAGTCCAGCAGTGTCACCTGAGGGTGAAAATAAAGGTTTTAGAAATTTTGGTGATGACAAATTATGTAAACTAGAACTCATTGGCACAGAGGTGTGCAGCTTACTTTGGTGTCCTGGGATGTCTTTGGAGTGGTGAGATCAAGTTGTTGTAAGGACGGCCAACCAAGGATTGTGGCATAAACGTTGCTGTTCTTGGCAGTGTACCTTTAACCAGAGCAAACAGAGACACGGCTCAAGTTCAAACTTCACTGTCTTTTCAAACATGTACAGAATGTGTTGAACTGAATGTGTGCATATGCCAAGATTTGATATTTGTATTTTTTATTTCATTTAATTTTCCTGTCTTTCTTTTTGAACCCTGAGTTGCTAAACCAGGACTCTGTCTTTTATTCCAAAATCAAGGCTGAGGAGCAAAGGTGACCAGGCATTATCTGTCAGAGCTCCCTACTTTTGACAACATCCAAGAGATGATCAGATATTAGACTTATCCTTTTTACAAATCTCTTTATAGAACATGTTTTTATCAATTTGTTTACATGGCATTTTATCTTTTCCTTCTCCTCCAAATACTGCTTTTTATCCTTCTCAGGCAGGCTCTTTGATCTTTTATTCTTATTGTTTTAAATCTTTATCTTGTTATTTTTATTCATCTGATCTTTTACTTCCATCTGTTTGTGGTTTTGAGCCTAGTATGTTGTTTGATTCTCTTGTGTTATTTCTGTGGTTTAAATTGTGTCCTTTTCGTATCTTTTTAGGACTGTAGTACAATAACTGGAACATTCAGATTTATTTGTATGTGCGTTCAACAATATGGACTGTTTTAATGTTAAAATGATAACTTGAATCATAATCTGACTTTTTAAAATGGAAAAATGAAATGTAATAATAAAAAACGAGTCCCACCAGACATCAATCGTGCCATTCTCTGTCTGCACCCTCCAGGGTTTGGTGCCATAGATGGCCTCCCCGTTAACTTTCAACCAGCCTCCAAGTTCCCTCAGCCGCTCCTCAAACACCGGGGCAATCATACCATCTGACATCGGCCCAATGTTCAGCAGGTAGTTGCCTCCCAGTGCTACCACATACACCATGTCCTGAAGAAAAAAGTGTCAGCAGTTACAGGTCATGCCAAAATATAAACGCACAAAACACTTTGCATTGCTCTTCAACCTTTAACCCTTCACCTTTAAGATGGACGGCAGGGTCATGACTTCACTCAGCTTCATGTTTCTTCTGTAGCCCCAGGAGCGTACGTCCATGGACTGACATTTCTCCCACTTATGGTCTGGTAGTTTACCTGGAGTGTACTTGTCTGCACAGTTGTAGTAGCCGCCATGTTTGCAGTAACAGCCTTTACCCCACCTGTCATTTACAACCACCACATCCTGAGGAAACAAGCATTATTATCCTCAGAAACTCTATTCTATTCGTGAAATATTTTATTTAAGGTACTAGGGTCCAATGATTTCACACAATGATTTAACACAAAGAAATGACCTGCTTTATCTACATAAATCCACTTGACTAGACATTCTCGAAAAACCTGTTTTAGGCGCTCTTTTACCTTCACAGGACTGTCGTTGTAGAGCCAGGCTAAAAACTGGGTGGAGTTCCAGTAGGTGTCAGGTGCTTCCCAGTCTCCATCAGACCAGATCAGTTCTGGTTTGTACTTCATCACAAGGTCGTAGAGCTCAGGAAGAGCCTTAAGGGCAACAAAATCCTGAGTCTTGTACCCGGAGGCTTTGTCTGCCAAATACAGGGGATGAAACCATTCAAAGAAAGAGTGGTAGAGACCCCAATGTAGTGACCTGATGGAGGAGATAATAGTATTATGTTATGTTCCAGTACCGTCATACTCACGGTTCAGTAGATGCTAGATCCCTCTACTGATGTCCTCACCTCTTCTGAACTGCCACAGCCAGCTCTCCCACCAGGTCTCTGTGGGGGCCTACATCCACTGAGTTCCAGTTCCAGGAGGTGGGAGAGGGCCAGTTTGTGAATCCTTCATGGTGTTTGGATGTGAAAACCACATACCTTTAAAAAGCACACAAAAGCTTATACATAGCTGATAGGTGAGCAAGAGTTTATCCATACACAACAAGTCTGCACACATCATTCTGGCTCTGCTCCGCTTAGGGCAGTGGTTACCAACTTTACGTGGGCCGCGACTCCATTTTTACATCACAAATTTCTGGCCACCCCCAAGGCATATTTTTGTAGAATTAATGTCCCAGCAATGGTAGCTTGCCTACCTGAGATTTAAAGTAGAAATGTTGGGATAAAAAGTTCAAATGTTAAGAAAATAAAGAAAAAAATTTGAGAGAAAAGTTAAAATTTTGGGATCAAAAGTCAAATTTTTTGAGACTGAAAGCCTGAATTTTGACAGTTATCTCATTAATTTGACTTTTATCTCAAAAATTGGACTATAAGTGGGGAAAAAAATCTCCAGGCATTGTTTTACATTTTTAATTATCTATATTTACGGGTGGGAACGTGCTATGGCACCAGTTAATTCATACCAGAGGACACTTTAGTTGTAGTTTCTGTGTCAAGCAGTAGTCAACCGTGTGGTCTCGTGATTGTTGGCATCTATCAAGATCCACCAGCTCAGATAATTTTATACGCTGAGTTTAAGTTGAACTAGATTGACACTCCAGAAAGAGGAGGTATACAGAATTTTTTTTTTTCGAAGTATGTGGTGGTTTCAATTTTAAGATTGTCTTTAAATATACAGTTGTGCCCAAAAGTTTATACCCCCCAGCAGAATTTCTGATTTTTTGGCCTTTTCTCAGAAAATATGAATAATAACACAAAACCTTTCCGTCACTCATGTTTAGTGGTTGGGTGTGGACATTTATTGAAAAAAAAAATAGTGTTCTCTTTTTAAATCATAATGACAACAGAAACTTCAAAAATGACCCTGTTGAGAAGTTTACACAACTCTGGTGGTTTTGGCCTGATAAATGCACAAAAGTGAACACAAATGTGTTTGAATGTCTACTAAAGGTAACCATCCTCACCTGTGATCTGTTTGCTTGTAATCAGTGTGTGTGTATAACAAAATGAACAGGGTCATTTTTGAAGTTTCTGTTGTCATTATGACCTAATAAGAGTAAACACAGTTGTTTGTTAATAAATGTCTTCACCAATCCTCTAACCACGCGTGACACAAAGGTTTTTGAGTTATCATTCATATTTTCTGAAAAAAGCCCCCCAAAAATCAGAAAATTCTGCTGGAGGGGGGGGTAAACTCAAGGTTTAAAAAACACTGGGGAAAAGAGACTCTGGTCGTACCTGGCTCCTGAGGCTGCAAAAATCTCAGCCCAGTCATTCGGGTTGAAGAATTCTGCACGAAACTGAGGTCCAAAGTCTTGATAATGGAAACCAGGAGGATAGTTCTTCTTCATAAAATTAACAGCTTCCGGAAATTTATCTTGCTTCCACCAGCACCACAGCCACTCACTGTCCCTCCCATAAGCAGGGACAGAGAAGACCCCCCAGTGGATGAAAATCCCGATCTTGCCCTGGTCGAACCACTGAGGCAGGGGTCTGCTGTCCAGGCTGCTCCAGTCTGCTGAGTACCGAGCTGAACTTCCAGGTTCACACAGGAAAAGTGACAGCAAACAAATGAAAGATAGAGTTTGGACAGACATGATGCCCGTCGATGACCTACTGTCTGACTGCTGAACAAGTCGCAGCACCTTTACCTGTCTGTAACAACAAACATGTTTCCTGCTTTATTCATGAGGGGAGGGCATGTTTTCACTGACTCGTGGTCCTCTTCCTTTGGGGCTCTTTTTAACTCAGCACTTCAGTTAAACTCGGTGAAAAGTGACAAGCTAACAGGAAATGTGTTTATTTTTTCTAATCTCCTCCGTCACAATGGGCTCGTCAAGCAAGTGCAGATATCCAAACAACTGTAAACCATAGACTGTAACACACTTTTCCTCAGCTGTAGCTTCGACCGCTAGAGGGCGTCAATGGGCTTCTGTATTTGTATTTGTATAACCCTATGGTGCATAGTGGTCACTACAGTGGACACCTATTTGGAAGTTACTTACTCCTATATTCAATGGTTCATGTGGTGGAAATTCATATTAGCCTGTGTCAGGATATTTTTATTCTTCTTAGGGCCTGAAAAAAAATTTCAGTTATTTTTCCAAACATATATTTACTTAGGAAAATGCTATATACAAATATTTGAGGGTGAAAAAGCTTAAAAACTATTAATTATTCAGTGTTAAAATGGATGAAAGAGAGTTGTAATGTCTTGCAAAGCATTAAAAAAAGATTATTCATGAAGCAATCAAAAAAAAAAGAAGTCCAACAAAAAAATAAGTCATATTTACTTTAAGTTCACACCATTTCATGTTGAATGCTCAATTATAAACATTTGAGGGGAAAAAAAGGGAAACTGTTTTTCATGCCTTAAGACAAATAAAAGCACTCAAGGGAAAAATCCTGACACTGACTTTCATAATTCATGCATCAGAGGGTTAAATTATGCTGTGTGATGCTGCAAAATTTGGTCTCATTATGGTCAAAAAGAAAAAAATGGCAAGAAAATAGGAAGAGAACTTGAAAAAATGGTCAGAAAGCAGAAAATAAATGACTGGAAAGTGGCAAAAAAGAGTGAACATCGACCAAAATGGACAAAAAGTAGTTTCAAGTAGCAAAAAAAATATTTCATGGGTTGTTGTCAAGCTGTAATTAACGAAATGTGTATTTTAAAAAATGTGTTTGATTGACAATGCATAGGACTGGACACTAAAAATATTCACACAATAAATTGCGATTGCAACATAGCAAGGATAATTGCAACTAGATTAGTTCTGCAAATTATTCAGCCCTAATTTAATATATCATTTTGATCAAACAGCTTGCACATACTGGCGAATAACCGCCACAGAAACATAAAATGTTTTGGAAATCAGCAAATTTAGAAATTTAAAAATTTAGGGCAGGAGTAGCAATGCTATAATGATCATTTGGATTTACTGGCCTGCTACTAATGTGCAGAAAGTAACAATCGAGCAAAAAGGACACATTTTCAGAGGAACTTGAAGAATTGCTCAGCATATTTATTTCCTTCCATGGTGCTCCTCTTCTCAGTCCTCCCTTCTATCAATGAACTGTGGTCTTTGAGCACAAAAACAGAACATGAAATCAATAAACTGACAATTATTTCCTCTGAATGTAAATCACAGTTAGAGTGTGATGGAAGTTCAAAGACATAAGATAAATTAAATTTTACATTTACAGTTCATTACAAAAGAGGGACAAAAACATCTGCTACGAAACAAATCACTGCAGTAGGATACAATATCTCCAACAGTGGAAAGAGCCCATTTCTGGGGACGAATGACTAAACTAATTCACCTCACAGTTATATGTTACTTTAACACTGTTAATGGGTCAGTAGATCAGTTTCAGGGATGTGGTTCCTCTGTGTTCAGGACTCAAAGAGTGTGACCGACATCAGCACAGACAGCCAACTGTCTTTCAAGAATCTGTTTTTCTACCAAGTCCTCCACTCTGCCAACCTCCACCTCATCTACGTCATCCATAAAACTGGACCAATCTGTGCCTCCGTCTGCACGCTCCATGGGCTCTGGCTGGTTGGTGGGATGAGATGGGGCTGAATCTTCGTGTGTGGTGGTCACACAGTTGCAGCTGTCACAAAGCCCAAAGCGTCTGAGTCCAGGTGTCAGGCTGGATCCTGTGAAGGTTCGCCTGCAGCTCTTACAGGACACTGGCCAGTAGTGCCTGTGGACCTGTTAATGGTCAACACACAGGGCAGAATGTGAATTTTACATAAGCAGCACCAACTTTGAAATAATAATGAGATGACAATAACAACAGAGAGGCCTGAAATATGCTGTTCTTATTGTTCTGCACATAGCACAGTCGGTCAATGACAGAACCTTAACAACACTCAAATCAGAAATGGGAAAGGCAAATACTGTTTAAAACTGGCTACCAGTAATACAGGTTGAACTACTGATGACTGCTTTCTTCAGCCATGACTTCTTAAAACTACAAAGTTTTCCTCCCATGGAGGAAAAGGGCAAGGTATTGAAATTTAAAAGGTTATTGATCAAAAACAAGGAAAGTATTCTTGAAATATTGCTCAAGTCAACAATGATCTTATTTTCTTTGAAGACTGCTGGCCACTAATTTCCTTCACATCAAAATTATTAACTGGATTAACAAGTAAATTCACTTAGTGCCTTTTTAAAAGAGGTGCAGTTATTTACAGGTAACTTTTAAATGAGTTAAAAGCCTTTAGTTTTAGCTTGTGCTCTATTGCTCCTGTCAAGCTTTCTCCTGCTCTTCTGTCCCTTTTCTGTCACACAGTCCAGCTCCTCTGTCTGCTTTTATTACTAAATAAAGTCACAGAAATTGTTTTTAAAAGAGAACAATACAGCTATCCCTTTTCACTGCAACACTTCATCAGTCAGCATGGCATTGTCATAGAGACTTAAACATGCTGTAAATCAGTCTAGTCCAGTTCGACCTGATTGGGTAGCTAGGAGTTAGCATTTAGAAATAACCTATTCTAGTGCTAAAAATCTCTTTTTTAATTGGGGATTGTGGTTAGGTATACAACTACATATGAGACTTTTTCAGGATCAATTAGAAAGTCCGATAATAGATCAGACAGCACAAACTGACAGCAAAGATCAGCTTGTCATGCTTCACTTCTTACACTGAGTGCATGGCTGCGGAGGTGTTCTTGTCTTGTAAACCTCTTGCCACACATGGGACAGGGGAAGGGCCTCTCTCCAGTGTGGCAGCGGATGTGTCTCTTCATGATTCCTTTCTGCTTGGCGGTGTACGGACAGTAAGGGCACTTGTGGAGTTTTACAGGCACTACCAAACCATCTCCTGCAGGGGGAGAAATGAGCCAACAGTTGGTTACACCATAATAGAGTAGCACTGGCAAATCTTCCCCACAGTCTTGATTTCAACATGATTTTTTTTAGGGCTAGGGCACATGTCATGCTAGAGCATTTGTCAATTACCTGTGTCCTCTCCAAGCCAATCGGTCTGGATCTCCATAATAGATGACCCAACAAACCCTAATCCTTCATCTATTCTGCTTCCTCCTGTGCTGCTGCTCAGACCTTGGTTGAAGCGCTGACCCGCTCTGTCCCCCAGAGGACTGGAGCCTTCACCTCTGGCCAGAATCTCCATTAGCTGCCTGGAATTGAAAGTGGAGCCATATCCTATAGGAAATCGCTCAGCAGAGGGTGAAGGTGAAAGCAGTCTGCTATGATGATGGTTTTGAAGAGAGGGCCCAGGATATGAGGTCAGGTCTTTTGAGTCAGTAGACTCAATAAGCTCCTCGTCAGGGTCATACTCTATCTTAGGGTTTACTAATTCTGGAGTTAATGTAGATGATGAGGAGGATGAGAGGTTAGTCTGATCTGGGTGTACCTTCTCTCCTCCCCTACCAGATGGAAAACCTTCCCTGTGCTGGTAGTCACTGTCCATGTCCCTACTTGTGCCTGGATTTGTAGCCTCAGGGACAGAGGTCACAGACTCCAGAGCAATCCCTGCTTCTCTGTTTACCTCTGCAACCTGTGCTTGAGTCTCAGCAGCTGCTGCCCCACTGGAGACTGTGGGAGCAGGAGTGCTGTCTGCAGGTCCAATCCCTCCATCCCGGGCCTGGTCCTCCTTCCCTGTGTTCCTCTCCTTTTCCTTGTTGCAAATTTCCAAAGACGAGCTGATGTACCCTTTACAAAAGTTTACCAGATCCGTCATCTGTAGGTAGCTGGCTGCTGACATCACCTCGATGACATTACTTCTATTCAAGGCCAAGCGACCAGAGTAAAGAAAGTCCAGGATAATAGAGAAAGCATTGGCTGTCACAATGTCCAGTGATGCTGTGCTGCAGCGTTGTCCACTATCCTGATAACAGAGGCAGCAACATTGAAGAGAATTGAGAATCACATTAAGATTAACATACAAACCCAACTGAGCCAGTATTAAATTCAGTGGTGGACAGTGACAGAGTACATTTACTTGGGTATGTTACTTAAACACTTTTTTTGAGTATCTGTACTTTATTTTACTTGAGTAATTGTTTTTTTAGAAACTTGTGTCCTTTTTGAGTATTTGTACTTTCCTTAAGTATTTATATTCTTTTTTAAATACTCTTTGTATTTTGAAATACTCAAGTATTTTAAACAGTAAGAAGTTTGGTACGTAAACATGAGTAGAATTTTTTACCAATCAACTTTTACCGGTAGTTAAGTAAGATCTGACCACGAGTGTCAGTACTTTGTCTTAAGTACTAGATTTGAGCACTTTGTCCACCACTGGTTACAGACACCACTCACACATGAGCAGACATTACTCAAAACATCACAGATTAGTCATTATGAATCACTATAAAAGTATGGTGATAAATAATATATTTGTTTGTTTTTTCCTATTTGTGTTGTCCTCTACTTTATCCAAAACAAAGGTATTCCATGAGTGGCAAAGTCAAGATTTTATGAAAAACTATATGAATGAAAAAGACTGCAAGACGGACAGACTATAAGCTGTAACTGTAGATCACAGAACTGGTCAAAGAAACCAATTACAAAATTATATTTTTTTCTCTCATATTAGTCTCACTACTAACACTATTAGAAGCAAAAAGTTCATAAAAAGAAAATTAAGTTTTTCATTCCTCTGTTGTAAAAACATAGACAAAAATACCAATATCTCATTTAACAGTCACCTGTAGGAAGTGAACCAGGAGAGCCCGAAAATAGCCACTTCCAGCAAATAACACATTTCGATGGGCCTTGAAGACACGACCTTCAACAAGGATGCTACAGTCACAGAAGAAATCCCGTTTGCGCTGCTCGTTGAGCTCAAACAGCAGCTTGGGCATGTAGCAAGGCACTTCCATGACTTCACCTCAGCCAGTCCTACAGGGGAACGAGATACAAAATGACAACAGAACAAAATCAACGTTAACATATCTAAGAAAAAAAAAAAACTGGAGGCAGACTGAGATGTGATTTCCTCTGGACATTTAGGTGGATAAAACATCTAAATAAGGGGCTAATTCTCCCTGTTCACATTAACACCGTCGATAGATCAGGTTTGTGATGTGTGATGAGCTGCTCTTGTGCACATCTCCATCACATTCACCGAGGTAAGACAGCAGTCAATGATCTTAACATCTCTAATCGTTTCCACATACATGTTCAGTTGCAGAAGCTTTTAATTACTGTAAAAAACTATAAACAGAGAGAAACAGTCACATAGATTTTCTTTGTGTTAGCCTGCTGGCTAACTTTTAGCTGTCAGGCTCGTTGATGGATAAACAGAGAGAAAGCCCACCTTTTAAGCATGCTGACAGACATTTTAGGGTACGTAAATGAGGATCTCACCTGTACGGTTACGTGATAAATAATGAGAGCTTCTTGGCTTCTTTCATAACAACAAACAGTTTATTCACTCATAGCAGTCACAACAGACAACACTTCCGCTTTCGTCATTTAGTGACGTTGACAACGTAGCTGATGAAGGCGGAACCCAAAACCACACAAATCATATGAACAGAAAAAAAATCTTATTTTATAAATGGTTTACTTCGTATAAAACCCAATACCAAATACAAAAGAATATGATATACATTTCAATTCAAACATTCGGACTTTCTACAATAATCCAACCCTGTGATAAATGACTTTATGTTCAATATTTTCTACTTTCTTGCAGGGTGCTTTTAAGGATGCATATTTGAGCTTACAATTACAGCTAAGTCATGTTAAATTTGTCTAAGTATTGTTGTTATCATGATAAGTGAAACATATTTACATGGAAATGACCAAATATAAAATATCCATGGGATAAATAAAGTATTTCTGATTAATAACTAAGACAGAAACATACACTACATCAGAAAATGTGAAATCATGTAAACAAAACCTAGTAACAAAGTTTTTAGTTTTCACAATTTAATTATAACCAAAATTTTACAAATAGCCTTTTTTTTGCTATCTGAGTTGAGTTGGTGTTTGTATTATACATGGGAAAATAATCAATGATAATAAAGTATGATTTTAGGCTGGTGAATACACAAGTTCAATCACATTGCACTTTGAGTCCCCAAATCTCCAACATGAAGAAATCAACAATGCAAATAAAAAGTAAGTCTTTCGTGGAAATTCCCATTTTCCTGTTGGGCCTGACCCCAAGTAACCCCTTCTTTTCTCATAATGCGAATAAAATAAAAAAAAATTCAAAATAAAAAAAAAGAAATTTGTCTTCTTTTTCTTTTTTTTTCACCAGAAAAAGTCAACCTCCATGGAACAAGTTCCAACCCAACAGTAGATATAAATATTTGATAGCCACAAAGAATAGCTTAAATGACTTTAGATGACTTAAACTGTTGATTAAATCAAAAATTTGTATGTTGACAGGCCCTTTTCATGAGACTACACTGTGACGATAATAGCCCTCAGGATGTCAGCTCAGCTTCAAGCTAAGATTGTGCTGTCCGTACCATTTTTAGAGGAAAAAATGCTAATTTTGGAGACTTAAGCTTTATCTGATCAGTACTACCCAACTAATTTTAGCAAGTATTTATGGCCTAATTCAAGAATAACTGTTTTCTTCAGTGTCCCTCAAACATTGACCTTATTGTTGGTGATTCCATGACTCAAAGTAGAAGTTGTTGTTTCCAACAGACAGTTGGTAATCAAGACAAAAAGTCATTTTGTGTTTTCTTTGACTAGGTATGCACCAAAGTTATGTCAACTTAGGTTTGTTTGTCAAGCTCTCCAGGCTTTATAATCAAGCACAGAAAACCTAACAAAGCTCTATTGAATGTCTACTCCCATGCTTCAACTTTTTTGAGAAATCCAGTTGCTTGCAATGCTTAGAAAACATCTCACCTACTAATTATTGACAGTGAAGAGGACAATAATGATGACACTTGTATGAAGATCTTCCAATCATATTTCTGCAACATGTCAAACATGTAGCTGCACGATTAACCTCCAACCCGTGTCTGCCCATGTTGTCTGCTCTATATACTTGTTTATATACTTTCCATCTCTGCAAAAAAGTAATTCCTCTTTTATTTTCGGACATGGCGGGAGTAAACAAGAAGTTCCTCCAACGCTGGGCCACACCCTCTCAGCGCAGTCCACAGCTCTTAGAAGTGTTTTTATGCTGATGGGTGCCGGCCGAGTGACTTATTTGTTTCAGATATTTTCCCATGGCAAACAGAGGGAACACAAAGGCTTCGTGGTGGCCTGGGGAAACCACAGGGTAGGCGTACATGAGCCTCCATACTCACCCTCTTTTGAAAATAAAATTTATGGCACCTCATAAAAGCTCTATTCATGCTTATAAGCACTAAATATAAACTAGTATAAAACAGCAGGGTTTCTCTGGGGCCTTTTAAACTTGACCTGACGGAGCGTTGTGTCCGGCTGCAGGCAGGCCAACCGTCGGTTGACCCAGCCGCCCAGTGAGCTTACACGAGTCAGTCCATGAGCATAAACAGTGGGTTGAACTCTGAGGTAGCTAACCTTCTCCTCACTGTGACTCAGGACAACACAAGGGCTTTGTTTTGGTCATTTGTTGACACAAGGGCCAGGAAACTCCCTCTCCGCAGACGTTTTGTAGCCAAGCAATTGTACTGGAGCTTCGAGAGCACCAATCTATCTGTGCTGCAGCTTGATGCTGGTTTACACCCAAAAACCCCAAGGAACAAGTATTATCCATGATTTATGATTGGGTTTTGGCGTATGCCTATGATTATGATGGGGTATGATTTACTGATGAAGGCTAAAAAGTAAATAGATGGAGTGATGGCTGTTATGTAAGGCAGCATCCAGATTTGGGACCTCACTCATTGTGTGTGTTAGCCACTGTGAGACCCACGGCTGGCACAGAGGGCTCCAGCAGCACCCCTCCGGGTCCCTGTGGTCTTTGCCTCCGCACATAACAGCCACTTAGGCCAGCATTTTCCCAGGCTGAGACAACACACCACGGTGGCAGCGCGAGCCACAGAGAGGGCCTGATTAAAGAGTAGGGACAATGGAGGGAGAGAGATCGTGGTGGCATTTTCCATCTCCGCCGCTGTCTCCTGGGGGGACCAAGTATGTGCCGTGAAACGTTTGAATTATCCCAGAATCTCTGGAATTCAGACTGAGGCACCGCGGAGAGGACCCTCGACCAGGGATCAAAGAGCTTTGAGAAGAGTGCGGTGGACTGGTGGTGAAGTCGAGTATATAGGGTATGAATGAGTGTGAGTGTGCGTGCTTGAGTGTGTCATAAAACTGACTTAAACAGATAAAGGCTATTTGAATTTGAATCATATTTTCCGCCATAGCTACATGTCTAAGGAAGTCTTGAAAAAAGTCATGTCAGACTTCTGAGGGGGCAGTGATCACTGCGCAATGAAAGGCAGGCATGTGGTGTGTTTGAGTGTGTTGCTGTCCTTTTATCCCCCATGGGATCAGATAATGCAATCATAGCCAATCATTGGAGGTCTAATACAGCGGGCGCCCCTCTTTAGTTCGGAGACGCCACTCTCCTCTGTGGTGGCTGAGGAAGAGAAATGCGGGAAGGGGAAACCTTGTCCCGCTCTTTCTGCCTATCTTGCTCTGTAATTATCACTTAATGTTCAGCGCTAATCTGGAGACGTCTGTGTCTTTTTAGCCTTTCTTCCCTCACTAGAGAGGAAATGTAGAACAGCCTGAAATAAACCCGCCAGCCTTTATATTATTGTATATTTAGCACCAGAACAGGGTAGTAAATGGAGCTGTTCCTGACCACAAGCTTCCGGTAGCACAGGGCCTCAGTGCAGGCTGGCTGTCTCAGCCACAGCCAAGTCCAAGATCAAAGCCTCCTGTGCTATATACAGTTTAGCTAGATGTCCTCAAGCATTGACCTCAAGCAAGTTTTTATGTCTGAGACAGACAGCTTGTGCTTGTGCCTGAGCTACATGCAAAGTGTATGGAATTTCATTTGCCTTCAGCTAGTCAGTTTACGTGACGAGTGTGTGTTCCTTTTCAAATGTGTGAGAGAATTTTTGTGCCTACCTCTATAGACTTCTGATCAAAATCTTGAGACCAGTTGAAAAATGGTAGAAATTTACATTTTTTCACTGTTGCATCTTGAGAAGGTTCTAAGTAGAGTTTCAAACAACAAAAAGTGGAATAGAAGTGTGACAAAAAAGATATGTAAGTTTCAGAAAAGGACTCAGTAATCAGAAGCTCCAACATTCTTGTTGATCGCTTCCAAACTTTGTTTGGGCATGCTTGATGCGAGTGTTTCCTGGAGGTCAGTGGGAACGTTGCTCCAAGTGGTGAAGATGGCCTCATGTTTGGCATCCACTGTCTGGAACTGATGTTAATTTTTGTAAACCTCCCAAAAGTTCCCAATGTGATTTAGATTAGGGGACATTGCAAGATAGTCCAAAAGCATGACCTTGGTACATAGACCAAGGCCCTCAGTCATGAAGGATGCTCCTCTGCAACATCTCTACATAGCCAGCCGCTGTTTGCACGCAAAGTCACAACGTATGTATAGAGGCACGTAGATGATGATTGATCAGGATTGCTCACATAAAACCCTGATTTAACTTCTAGGACCCTGAACGGAGTTCCAGAAACGTCAAAATTCAAGATAAGCATCCATAACAAAGTCACTTTAATGTCAGGGACCTGATCAGCATTGCAAAGGGCTACATGTTGAGTCTGCAAATAGAGCAAATCGACTTTCTAACAGCAAAGAATTTTTTTTTTCCAACACAGACACTGCTAAGCTGACCAGGATCCCTGTAGGTGCATAAATAATATTGACAAGTATCTCATACAACCTCTCTATTACTGTTTGGCATCAAGAGAAGAAATACCACTCCAAGAAGCTTGGATACCTGTTTTACCAGGTTATTGTTCGATTTGATCTGTTGATCTCACACTGAGGGATTGTTTCTTTGAGAGGAAAGCAGTACAAAGAGGGAAAAAAAACTGAGACAAAGTTTGTCAGTAAATGCTTGTGTTTGCACCTTAGTTATTTGAGGGCATTTAAATACTTTGCCGTGGTTATTACTAGCTTTGAAAAGTAGCCACTTTTTCTTATTTCTCTTTTAGAATTTTCGTAATTTGCAGCTTCTTTTTTTCTGCTGCGTCTGTTGTGGTAATAAGTACAACAAGTTGTGCTCTGTCCTTTTAAGAATAATTAATCAATCAATTTAAATTGAATTCACTTGATAGTTTTTCTCAAAAATAAATCTATATGGGATGAATCAGATGATCTGATTCAACAAATGCGTAAAACAGAATCATGCCGAGCCAAGTTTGACGTCAGGCGAGGAAAGAGTGCAGACAGGGTCCAGGATTTATGTCATTTTTCTTTTTTTTTCTCATAAATTTTAACTGTAAATGCCAATACTTAGACCAATAAAAGGTACCAACTCCCTCAGGAGATGAAAATGATTATCAGCATAACCCTCATCCTTCCTTTATAGGAGTCATCCTTTCTTTTCCTGCACACTCACTGTAATCCTTTTCTGGGAACCCTAAAAATTACCCAGCAGTGCAGTGGCGGCAAGTTTTTATGCTGGTTTTTAGAGGCTTACCCCGGTCCACAGTAGCTGCTGGCAGAACGAGGTGTCGGACAGATGCCTCCCTGATAAGGTCGTAATCGGAGGTGTAAAGTTATAGGAGGGATTTGAGGAGGTGAGAGGCTGTCAGAGAGCAGCAGCGGGGGTTTGTGTGGCGCATAAAACAAGGATGGAGCATCATGTCAGGGGTTTATGACCGAGGGAGCTCCTGTGAACCAATCTGATATCAATTAATCCCAGTCTCAGTCTTTAATTTAATCTGAATTGGGTGCTGTTGCTTATAGCTTCTGGTTTGAGTATGTCATTGTTGGATGTTCCCCCTTTCTTTCAGACTGGAAAGTTAAAACCCACTAACCGCCTTGTCGTTCTCTTTTAACCAAAAATAGAAGGCTGATAGTGGAATTAAGCATCACATGACTTTGAGCAATAAAAATTAGTCTCCTCCATAAACTTGAATGATAGGCAGCTTCCAAGTCAAAATGCGAGGGCAGAGCTAGTTTAACAGAGGCTAATATTAGCCGAGTCTTAAAACCCTGCTCTTCAAATCAGACGCAGTCGCATGCATGGCTGAAGGGACACAGCGGATTAACCCTGAACTCTTTCATTTTTCATTCTTCCACTCTTCTCCTCCTCCTTTCTTTCTCTCTCTGTCTCTCGCTCTGCAGCTCATAAAAGATTGCGTCCTGTGTGTGATGTGGCGGACGAGTGCAGTCAGAATGAACTGATTACGAATGAGAGTCGGCGTGCCTTTGAGTCATGGCACCGAACAACATTCCTCCACACTTAAAATAGTAACAGTTGGCTTTTTTTCAGGTTTGTTTTTCTCGTTGGACGACTTTGGGGCATCCTCTGTTGGCTTTTTTAAAACTCCAATCATAACCAGATTCTTTTTTTCCTCCTTTTCGGCCCTTTTCCACCCGTTTCTTTCATTTTCTTACTAGCAGTTTGTTTAATCTTTGGGAGAAAATTGGCTCAGCGTGGGAAAGACAGGAATCTTTCAGGGATGGGTTGTGTTGTTTTTTCAGAGTTGTGAGCATGTTTCCTTTTTTTTTTGTTGGTGCAGAGGGAAAAAGTGCCAGTTTGTGCCAAAACCTCATGAAGTACAGATAAAAAAGAGACTGAGTGAGAGGGAGGCCACAACACCGCGACAAAGATATGGGCTGTCTAAGCAAAAAGCTTTACAAATGACAATCTCCAGGGGGAAAAATGGGGGTACAAAATAAGGGAGAAAAGGGAGTGTAAGAGAGGGAAGGAGGAGAAGAGGAGAAACAAATGTAGATGGATTGGTGGGAGGAGGAGGAGGAGGAGGAGAGGGGGAGGGGGCATATTGGGGGAAATAACGCAGAGCAGTGAGGAGGGGGGCAGATGAGAGGGGGAAACATTCCCCCTTGCCCACATTAAAGACATAAAAAAGAAAACAAACAGAAAAACATGTCTGACATAAAGAGGCTGGTTTCCGCGGCGACAGCACAATGGCTGCCTGTGGCTCTCGGGGCCCTCGCCATCCCGTCTGGGGCCCGGCACCAGCGAAAGTCACCGCAGTCACAGGGCCCATCAGTGACTGTGTGCGTGTATTTGTGTGTGTGTATGTGTGTGTGTGTGTGTGTGTGTGTGTGTGTGTGTGTGTGAAACATGCCGAATGTCATCATAGGCCTCGTACTGTGGGAACAGCCATGAAAGGGACCCCACTCGGAAGCCACAAAAGTTCCTTTCTGCTTCTTCTCTTCGGCTTTTAGCCTCTTTATTTATCTCAGTGGAGGGGAGCCGGATGAGGAGGGAGGCTCTCTCTCTCTCTGTTCTCTCTATACGTCTCTCGCCCTCTGACAGGCAGCATGACCTATCACTGCAGCTCTCCTGCCCTCTGCACACTTCAAATCACAGCAGCCACTATCTCAAACGTATATACTGACTGTGTCTAACCCTGTTCTCTGGAGGTTTATTCACACCTCATATCAGCTCAATCAGATCATTAAAAACACAAAGCAGCTCTCTGGAGACAGCCTATAGGAACAAACCCGGCAGTCTCAGGAATGCCTCGTGTCTCCAGGTTATTCTGAGTGAACTGTGGAGATGCTCAGACAGACAAGTCCCAGGCATTCCTTATGTGTCTGAAGGGAAGATAATTCCCTCATGGGTCCAGCCAGGACAGTGCCAAGCTGCTCCAGTGCCAGTTCCCATGCCAATCCAAGCCTGACCCGAGCAATTGAGCACCCAGCCACAGGCTGGGGCCGAGACAAGACTCATACCAGTCAGAAATCAACTGATTTTTTGGGTGGATGTCAAGAGGACTTGCACACAGCCGGGCAACATGCAGCTTCTTTGACCACAGTTGGCCTTTCACAGACTCTCTGCAGGGATGACAGACCACGAACAAACATCTGATTGTGGCTTATTTTTGATAACTTCTAAAGAGTTATTTTTGGTCAGATGGTTTAACAAATACCAGCAGTACTCTTGTCCTTGGTCACAAACAGTGAGCAATTAAGTCCATTACAAGTGTCTGAAGAAATGATTTGAAATAAAAATGCCAACAATTGATTAAGAATAGAAATCTCATTTTTTTCTTTGCCCTGAGAGGACCTGTGAGGACTTGAAATTTTATTGTTTCGGTGCATTTACCTGTTCATAATCCATAATTTAAAATGAGATTGTCAACACGAAATTGGTTGTTTCTCACTTTTTTTCAGTATCCATGGTCAACCCAAGTAATCCATACACAGCATGTAGACCAAAGTTTCCATGACGACACTACGCCCATGGCAAGCAGCAAGAAGTAAGCATCTGTCTTTTTCTCTGATGAAAAGGATTTTTTGGATTTATGTGGTAGAATTCGCAAACACTGGAGCTGGACTACCAAAAAGTGAAAGGATGTCAGGGCTGAAAAGTTAAAAAGGAGAGTGATAGAGCACGGGCTAAGACAGGGGTTTAGCTGTGTGTGAAAATGTTCATTCCAAACCCCATGCAGCAGTTATACTGCAGTGTCCTGTTTAGATCCGAGATTCTATCAACAAAATGAGGAGCCGTGTTATGTTTGCTCTGCTTGGAGAGGTTAAAGTTGTCTCATATCATGACTCATATCTTGGAAAGAGTCAGAGAGAGATGTAATTCCTATTTTCTTTACAACACTGGTATCTACTTTGGGATTAATTTCAGTGAACATGCTATTCAAGCGATGAAAAGTTTCCATCTGGTGATGAACCAGACTGAACTATAAAACCCTTATTTGACAAACAACAGCGACTAAGAATACAGTCTCAAAAAAAAAAAAAAGGAAAATTACTTATTTCTGCACAATAAATCTCATTATTTTATTGTCACAGGGTAGTCAGATGAGGTGATAAGCAGCAAAACAAAATAATAATGGCCTCTTGAAAAAAAAGGTCACCTCCAAAAGCTCACTGTGGGAGGATGTTAAAATGGATTTTTTTTTTTTAACATTTACAATTGCTTTTGCATAAACTATTGTTGTTACATGGTTCATTGAAAAAAAAATCATCATCTTGGCCACTGAAAATGCAAAATTTTGTTGCAAAGTTTTTCCAAAACTGTTGGTATGTGAACAAAACGTGAGTATCCTGCAAAAATGATGCCATTGCATCTACATTTACAGATTTTGTCACTAGTTCGTCTGGTCTGTGGCTACTATAGAAACATAATGGTACAAATTGGCTGACCCCGTAGAGGAGGAACTCCTTCCATGTGACTATAAACTGCTCACTTAGTTCACAAAAATAAAACCTTTTTCTATCCAGAGAATCATACCCAAATTCATATTTCTGTTTGTTATATTCCAATTTTAGAAAGTCTGGGCTGATGAATACCACCTTTACTCAAGATACACAGGCACACTCTGGCACTCAGATGATGTCATACCAATTGTGTTACTCTTATCAAGTAATCAACGAGAAAGGCTCACATGGTTTAAACAGTGGGTTTTAAATGAGCTTGTGGGTTAAAGGGACAGGCATGTCAATGCTTTTTGACGCTATGTTTAAGATATTCTGAAGACTGCTGAATTTAGGTCACAATCTTTGTAAATATATTTCAAAAAAGATGGTTTTCTTCTTTTTTGTTGATAAAAAGCAAAACCCAAATGATCAAAGGCGATGATGCAGTGAGACATATCTGATCAGTTATTCAGTTTGACACGAATACAGAGAGAGTCACAAACAAAATGTCCCGCTGCGCTGGTTCCATCTCACAGACTTTCAAACAAAAGCAATAGTCATGCATCAGATACAATAATTGCAGCTGAGTGTTTATTCCTTATAAATTGTGGGTATACACTGTCCACATTCATGTGAAGGGGATTGCGTGTGTGTTTGTATGAATCCCCTTGTGTCCCATGTGTGCGTTATGTCCCTGAGCCTTCACACGTTCATCTTCAAGCTGCGCATGTGTGCGTGTGTGTGCAAATTGTAAAAGTATGAGCTTGTTAATTTCAATAAGGGACGCTGCTTTGTTGTGGTTTGGAGGGATGGGAGGGAGGGGATTTGAAGTGGCCGACCAAGATCGCCAGAAATCTCCCAGAATTCCATCCCACCAACCAATGCCAGCTTTCTCTCCCTCTTATGTTTCTTACTCTTCTGTTTTTCTCCATCGCCCTCCCTTTACACCCCACCATAAAAGCATTTTCATAATTATCTTATTTATTTGTTCATTCATCTTCTTAATTACTTTCCACTTTGTGCATGCAACTTGCCTCATGCTGGAGCAACTGGGATGTGTGTCAGAAACGATGACTGACGGCAAAGTGATTTCACTCCTCGAAAATGCAGATACAGAGAGAAAGTTGTTCTTTGAAGAGAAGGATGGGGGGCTGATAAAAATAACAACAGAGAAGAAGCTTGACGTCTTTAAGATGTCTCTTTTCTTTTTAACTTTGTCTCTTTTTTCTTATAGTTAAATCAGATCCAGATCTGAATTAAGGAATGATGCGTAATGAATGAATATGCAGACAGGGGGTTTAGTTGGAAGGAGAAAAAAAAAAGGGATTTCTCTTTTCTGATCATCCTGACTCATACTCACCACCCCCTAATCCCCCCTGGTGATGGTCACACTGATTGCTGACAAACATTCGCACACACACGTGTTTTAAGTTAGATTGCTACTTTACGCGTATGATATACAATAAAATGCACACAGACACAGGGCCCTGTTACATTTAATGCAAGAGAAATGTACAGAAAAACAAAGTCTGTTGGAAGAAATCATCTTGAAAGATACAAAGAGATAGAAACATCTGGAGCAAGAGAAATAAATTGGAACACACTTAACTTGATTTAAAAACAGCGTGTTGCAACTCTAAGGACCAAAATGTGCTTGAAAAAGACACTTCACTTCAAAAAAACAAGCAGCGCTCACGCATTGTCGTATGTTTAAACTAACACGCCCTTCCAGTCTGCCAGGCAGGAAGAGACACACTCAGCTGGGCATTGTGTGGAAGGGGGCATGCCACTTGGCCTCTCTCCGGCTTTCACACAAACATATGCACACACTGCTCGGTTAGGCAGGCATCGCTCGAACAACGGGCGCCTGGGCTTCGGGTTTCCATGGCAATCTGTGCCAGCAATCTTCCCACGGTGGCAGCGGAACTGAGCACAAGTGTAGCAAGGAGGAACCGTGTGTGTGCACATGTGAGTGTGGGGGTACAAAGAGCGCTATCTTGTCCAGTGAAGAGCCCAGATGTTCAGACACTCACTGGCCTGACTCCTCTCTTGACCCCTCACTGTCTTCATGTGTGTCCACATGCACCGGCACATTGATAGGACATTTTTAAAGTTTAGAGAAGGATTGATTGCTAAAACACTAACCTCACATTGTCATATACCAGAAATGTTACTGTTTCAGGTATGGCGTCATATATGAAAGATCAAATAAGTAAGGCTACTTTAAGACTACAGGAGCAAATCACAGCAGCTAAATCAGTTTCAAGAGCTGGTTCGTTGACATTTAAAACTGTGAGCTCAAAAATGATTGATCAAAGAGTTAAAAAAAAAACAAAAAAAAAAAAAAAAAAACATGTACAGCAGCTAAGCCAGCAAAAAGTTGGGAGCTTGGCTCTAGTTGGCTAATAACCATTAGGCCAATGTAAGATTGAAAAGTAGGTGTAGAGTTTAAGTCGTAGACATTGAAGGTGTAAGGCTTGCAGTTATCCACTGTCTGCTTAAATAGTTTCCAAAAGTACTTTGATGACATGAGCCTGCATAACTCTCGTAGTCAGCATACTAGCATATTGGGTAACAATAACATTCTATTGAGTTTATAAGTAGAAAAAAGAAAAAAGTATGACATTGGTCAATGGATTTAGATATCTTCAAATGCAAATTAAAAAAAAGTCAAAATCACGCACCAGGTGACATCAATGTTTTGTTTTATTGCATGTTATTGACTGAAGTAGGCCATCTAGAACTGTTTTGATTGGTTTGGAACCTTGAGCTTGCCGTAGTTATGCTGAAGTCAGCCATGAGTCTGCACTTCATGTTAGGGAAACATGAGAATTTTGACATTTTTTGGTTTTAAGTTTTGTTCCCAAATAGTTGTTGTGATAAATTTCTGTGATGAAAGTTGATGAAAGTTTTTTTTTTTTGATAACTAAAATTATATCTATGTATGCTGTTTCCTATATATATATACGCATCAAACTAGTGCTATGTTTTCTTCACCATTTTCATCGCATTAGGAGATTTTTAATATGTTGAATGTGTTGAATAGGAATATCTTGTGAGAGAGTAATGTAGCTTTCTTTGTGTGTTCAGTTTTACAGCTTCTCAGGTAAAACTTGAAGTGAAAAATCCTGAATTAGGGTGTCCTAGGAAACTGTCAAGCCCAGTTAAGCGAGCTTGGGCAGAATGTAGTGCAAAGAATCCTTAAGGGAAATGTTAAGAATTGAGGTGAATGATTCTGATAGATTGAACCATTTCTTGTTGATTTTTAACAGAAACCAGTTCTTGATTCCCATCCCTTGATAACTGACTTGTGCTGTTGAGGCAGATAGTCCAATAGCCATGTAAAATTGACAATGGATCAAGTGACCCACAGTGACAATTAATAAAACATTTCTGCAAGTGACTTTTTTAGCAGCAAAGCTTTTGAGCTCACAGTGAAAGATAGTGTTTGGGAATATATCACTATCCACGAGTTCCTGGTGGTCTACAGTGAATGTTCCTCCTTATTAAAGTAAATGAAGTAGTTGTTCAGAACAAGAGGGGAAATATCAACATGAAACTGAACTTATTATTTCTGCTTATCACTCACAGCTGCGGAGAAGTCCCAGGTTAATTTTCTTGTTCCCAAATTAGTGAATTGCAGTTTCTCAATCCACTGTTTGTAGCTCACAGCCATTTATAAAACCTTTCTCAATAACTCCATTCTCCAAAGTCAGCTGTGTGATGATGTGGGAGTCATGCTTTATGCACTGTCACACACTCACTTTTCACACTCCATCATTCTCACACTCCTCACCTCTCTCCTCCCCTCCCTCTCGCTGCCATTGTTCTACAGCACAGCGTAATTAAAGGAGCAGAAAGAGAAAGAAAAGAGGATAGATTGAAGGAAGGAAGGAGAGCGGGATGAGGTTGGAGGCTAATTGACTGAGGATGACTGAGCAAAGGGGGGTGGAAAGATGGGGCTGAGGGGGGTGGAGAGGAAAGGGTGACAAGCTGGGGAAGGCCAGATTAAAGGCAGGGGGGGAGGGACAGGGAGAAGAGGCGGGGGAGCCCAAACTGGCAATCCTGCTCGCACTGCCAAGGTCCTATTTTGTCATTGGGTGGCTGTGACAGAGAGAGGCAGCCAAGGGAGAAAATAACAGAGAGAGGGAGAGTGAGAGAGAGTGAGTGAGTGACTACGATAGGATGCCAGTGATAGAGTAAAAGACTAAAGCAGCTTGTGAATTTTCTTAGTTGCCATGGGCCCTTGGAGGTCGATCAAGTGGTACTGCTGACTCACAGAGGGAAAGACAGAAGACGCATGAAGAAGCAACAAGTGACAAGAAGTAACTAAGGACAACAAGGCTTTTATAAGTAACTGCGCAAGAGAAACAGAGCGCGGGGCACACAGGGACAGAGACAGGCTTCACTGCGTTACCTCTACACAGCAGAGAGAGCGGCGGACGAGATCACCCAGAGTCAACCCATCAGGCCATCATCCATCCATTTATTCATCCATCCATCCAGTGAGGAAGAAGCAGAGACATGAAGAGACCTCACGACTACAGCTCACCTGACTCGGACACAGACGAGTTCATTGATGTGGGGCAAGAAGACGGCTACTGGTGAGCATCCTCCAACCTGAGCTTGTGTTACATGTTCCCAAATCACCACTTCAAAATAACCCTAATTTCTTTTAACAGCTGGTACCCGAGCAATGCACATTAAGTCAGTAAACTTTCAAGCTTTTGACACTTTGGCAAAAGAAACAGTCATAAGATGAAAAAGGTGTAAGAGACTCTGAAACTTGAGCCAAGACATTTAATTTTAAGAAAATTCAGTGCTGAAATTATACATAAATTAAGTATGTTTGACAAACCTATGAACAAAGATGAGCTGTCAACAAACATGTGCCTTAAGTAACAAAACTCCATTTCAAAATTGCTTTTCTTATCTAAAATTTGTTTTGTGTGCTGATTGTGTTTTGACGTATAACTGAAAGTAAATCATTTCAGACATGAGGTTTATAGACGCATAGAGGTTAAAATTGACAAGGCCTGTCACATCTGACGCATGGAGACTTAAAAAACTGTCAAATTTAAACATATCCTCCATGCAAATAAAGATTTTATAGGACTTTTGAGTTGAGATTATAATTTGATACTCAATTCTAGAAATTTGGGGGAAGTTACAATTTAGTATAAGTTTCTTTTTTCAGGTTTTTTATGAAATTGAAACCAACTTGTACCGTCAAGGGGGAGCAACGCAACACTAAATCTGTGAAAGACTTTCAGCATTTTGAAGGAGGATTAAATAGGAAGAAAATTTTAATTTAATGCAAGATTAGTTTGATTATTTTGCTGTGTTGAGTAGATTTAATTTTCAGTCACAAAAAGTTTTTTCAAAGCTTGTAATGTGTATTTCTTTTCAGTTTTTTTAATTGTATGGAGATATTGAGAGTTTGTTCATTCTGAAAATGCATTGTGCGAAATGTGTGAAGATAAGAGGCTGAAAAAAAATCTAGAAACTCTCTGGAACACAGAATAAAATTATTTTTTCAATTTGGAATTTATAAGTCATAAACCTTTAAAACTGTTTATCATTCCAAGCTGCATAGTTGTCGTTTGTATTTTATAACATGTTATAAAAACATCTAAAAGCATCAGAATTATCTGTAAACTGCACATGCTCTTTACGTGTCATCCCACAATTTGCTTTAAGACACAGCCCTGTTCTGTATTCATGAAAATTGTGATTAAAGGGAATAATAATAAGAGTTTATTTGTAACAGCGCATCTCCAGTATACAAAAACACATTCAAAGCAGCTCTGCTTACATCACAGCCTCCAAACAAGCCAGTAACACCAAAGACGGTTTGGATAAATCAAATTGCTGTGAGACACGCAACCAGAAGACAGTGCCGCCTTTTCATGTCAGCCTCATCAAACACAAACCTAAACAAAAACACACAGCTAAACTGGCAGCCTTCATGTTCAAATCTAATAGAAAGTCAATAAGTCTCTGGTGGGGCAGTTCGAAGGGAACTCTGAGCTGTCAGGCTCCTTCAGGACTGTAAGATGAGCGTTCACAAACAAACACAATCCATATTGAATGACTGTATTTGGAGGAGCTCAGATCTCAAGCTGCATGTTGGAGCCCCATGCGAGCGAAAGCAACGCCCCGAGGCTGCATAATCTTCTTTCTAAAAGTGCTTTCACTCTCATGGAAAGAAGAACAGCATGTCATCGTACTGAGACTAATGTCCAGAAAGGCATTAAACCAAAAACAATCTCATCTTCCCTCCTCTCCCGGGCACCCCTCTGCTGTTCTGTGCCCAAAAACAAATTAGATTGAAGAGAACTGATGTGCCATCCCGCCTCTGTGTCATATTAGGGAGGGTAATAATAACAATATGCAGGAGAATCAAAGTTACTATGTTTCTCTCTGTGCCAGTGTTTCATCTTTCTGTTTCTCTCTCTGTTTCTTCATGGTTCAGCCCAGTCACCGGGTCCATGTCTCCTGGCAGCGCCTCGCAGATTCTGGCCCGAAAGAAAAGAAGAGGGGTGAGTGGATTATAGCCTTGGATCCTAATCTGTTTTTTCTTGCTGTTTTTGTTAGCCCTTGACTATCTCTGTGCTCCTCTTGCTGTGTAGATCATAGAGAAGAGACGCAGAGACCGCATCAACCACAGCCTGTCAGAGCTCAGGAGACTGGTGCCCAGTGCTTTTGAGAAACAGGTGAGTGCTCAGGAAGCAAGAATTACATTAAAAAACACACACACACACACACCGTGACAAAAGTGATTTAAAAAGTTTGATCACATGCAATTAAAATAACTTACACAGTTTTTATTGACTAGACAGAACAATCAAAATGAGCTATGAAACAAACCAGAACCTCATCTAAGAAATAGGATTTCTTTAGAGTTATTTTTAATGCCTGGTGCTGCTGCAACAGGGCAAATTCCAACAGTATGATTTACTGCTTTTTGACCAGAGGAGCCTTTGTTTGTATTCTACCCGGCTAAGTTTCACAGTAAGTGGAATGTCTGACAGTCGAGGGGAAGAGGGACGACATTTTCTTGGTAGAGAATGTTGCTCACATCAGAAAAGCGATAGCTCTCATGGATTTTGTTCACAGGGTCCACAAGAATATCTAACTTCCTGGCAGCGAGTTTAAGTGACATGTCACTTATTTTCTCTGCAGGGTTCCTCGAAGCTTGAAAAAGCAGAAATCCTACAGATGACCGTGGACCACCTCAAACTTCTGCATGCCATGGGAGGGAAAGGTAAGAGCTCTGAGTTTGATGTTATTTAGAAAATAATTTATTTCTGTATTATGTCTGTCGAGTATGGGTGATATGATGCATCACAACTGTTATAAAAGTACCTAAAACCTTGTGTAGAGTAGACAAATTATACCGTCAGAAAGGAAAGTGTCCTCCTGGAAAGAACAAACTCCCTCAGGAGTTGAGTCAGTATGTTTTTGTTGCTACACTGCAAAAACGAAAATCTGTGTGGGTCATTACCTCTTATTCTTAGTAAGAGAAAAAAAGGATTTTTGGTCTTGATATGAGCCACATTCACCAGACAAGTCTAGAAAAATGTCTTATTTCAAGATATTTAAAGATAAAAATGAACTCTGAATCACTTGTAACAAGGACAAAAATCTGCCAAGATAGAAAAAAAATTTCTTGTATTGAGACATTATTGTCATTTCAAGAAACTTGATAAGTAATTTTTGCTTTACCCAATTGGCAAGGACTTTTTTTTAACTTGTTACGAGCAATTTACTCATCATTTTTGTCTTTAAATATCTTGAAAAAAGAAATGTATCTGGACTTGTGAGTTGAATGTGGCTCACATCAAGTACAACAAGACATTTTTTTTTACTAAAGCTTTGGCACAAACATTTGCTTGGATATCAGATTTTTTGCATCAGTTTTTACTCAGCGTGTTCAGACAAAACCCCCCAGCCTTTCAACTTTGATATTTAGTAACTAAATTTAAGCCTTTCACTATTTATTCCATTACAATGCTCTTGTTTTACTGCCTTTAACCTCAACCCTTTTAACCTCTGATCATGCTTCAAGTGGGGGGTAAGAATTGAAAGTACTTTTCTTACATTTATTGTGTTGTTTGAATGCATCCAGTGTCTGTTAATCAGCAAATCAATGGTCTGACGTACTAAATTTATTTAGTTAATAAAATGTTTGAAAAGATCATTCTGAATTTACAACTCATTGTAAAAAATAACTTCAAAAATAACCACATTACACAAATCTTTCTTCATCACCATGACATGTAGCCTAGCTGTACTTCCTCCAGAACATCACGTGGCAGCTGTAAAAGATGCATCATAGTGCACCATGGGAAATGTATCTAATTTGTTTTTATGGATCACAAAGAGGAGGTGTAAATAAGAGAGGACAGGCACAGGTACAAGCAGGTAACCCTAATATGTAAACTAAACTCAGGGGTTAACTTCAGAGTTTTCTATACCAAATGCCAGCCTGCTTGAAGTCCTTGAAAGATATAAAAGCCAATTCAAACAGCCTACTTCTCTGTGCACTGCAAAAACTGAAATTGCAGCAAATTTTTATGTCTTCTTTTTAGTAAAATATGTCTTTTTAGTCTTAATATGAGCCATATTTAGTGAAACAGTCCAGAAAAATGTGCTGTTTCAAGTTATTGAAAAACAAAAATGATGTCTGAATTGCTTGTAACAAGTCTAAAAATCTGCCAAAGGGGTAAGAAAAAAAAGATTTCTTGTTTTAATACATTATTGTACTGTAAAGGAACCTGACCAGTAAATTCTTCTCACCCTATTGGCAGATTTTCACTCATTATAAGCAATTCAGACATCATTATTGTCTTTAAATATCTCGAAATGAGACATTTTTATTGGTTTATTAGATGAATGTGGCTCATATCAAGAATAGAAAGACAGTTCTGAGTAAAATTAAGATAAACACTTACTTAAATTTCAGTTTTTGCAGTGTGAGTACTGAGAACCTTAGCTCATTTTCTCTCTCTCTCTCTCAGGTTACTTTGATGCGAGGGCTCTGGCAGTGGACTACAGGACCCTTGGTTTCAGAGAGTGTGTAGGGGAGGTGGTGCGGTATCTCAGCTCCCTTGATGGGGACTCTCCAGACCCCATAGGAGCCCGCCTGGTCTCACACCTTTCTCACTGTGCGAGTGAGCTGGACCCTCTTCTCCTGCAGTCCCCTCCAACCTCCACCCTGCCCTTCCCTCCTTGGGCGTGGTCGTCCTTCCCTCAAATCTCTGCTGCCTCACCGGTATCTCCCTCGCCTGCTTTCTCTGCCGGGCGCAGGGATCTAGCTCTGCTCGGGAGCTACCCGTCACCCACCTCCCTCCGCCTCACCCCTCTGGCCGGCTGCCAGCAGGGTGCACCGCCGCTACTCGCACCCACAGCCCTGGCCACAGTCCACAGGGTGCCCTCCCTGGCAGCATCAACAGTCCTGGCTCCCTCCAGACCCACCCAGCCCTCTCCTCACAGCGCCACCAGGGCCTCGCCTCTTCCTATTCCTGCCCCTTCTTCCTCCTCCTCCTCCTCTTCTGCAACCTCCTCCTCTTCTACTTCATCATCCTCTGCCTCTCTGCAAGTCTCCTTCAGACCTTTTGCACCTCTGGGGTCTCCCACATCACAGCGCAGAGGCTTGAGCGGATCGTCCAAGTCCGGCCAGGGATGGGGGACTGAGATCGGAGCTTTCTGAGAGTGAACTTGTCTTTTATTTCCCTCTTTACTCTGAACTCTGTAGAGTGGACATGGAGCGCCTGTGTGCACTGTGTAGCAAATATGATACCTTTGGAGAAAAAGTTTGAATCTCTGATGATGTCTCTGCTTTTTGAGGGACTCTAAAAGCCATAACAGACTGTGCGTGAAGTATCAAATATTCACAATCAATCATGTATAATGGAAACATAAAGGAAAGTGGGGGGTTAAGATAAAAAAATCACATCCATGATTTTTTTTGATACGTACATAGCATCAACAGAGCCATATACAAGCCTCAGCACATGGATGTTGAGTTATTACTGATCTTTAACTGTGAGTTATTTTTTCAACAGTATACATTTGATTTCATTTTCTGATTTTGAAGAATGTTTTAAATCCTCTATAAAGACAAAGTGCCTTGACCTTCTTTCTGTTTTTCTGTTTTTCTTTTTGAGCAGATAGAAGAAGAATGTGCTTACAGCCAACGCTTTGTGCTTTGAATCCAAAGGCAGCTGAATGTTTAAAGCTACACGTATTATCCATGTTAGTCATGTCTGCAAACACTGCTCACATGTTCCCCAGCCGTAACCCCCTCGGTATGAAAGCTGTCTCCACTGATGGCTGATGGGAGCTGTGGTCTTGTGGCTGCAGAGGATAAACATGGTGGGAGCTGGTGATGTTTTTGGGATGCCGCGGCGAGGCAAACAGACCCATCACTTTGCCCTCTAATTGGCGATCCCCTGTAATTAACTTTAGCCTCATATCAGTCCATGTATCTTCCTCTCCTCTGCTGTCTCTCTGCCATTCTTTCTCTCCAATCTTGTGGTACACCAGCGGATATCTTCTCTCCCTGTTTGTCTGCGCCACTGTCTCCTCAACAATAGACAGCCAGTGAAGACGAGGGCGAGAGGGAGGGATGAAGAGGCTGAGCGAGGGAAAAACAAAGAAGAAAAGATCTGAAGGGTTGTGGTTTGGTGACTGATTCGGCGTAGACGTTCAATAACAGGCTGGGAAGGAGGCAGGAGACAGGGTTAAGGGGAGATGAGAGGGACTGTGAAGGTTTAAAAGGACGGGAAGAGACGAGTGTGAATCAGTGAGAGCGGGCCAACAGGGCGCAGGTATTAACCCCCCTAACCACAATGAATGACAGTTGCATCGAGCTGTTTCTCAACATCAGCTTGACTGTGCCGCACTTCACCAAAACAGCTCAGTGGGGATGAGAGAGGAGAGAAGAGCTTGTGTGTGTTTACTGCAGAGAACGCTTTGATCTACTTCAGGATGCAATGTCTGTGGTCTGTGGTCCAAAAATGTGTGTGTTCCGCAAAGTGCATATTGTTTATTCGAGTGAGTGCGCTTGTGTGTTGCCTAAGCCAGCCTGATGTGCTCACTGTCCTGTGTTTTTGTGAGTGTGTGAGTGTTTTGTTTATGTCTTGTGTGAGTGTGTGCGTGTAATGTGAGTCTTCTGGGCTGGCGTCAGGACTGAACCGCGGTGGCGGCGTGGCTCTCGTGCGAGGCCGGCCGGCGGTCGGACGGACGGTATGGTGGTGGAATGTTTGTGGAGGGTGCATGTGTACAGACACACACACACACACTCAGACAACACTGACACACACACAGGCTGGCTGACTGGCTGGCACTATTCTAGCCTCTGAGCAGCGGAGCCAGAGTCACCACCACAGCTTCCAGGAAGGACAACCACAGTCACACTGCTCTGTGTTTCCCACGGGGGAGGGGAGGCTGGAGGGAGGAGAGAGGAAGGCGGGAAGGGAGCGATGGAGAAAGAAGGAGGGAAGTGAGAGTGTGTTGGCCAGTGTTTATTTGGGGTAAGTGTGCATGGAATAGGCAGCCATTGTGGTTCAAGCTGAGAGAGGAAGAGGAGGGTTCAATACACAGGAAGGAGGCGGACACCAGAGAGAAGAGAAAACAAGAGTTGAGAGATTTTTGCTGACTTTTCACTGCATTACATCAGAGCATTTTACTTTTCTGTCTCCATCTGTGTGTGTGTGTGTGTGTGTGGGTGTGTTTCATAACAAATCAGGACTTTATTGTGAGAACACACCTACAATATCAGGACACTTGAAAAAAACGAAGACACTTTGAGGTCCTTCTTTCAAGAAGTTCTATAACATTGTAAGTGTACCTCCCTTGATCCTAGACAAGCACCCCAAGTATATTTATGATCTGATTATTTCAAGTATTCTGCAGCATTCAAAGTTCCGTCAGCATACCACCCGACTGTAATACTCAAATGTCCTCATATATCCTCACCTATGACATTGAGCGTGTGTGTGTGTGTGTGTGTGTGTGTGTGTGTGTGTATCATATTTGCTCATCTTTGAGGACAAAAAGTTAAAATTAAAGCCACAGTGTGGAACTTTTGGTTCATCATGAATTTGGCGCTCCCTGTAGACAAAAGAGCACATCTTGTCTATCTGCTAATTACATAAAAATGAAAATGAAATCATTAAATATATATATATATATATATATATAAACTTTCCAAAATTATTGAAATAAAAATGTGATAAAGATTACACCACTGCAGGGAGCTATTTATATGTTTTGTAACTTTTGTACAACCTACCATGCAACTGCTGCTTTAAAAAATAACTGAATGAAAAAGTTTGCTTTATGCAAAGGGTTTTATTTGATTTCCAATTCATATAGCTGTGTCTCCATTCCAGTATGTAATTTGCTGAAAAGTAGTTGTGTGTGAAATTGGTACATAGAAGCTTTGACAATTGGAGAATCTTTTAACTTGTAGATTTGCCACAACTTATACCGCGAGACCAGATCCACACCCTGCACCTTAGTTTTCATAAAAATACAACTCTCTGATTATTGAAACTCATGGTGCTTTATTAGCTGGACAAAGAAAGAAATATGAAAGTGTCTCTTTAATATAAATTTATCAAATCAAAGGATCAATCAAAACAATATTCATAAGATAATGTTAAAAAAAAAATCTACCTGGACATTAATAGAAGTGAATTTATCTCACTGCTGAATGTTCATAATAGACTAATGATAAAATTATTGTTCTGTCACAGTAAAGGCCTATATTCTGATTTCATAACAACACAACTTCACTTTCATTTTTTGGTTCAGTGCCTGTTACACAGTTCCTGAGGGAGAATCCAGACACCGCATTGGCCAGCTTGAAAACTTTTTGGGGGGCAGGCATGGTGATTATGCGCTTCAGGTAACATATTCTCCTGGAAAACAAAATACACAGCAGAAAGTTTTAACAGATGCATAGTGTGTTTTACACTGAGAATGCAACTTTTTTAAAGAAAACAATCATTAGAACAACATTTGAGGAGTACCATTGCATGGCTATTGAGATACCTAATCACAATGTTGGTAGTTTTTGATATTTTGTACCTGAGACTTGTCCAATTAAAACTGTCAGTAACGTAGGTAAAAAACTGGCAGAAGGGATCCTCAGTGCAAGCTCTTTGACATGCCTCTGCACCATCAGCCATCAAGTTACTGAGGTCAGAGCCCCAGAAATCCACCCCTGTGAAGGTGCTCTTTGCCCAGTCTGTTTGCAGGAAAAGAAAAAAAAAAGTCTGATTTACTGTTTGGAATCTGTTCCAGGTCTTGTTTACACTGGAATGTCATACAGAAGTAGGAAATGGTTATGCTTCACTCTTTAACATGGAATTTGCATTTTTGTCATGATCTTTGTCAAATGGTTTGAAGGATGACGTATTCTTCAAGTGAGTTTTATTGCAGATTTGCCAATTATTAGCAAGGAATGCATTCAAACAAAGATTATCTTTAGTGAAAGCAAAGGGAACATTTTACATTTTGGATAGTACCATTCCCATGTAAAACAGCGCCTTACATTTAATTACAGGTACATACTGTTGTCTGGTTGACAGGTGCTCCCAGGTATCCCAGATGTGAATCCATCTCTGGCTCCTAACACTATCTCATCTGGATTGTTCTTCAGGTAACACATAAAGTCATCACTTGAAACACATTAAAGACAAAGATAGGGTGAATGTGAAGTATTACTGTTTTAAAGTACTTCACAATCATGAACAAAGATTCGGAGGGAATTCAGGAAAATAAAACTGCAGCCGACAACTACTCGTTCCATCTCAAAGTCTGATTCACAAAGCTATTTATCAATAATTTGTCCTTGTAGGAATCGAGGTTGAAATGCCTAATAATGTGCTTTCATTTTAGCACATTAACATTCACTACTACAACTGAGTGAGTGCCATGACTGAAATACAGAATGACCCACCTTGTATGAACAAAGTAGGTGCACTGTGGATGAGCTGTGCACAGAGCATGGCAGTGTTCAGGAGAAGCAGCGAGCAGGTTCTCTGTGTGGTTTCCAAGGATCTCTGAATTTCTGAATAACCTCACCTGACATTCTGTAAAAGCATAAACAAAACAGTAAATACCCCATAGCCTCCAGGATGCCCCCCACCCCCACCCCCTAAATAAATAAATGAATAAATAAATAAACAATCACTATATGTTTCTGTACTTGTGTCGGGTTGTGAATTGACGACTTTAAGGGAGAATCCTGACACTAAATCTGCCACTTTCTTTATCCAAGGACTCCTTGGCACAGTCCAGCTGAATTTAAGATGGCACTTGTATCTACAAAATCAAAAGATTACATTTAATTTATAGGATTTGGTAAGTCATTACTCAGCTTATCAGATAGGCTCACATCCTTTACTTCATCTCTGCTTACCTGTAATTTGCTGATTCAAAGCTCCCATTGAAAAAAGTGAAGAACTGACAGTGTGGATCATTAGTGCAGACTCTTTGACAACCTTTATAGTCAGATGTAAACAAGGTCTTGTAATCTCCTCCAAAGAAGTCCACACCATCGTACACCTGAGACAGACACGGCTCTGAGAGGCAAACAGAATCAGGGAGAGAGTCAGTACAAACTGCTTTGTATCCACTTTTTGAAATTGTTTCAAACTTACGTGGGCCCAGGTGACAGTTTTTGAGAGAAAACCCAGAGGTGACTCCCATCAGTGTAGATTGAGTTCTGAACCCTGACTTGAGGTAGCAGTGGAAGTGCCTGACAATTGAAGAAGCAGCAGTCAGAAAGTTGACAATGCTGGTAGGCAAAGTCTTCAGATTTTGGATGTGAAGAACAAACCATTCATACCAACATAGACCCATATTATAAGCTTTGAATCTCAAATCTAAGTATGTAAGTGCAGGCTTTAAACAGAAACAAGCCAGATGCATTTGAAAGCCTAGAGGCAGCACAGATGGTCATAGTCATGGACTACGCCGGGTACGCACAGAGCACCAAGTATTATTTACTTATCAATCTCTATATGGGGTAGTATAATTATTGACGTGCATCAGACCAAGAGTACACTTAAAATGCTGACTGCTGTCACTACTTGTCATATCTGTTGTGGTTGAGTTTCATTACCGATGAAATCAAGTTTCTTTTACTTGTGACTCACCTGTCCACATTCATGGAGTCTGGCTGTACAAAGGTAAAGAACCTGCAGGAAGGGTGCTGGGTGCACAGCTGTTGACAATGAATAACATCGGGAGAGTAGACTGAATTTAATTCCATCCCAAGGAATTCCTCATTCTCCTGGAGCTCAGGGTCACATACTTAAGACACAGAAAAACAAACACATGCATTAAGACATATCTCAACAAGTTGTAACGAATTATCATTAAAAACATTTCAGCGACTACATAGCGTCGACCTAATTCCCCTTGTTTTTATGTTACCTCGGCTCATGGAGAGGTCCCAGAAGAGGAGCAGACCAAATAAGATTAACTGGGCTTTCATATTCTTCCTTTTAGAGCCAGTACAGATTAATCAAGTGCAACATAAGTCAAAAAAGTAAGTCTACTGCTGCAAATAATACAGAAACGTATTTTTTTTCAGCCCCTGTACTTGTACCCCTGACTGTTTGTTGACTGATTTGGCAATACGTTGGCATCAAGCCTTGCACAGCGATGACAGAAAGGTTCACAGGAAGAGGTTTCAAAAAACAAAGACTGAGCATGCTAATGATTTTTTTCTTTTTCAGTTTCCCCTGGGTGTGACATGCTGTTTTAAATGTATGTAGCTTTAACAACCTGCTACTGTGAACTATTTGAAGGTAACACACTAAGGTTATTGGTAATCTCATATTCACACACAAAGCCCAGGACCCAGGACAGAGGGAAAAGACTCTTGTGGTATCACAACATGTTTACTGACCTCTGCTGTTGAAACTGCACAAGTACAGAGTTCAAGGATGAACTGAAGAGACAAAAGGGAAGTCACCTCATACTATTTATCTAGAAAATTATAAGAATCATATTAATTTCCTCAAAGGTAACCCTAATAGTCATATTTATTACACAGCAGTGAGTATGGAAACTGTAGAGCTTTGTGAAAATCTCAATGCAGTCTCTTTCCCTTGTGCCTTTAGAATTTATTTACATAGTAAACAACACAGATGGTTGCTCTGTGTTGTTTACCCGCTAAACACATTTCATACGGAGGGAAGTTTAATCATTCCTAGTCAAAAATGAACGATTATTTGATTTTAAATGGCAATGGTTTATTTTAAAATCAAGATGAGAGTTTTATATATTTTATCATACAATAAAATTGCACAGCAACAAAAAAATGGATAGAAGTACCTAAAACTAAAATTAAATTTAAGAAAAAAAAAAAACACTTTCATAGATAACTTTTATATAGCGTGCATTCAATGTTCTGGTTTTACCCTCAGCTCTAGTCACTTTTGTGATCCCAATGTTACCGTAGTAACACACACACACACATATATATATATATACACTTTTCAACGCTTGTTCTGGCACCTGGTTTCATAAAAACACATTCTATGACTTTTTTTTTCTATAGAAGATGGTTAATTGTAGCTGTTGATAAATATTTTAAAACCTCTGAATATTTTTTGTCATGTGATGAACTTTAGAAAAGCATCTATAACATATTTACTTTACCAGAAGGTTTTCCAATTTTAAATTTAACTTTTTATTTCTGTGATGCAAAATTGAGGCACTGAAAAATAAGTTAGTGTTAAACTTTTGTCTGAATTTTGTTACACTGAGCTCTTTCAAAGGAGGTTGATATTCAACCATGTGAAAACTCTCAAACTGATTCAGCAAGCTGGAAGTAAACAGGAGTCTGATTGGTTTCTTATTCTTTTATTTTGACATCTTTTTGTGTGGGGCTGAACAGTGGTGCAGTGGTTGGCGCTGTCTCCTCACATCCAGAAGGTTCCTGCTTCAATTCCCTGGCCAGACAGGTGCATTTCTGTTTTCCCTGTGCATGCTTGGGTTCTCTCACCTCCACCATCCAAAGAATTGCCCATTGGGTCATTTAGTGACCAGTGTACTCCCAGTAAAGCCGTTCTAGGGGGGAGAAAGAATGGGCAATGATGGATCAGTGGAACTGTCTGTTCGAGTTACCAATTCACAGTCCCTCAGTGTGAACCCAGACACAACATTGTTCAGTTTGGTGACTTTAGGAGGAGAGGGCAGGGTGATGACAGACTTCAGATAGCAGCGGCGCCTGGAATGAAAAAAACACAACAGCTTTAATCAACACAACAAATGCAGCTTTTATGAAATACTAACTTAAGTCCGCAACAGCCTTAGGATGATTATTGTAAGAGTTTGGTGGTTTTTTAAATACTTGAAGCAAATGCAGGAGAAACAATCCAGCAAAATGTGCATCCAGTTTTCCTTGTAGCTTGAATCAACATCAGAGAAATAAAATGGACCTAAAATATGGATCCCAATAAATAGCCCTCTGTACGCCTTCTGATTGTCTTTAATCTTTATAAAGTTTCAGTTAATTTTCAGTAGTTTGTGCTAACTGACTTGAATCCATCAAAGAAACTGCACCTGTAGTTGCTGTCATGAAAGGTTGAATTGACGTAGCTGTAGAACTGGCAGTTTGCGTCCTCAGAGCAGGTCTTAAGACACGTCTCAGCATCATCCATCAGCTCATAACGAATATCAGAACCCAGGAAATCAACTCCCACTAGAGGAACCTTTGCCCAGTCTGTTTTCAGAGAAGAACACAAATAAACTGAGAACATATAATAACAATACCTGTGTTTTGTTTGAGTGAGTTTAGTTTGAATTTTAAAGAAATCTGAAAAGAAAATTGTTGCCTGAAATGTAGGGATGGAAAAAGTAAGAGGAAAGGGACAATGACAACGTCCATCAAATGCATAAAGAATTAATATTTTTTATGGTACAAAATACCAAACAAACTAACGAGTGAAATTTCACTGTTCAACCTGTTGTTGGTGAGTGACCTCAATAATTCAGCTGTCAGAAAATGAGCAAATGTATTGGACCACATTGTTTACACGTATCATAAACGTACAGAATAAATACAGAAACATTGATAGAGAAGAAAAATATACAAAGTAATGTTATTGAGTTGGTTATTTGACATACCAACAGTATTTTATATCTGTGGCAGACCACACACTGCTTCTTTTTTCAGACAGTTGTGATGCCTCTCAGGGACACTCACCCATATTCTGGTTACAGAAACGTTCTGGTATCCCTGATGTGACTCCAGCTCTGGCCCTGAGCACCATTTCATTTGGGTTATTCTTCAGGTTACAAGAGAAGTTTTCACTGTGGAGAGAGAGAAAGGGAAAAAAATGAACCCCCTTCTTTTCAGGAGGAGAGGCAGGAGCTAAGATCGATAACACACTTTTGCTGGAGATCAGTGGGAGACTAAAAAAAATAAGGAGGGCCTAAATAACAAGGTAATTTAACTAAAAGAAACCTGAAGTTCAGAAAAACTGAAATCATCAAGAAAATACTCTTCAACAAAAATATTGTGTTGGTTTTCAAAACTGTCCCCTACTTATTTCGCATGAACATAGCATGACTGTTCTCTTGGGTCTATATTTTAAACTGCTGTACTGGTTTCCACTATGGGAAAGCAGAAACAAAGCGGAGAGAAAAACTGCTTCTGTTTGATCAACTTATGGTTTCATAAAGCTCAAAAAGCTATAAATTGACTTAAATAACTTTTTTGTAGAAATGATCGGTTACCTGTAAAATGTGTATCACCTCTATGAGACTGAAAGTGACTAGAATGTCTGGAGTTATTTTCACATCATAGAGCATCAAACAATAGTGTTATAATATTGCAGTTGTACTGGCAACTTGTCCCAGTGGGTGGCAGTAATGCACGTAAAACTGAGCGCCACCCATAAGACGTACAGAATATGTCAACCACCATAAACAGGGAAAGAAGACCAACAGTATTTGTGCTGTGCATTGTAGGAAACAGCACATAGAGTAGACTGGCTAATGCAAATTAATTATGAAAAAGAGAGAATAAATAGGGATTTTAAAAAATGATAAAAAAAGACGAGATCACATGAAAGAAAATTTAGAGAGTTGAGTTTTAAGAAGTGATTTAAAAGTGCAAAGGAATCTTCAGTCTCCTGGGGCAAATTGATATTAGGTCAAAAGACCCTGATGGAAACAGCTATGTCACTTTTAGTCTTGAGACACGATTCTGGGATGACCTGGAAGGGGGTCTACCGCTTTGTAATGTTGCTTGAAGCCAGACCCACACATGGGTCAAAGGGAGTCATTCAGATCTTAAAATCAACTCAGAGACAAATCAGGGACTAACGTTGTGAGGCAACAACAGGGATAACATGGTGTTGTCAACCAGTAAGCAGGACAGCTGAGCACCTTTGGATTGCTGCAGATTTTGCTCTTTTCTAACTACTACATATTATATTTTGGCCTCACGAGTACAGACTGCTGGTATAGTGAACAGTTTTAAACACAGCCATGGGTTTCAGGGGATGTCTGTGGTAGAAAAGACCTGCTCAGTATCAAAGGCCATGAACACATTACCTGTCGAAGGTGAAGAAGGTGCAGGATGGATGTGCGGAGCATAACGCCTGACACTGTTCAGCATAGCCAGCAGGCACCGTCAGGAGGTTGTTTCCTGGGATGGCCGTGTTGAGAAATAATTTTCCCTCACATTCTGCAGAAAACATGGGTAAAAACATGAGACAGTGAAAGCATTTGCTTTTATATCTGACAGAGGTGTGTCAAGATATTTTAGGCCGGAGGACTCAGCAGGGACACCTATGTACACAGGAGTGAGTTTGCTCTTTATGAATTCACACGAATGGTTTGACAGCATTGTTTCCATTGATCAGACTTACTTCAACGACTCACAATAAATCATTTTTGAAGTGTTTCATTGATTGTTTTTACAAACCATGACCCTGACCCTGACACACCCCTGGTCTTAACTCTTATGTTTTGAGGTCTCTCTGTGTACCTGTTTCAAAGACTTGACCCAGCGCAATTCCTGTGGGAAATCCAGAAACAACACCAGCCTGGGCATTGACCTTTGGTGGTCGAGGTATTGGCCAGCTGAATTTTAAGTGGCACTTGTATCTGATACAGAACAAGAAATAACATCATTGGTCACACACAAATTTTGACAATGTGTAAAAATGTTATTTTTGAACACTGTGGTATTGTTGTATCCTGTTTGTGTGCCAGCTTTGTGCATTAAACCATTCTACGACAAGAGGGATAACAATGATGGGATGATTACGAAGCACTAAAGTGAGGGAAACAATATGAAGGCCTGATCTGATTTTTTAAAATTTATTTATTTGGTGTTTGCAATTGACTAAGATCTGTTTGTATAGATTTTAAAATGTTTTTGTTGGACATTTGTTGCTAAAAATATTACACAATGTTTTTAACTGCATTCAGCATCATGTTGTGGGTGGTACCTGATATTTTCTGGTGTGAAGACATCATTGACAAAAGTGAAGAACTGACAGGAGGGGTCCTGTGTGCAGGCTCTCTGACAGCCCTCATAGTCAGCTGTGAAAAACATCCTGTAGTCTGCGCCGAAGAAGTCCACATTTTGGTACACATGAGACAGACAGGGCTCTAGTGGACAGACGGGATAACAAATGAGTGGATTGTGAACTTTTACCATCGACAACACTTTGAGTGATAGAGTTTTGTTATTGGACGCTTTGTGTACTTGATTCTGGTCTGCATGATTTCAGAGAAAAGCCTGAAGTGACGCCGAGCAGTGGTTCGCGCTTGTTGGGCTGTCCAGAGGAGGTGTGCTTCAGATAACAGTAGAAGTGCCTGCAGGGAGATGAACACTCTTTTATCCGTCAATGCAACCAACCACAAGTAATAAAATTAAGTAAAGTATACCAGCCCTGAGAAACACTTTTAAAAGTGTCCTGTACCTTGTATCTCTGGTCCAGTCTGGGCGAACAAAGGTGAAAAATTGACAGGAGGGGTGCTGGGTGCAAAGGTGCTGACAGTGCTCGGCATCAGGTGAGAAAAGGACTTCTACATCTGATCCTGGGAAATCCTCATTCTCCAGAAACTCTGCGCTACAGTCTGTTTAAAAAAAAAATGACAGATGGATGTCCAAGTAGCCGGACACATTAGTATAACATTAAGTTGTGTATGTCATGTTACCTTGACTGAAGCAGAGAGTGCACACTGAGAGCAGAGCAAGCAAACTCAAATAGACTTTCATCTTCGCAGCTTTGGTGGCGCTGAGATAAAAAGCTTCCTGATGCACGTGAGCAGAGATGAAGTCCTCCTGTCTCTGCAGGCTGGCTCAAAGATTGACTCTAAAACTGTGAATTTGTCGGTCTGATCTATTTGTCCAGCTTGTTGTTGACACATAAACTGATTGGCTCTCCACAAACTCTGTACAGAAGCCATGACGTTACAAAAAAAAAAAAAAACACTTTTGCTGGAAATAATACCTTAATTCATGTATTAAACCTGCAGTTGAGCCAACAATGACGAATGAGGGGCTAGGTCTGTTTACATTTCATACTTTCTCTATTTTGACACTTAGACTTTGGTGCTTATCACCATCATCCTACACAGCTTTTATTTAGCATTTTTAAAACAATAACTATATTTTAGCCTTAAAGATGTGATTTGATTGAAGGGCTTTGGTATACTGGTAGATAAGCCATTACAAAAACGTAAAATTTATTTTGATATAATAATAAATTTGTTGTGTACTGTATTCAGTAAAAATTGATGGGACAATAAGAGAAAGAAAAGTAAAAGTATATAGCCTAGCTCATGATAACATTATTTAACATCTCAAATTTAACTTTATATAACAGCTGTGGTGTAAAATTACTTTAAAGTACAAAGATTAGTGATAGAGTTAGTTAATGAACAATAATGTGTAAGGCCAAATGGTTGTATCAGAGTCCAGATAAAAGTCAATATCTGGATGTTTAATCCCCAAGTCCATGTTTTTTCCTGTTTTCTCCCACACTGTGTCTTTGCTGTGCTTATCCATCTATCACAAGTTTTATTTTTTTTAAATGATGTTGAGAATCATTTCCTAATATTCATGTCATACTTTTCACCCTCAAAAATCAGCTTTGTCTGCATGTTACTTAAGTTTGTAGCATTAAAGGGTGATGTATGTTGCATTTGGGTCGTGTGTAGAAAACCTTTTAAGTCCAAAAGCCTCATCCACAATGTGTTTGACACTGTTTTAAAAGAGTCTTATTACATTCTTATCAGAAAATATTTGACAATCCTGAGTTTGTGTCCTGTATGCAGTGTGTAATAACCTGCTGGTCAAACTGAGTGACAGGTTCAAAGAGCAGCATAAGGACTCAGAAACGTTGCAGGTGAATGACATCTGCTGTCAAAACTGTGGAGAGCCTGAAATAAGGTAGAAGGTAAATGCAGAGACAAACTTCAAAATGATTTCAGAAGAGTTTTTGAATGCATGAAGTGAAATATCTTTGTTTTGTGACCTTGTGGCATATCTGATTCAAAGTGAGCTAAAGAGGACTGTAGCTGGTCTTAATAAAACACTCAGAGTTGAAAGTTCACTTTTATTGCCTTTGCAGCATATAAAATATCTTTTGCAGTGCCAGTTACAAGTAAATTTTGTTTCTCAGTCAGTTTTTAAAATTCACAAAGCCAGAGTAGTGCAAAGAAAGGAGTGGTTACAGAAAACACATCAGGAGTAGGTCCAGTGTGTCAGCTGACTGCTGCTGGGATCTTAGATGGTCTTCAGGAGGTCCCCCCCTGGAGTTTCCAACCAGGTAGGAGGCCATGTAGTTTTGACACTGGGTCTTTCTTTGACGCAGTCATAGTAAGCTGCCAGTTTGGGGTAACGCTCACGACACAGCCTGTAGAGAAGAGAAAAGTTGGCATGAAGCCCATGTTATCTTTCTCCTGCTCCTTATGTGAATTTATCATTCAGAGCAGTTCAGTAATTCTCATGGACACATACCCAAAGCGGAAGACATAAGCAATGGCTGGGAAAACCATCACATCAGCCATGGAGAACGCCTTTCCTGCCAGATAACAGCAGGAACTCTTTGCATCACATTGCTGAAAATCAAAACACTCATTAAGTAAATGCTACAAATGTTTACCTCATAAAAAACTAACATTGATGCTGTGACAGATAGTCTGGAATGAGTAAACCTCATTTTACAGTAAGTACATGTGTCAGTTCTGAAATACATGTATGAATTTGACCAAAGGTTTGATACCAGTCTCACATCTGAAGAAGTCCATTTCCATGAGTTAAACGTATAAAAACAAAAAAAAAACTGGCTTTGTTGAATTTTTTTCCCATATTGAAAAAATGGTTTTACGATCTCTTATATTTCACTTTTTCAACATTTTATCTCAAAATAGTCTGTTTTGTCTCAAACTTCAATTTGGTTATTTAAAAATTTTGATGATTTCTTTCAAATTTCTTGACTCATCATAATTTTGACTTTTTCTCTAAAAATGTTCAGGTTAAATTATCTCATAGTTCTGATTTTTTTTATCCCAAAATTTTGACTTCATTATCATACATTTTTCACCTAACTGCCTGACAATTTTGACAATTTATCTAAAAAATGTTACTTTTTCTCCAAAATTTCACTTAATGAAGGCAAAATAAAAGAAAAATCTCAACACAGTCTAGTTTTTTTTTTTTAATGTAGGAAAGGGACTTCCATACACATACATTGTTTTGTAATAATTTGTGATCATATAACCTTTTTTTCTAAAAAAGAAACCAGAGACTCCTTTAGTAAAGTGAAGTTAATCATTACAAGCAGCACATTACCTCATGCCAATAGTTTCAGACGTTAGAGATAACCACAGAGAATAAGTTGATCTTTATGCTGATGATGATGCTGTATTTGGAAGGGCAATTAGTTTTGATTCCAGTAATGTCTATGATTAAAAAAAATCTTTAAAAATCCCTTCATGAGATGGCTGATGTGAAAATAGTTACTTTAGATGATATTGGTTTTGTGCTGCAGTATCTCTCGGCTGAGTGCATTTTTTAGTTTAATCACAAGCGGTGGACTGATCAGTTCATGCTGCTCCCCAAATGTTGCCAGTGTCTATACTGAGACTTGTACTGATTGTAAAATATATGAGAGGGGTAGAGATTTTGTGGTCTTATGACTTGACAGAGTGTATTTGTAGTGGCTGGTATGTCATGATGTGTGAATGTACCTTTTCAATGTATCCTTCCCACAGCTTCAGCTCAGCAGTGAGGGCCTCTCTGTTTCTCTGGATGGCAGAGTCATGTCTCTCTCCTTCAGGGACGAAATAGTTGTAGTAGATAACTTTGGCTGAAAGAGAACAGAGACACGCTCAGTCAGGACGGCTAATTGAGGTTTCAGAGAATTATCAGTGAAATCTATCCAAACATTTTAGAACACCCACTCCCACATTATGCCTGGCTAAACGCTTTCATTTCCTCTGCAGCTGAGGGTTGGGCAGGGACAAAGATTATGCAACATTACTTGCAAACAGGGCAGCATAAGAGGCACAATAGTTTTCTTACATTTAGCTAGGTTTTTGTTTGCTGTGCAGTGAAGAAGCTCTCTTTCTCCCTCTCTCTTATTTGGCATCTTCACCGTACCTCATGACTCAAAATTTGCTGCAGGATTGCCTTAGCATGTGATCTTTAGTGGGATTAACTTGTGACCTCTCAGCATTGCTACCTGTCTCAGGGGTGACCGTGCATAGTTCTGTGGCTTTGTGATGTGAATGCACAGCTCACTTCTGCATGGCATCTGTGTTTTTGAAAGACTGTTCAAGCTGAGCTCTCAACGGAGACTGACTGGAGACTTAAGGTCCCTGAAGTTGAAAGAGGGGAGAGTGGTGTGTGATGGTGCCAAGAGCTACATGATCCCTGAGGAAGACCATGAAGTGGTGAAAACATTGCGTAAGTCATAAAGGTACCGCTACAAAAAGCTTTCACCGTGATAAATAAGTAAATGTAGGGATAGGGAAAACTTAATGTCAACAGTGTTGTGTTCAAGGGTTTCACATACCCATTTTTTCAGAAAGTGTGAGCCCTTCAAACATGCGCTGGTACATCATGGCCTCCTCTCTGGAGCATTCGGGTATCAGTTTGTTCCCCTGGCTCTTGAAGCGGCTCTGTTGTAGGAGACATGAAAAGAGCAAATATTATGAGCAGCAGCATGAAGCTCCGGTTTCTGTTGTTCTGCAGTGTAGTGTGTCAGACGGGGTATTGTTTAACTCAGAGCACATGCAGCCTGCCCAGTTATTAACTCTTTAGAGCTAGACAGAGGGATAAAGTTTCAACATGGGACACGTTCTCACCTCCAGGTACAGGCAGGCTCCGTAGGACTCATTCAGAACCCTATCTCCATGTTTGAAGGCGGGAAGCTTTGAAGAGGAAGGAGCAAATAAAACGTGTTAGTTGCAGCAGACACCCCTCTCATTCAAAGTTCAAGTTTAAAATGAACTCACTTGTCCCCTTGGATTCATGGCCATCACTTCTGCAGACTTGTGCTCCTGTTTCTCAAAGGAGAGCAGTTTCTGGTTGTATCCCTGCAGCCCCTTCTCCTCCAGGGCGATCATCACCCTCCAGCAGGGGGGAGAGCCGGAGCCCCACAGTAGAGTCATGTCCTTCTGGGCCATGATTTCAGAGAAAGATCTGCTGCAACTGACAGCTGCTGAAGTAGTGAATAGGGAAGGAAGTGAAGGCTGAAGCTGGAATGTGAGTGTGTGTGTGTCTGGTTTTATAACAAGCTCTGGCCTCCTACTTCATGATTGGTGGAGGTTAGCACCATCCCATTTTTCTGTTATCAGGGGAGCTCCGGGACTCAAGACAATCCAGATGGTTCACACCCACTCTCAGCACATAACCCAATACCCCCCCTTCTATTTAGTTCACTCATAAATTAAACACCTGCAGGTATCAATAGCTGTATTTAACCCCTCATATATCCCATCTAATTCTGGCCCATATACAATACTACGTTTCAAAGCCAATAACTAGAGAACCATAAGATCAATATCAATATTGTCATATATTATCAATAATGCCTCATTTGAAAGACTAAAATCTCTTGTTTCAGAAAATTCTCAAGATGTGGCCAAAGTCCACATCAAGCTAAATGTAACTGCAACTTTTTTCTCTTTGTTCATTTCTCTTTGTTCATCTCTCTCGCTCTCTCTCTCTCTCTCGCTCTCTCTATATATATATATATATATATATATATAAATCATATTTGAAAATCATAAACTTCAGGATGCTATATGCCAGACATTACACATCTTCCACATTACTTCTACACCTTGTCTTCCACGTCTGGGTGAAATTTGAGTGAGAGAGCTTTTAGTCTCAGGTGACCAAACACCAGGCAGAGTTGTACTCACTGCCCATACTCTTGTTCAACGGCTCCAAAAATAATAAAAAAACAAATAAAAACAATTTTAAAAAATCTCAACATTTTCTTTCCGGTCAACTTTGCTCTTTTTCTGAAAAGATTCACCAAAAATCATGAAATTTTGACTCTCAGCTATAGTTTGTAGCTCTCCTGTTGCATACATGAATATGAAAAAAGATGCACGGCAATAGGAAGGTCTCGTCAATGATCTAAATGGTGTGATCAGTATGGTGATTGGCTAACTGTAAAAGTGATTGACATCACTGCTAACAAAAAAAAACCCCAATAGAGACCAATAGACTAATAGAGCAATTGCAGTTGTTGTGATAATTATGCAAGAGGTTCTTTCACGAATCACACATTGACCTCTCCTGCTTTGTGTTGACGCCATTTGATCTCATCAGTTGAACTTAATTAAACAAAAAAGTCTTTAAAAAAGTTCACTACAGTACTTTTTTTCACAGGGCATTAGCTGTCATTATTATTAAGTCCTCATTTCTATTGACATTGTGCAGCTGTAACTATCACTGGCTGCAACATTACAGAAAACACTGACTGACTAATGTATTAATAATCACTATTAACTATGTAAGCGATCTCAACTCCTTGACAGGTAGATTGAGTTATTGCATCAGTGATTGTTTTACTGCTGAGTGTTGGGATCGTATTTCACTATTGAAAAGTCACAATGACTCATCACTTTTCTCTCACCCCTGCACACACAGGGGAAAACAGTTAAGACACAGTCATTCAAATCTGAGTGCTGCAGTTATCATCCAGGAAATAATCTTTGACAGCAAAGACTGACCTCAACAAAAGGCCTCTTTATTCAGGGCAGTCTCTGAGCTGCAGAAGTGCTGCACACTAGGACACTACAGTAATCCAAAACGGAAGTGGAAGTAAACACAGTCATGTCATTGACTTGGTACAGCTTCTAGTCATTGTCTGCTTGTTTAGTTCTTATCTTGGTTTTGGAAAAGATCTGCAGGAGAGCATGTGATTAACTGCAAGATCTTCTTTCTATGAGTTTAGTCAACTTCAAGCCAGAAAGCCTCCCGATTTCTGAAAGTTGTCCAAAATGTTGTGCTCTCTGTAGCTTTCAGGAACATTCTGTGCAGAAAACTGAACAAAAATTTCAGAGTGACACATTTTGAGGTAGGGGATCAAGTTACATTCCAAGTGTTGTCTCTTTATCAGTCATGCCTCCTGTTCTGTTGTGTGTAAGTTTCTTGTGTGTGCACCTGTGTTTATCAGTTTTTTGCTTGACAAGAATGACATAAAACTTTTGTTTACAAAGCGAAGACAGATTGCACTGATGCTTACAATCAAACTGGTTTTCCCACAGGAGTTGGTGGAATTGGAAGATACACAAGTTTCTGCTTGTGGAGCATGACAGACGTTTTTATAAAGCATTGAATGTGTTGGTTTTTCACTGTTTTTTGAACAGAAACATTTTAAATAAAGTTTGCGTAGTGGTTGGATTGAAGGGACCAGTTTAGTTCAAGAAGTTAACTTATGGATGTTAAATATGAGGATGATTTCTGAACTACAAATTGGATCTGAGTGAACAGATCCATGAAAGGTTTCCTTTGTCAAGTTTTGACAGTGCACTTAGTTTGATCCTCCCAACAAAATATTGATTTCACCTCTGATCATCCTTCCATGTGCAGATGAAAGGAAACCTCAAATTCAAGATTTTTGAATGAAAGTCCTGGAGAAGATCTGGTGCCTTCAACAAGAACAGGATTTTACTTTGCACAAAACTTATAATGCTGACCCACTCTGTAAATAGACTTCACTTGTTTGTGTGTTCAGAAAGTGTGGCAAAGATCATGACCATGTCATTGTCCAAACAAGTAGGGCTGTGCTGCTCTGCTGTGGTTTTTAGCTTAAATAAATACAAATAAATTAAGCATAGGTTTCAATACAGGGCATCTAATTTCTGCTAAGTCATGACAACACAGGGTATTTCTGTCACCTTTGTGCAGAGCAAATCATGACGGGTACAATCAGTCAAATAATAAAGCAGCAGGGTCACGTCCTCAAAGACACCACCCTCCTCTTTAATGTGATAATGCTTCACAAGGATTGATCTCAATACTAGTCGTTACACGATCATGAAGTTCAACTGTCTTATTAGATATCAGTGCCTTTGTCAGTGATGTGGGTTTGTATGTTGGATTAAAATAATTACACCACACAGATAAGATGTAGAGATTTGGAGAGAACTGTAGGGTTGGTCTTTGGTTTGAAGGATAACTCAGGTGGCACACCTTCTCAGGGTAAATTACCACGCTGCACACCTGACCAGCTCCAGGACAGGTTATGTTCGAGACAAGTGATCATTTAAAAGTGCATGAGTTTGATCAATTCTGTAAAGTATTCAGGTTACATCAGTCAGGGTCCATTGACACTAGGATGACCAAACATCCTCCTTCTTGGTCATAAAATTATGACCTGGGAGATTTTATAAAATCCCTCCAAAAGTCTGGATTTGTGTCATCTTGTTTGACGGACCATTGATATGTACAATACATTCCTGCACCCAGCTACTGGAATTACTGTGATGCACCAACCTCAGAGTCAAAATAATGAAAAAACAAGTGCAAAATTTTAGATAGAAGGTAAAACTAAAGAGAAAATATTGTCATAATGTGATAAAAAGTCATAATTCTGAGAATACTGAGAAAAAGTTAAGTATTAAGATGTTAAAGGTTAAAATTTTGAGATAAAAAAAGTCATCACTTATGAAAAAAATCAAACTTTTCAGATTACATAGTCAAAGTTCTAAAAAAGTCCAAATTTAAAGATAAAGTCAAACTTTTATATATGAACAAATTTTATATGAAATGAAAATTATGAGAAAAATCAAAATTTCTAGATAAAAAGTAGGAAGTTTGATTTTTCATCTCATCAATTTGATTTTTTAACTCAAATTTTTGACTTATTCTGGGCAAAATAGAAAAGTTTTGCAAAGCCAGTTCTTCATTTTTGTACTCCTAACCAGTGGAAATCTGCATTAAAATACTGTTTATTTTTGCACTGAAGTAAATTTTTACTTCAAACAGAAAAGGAGTGCTTTATAAAACACGTATGGGTCAAGAGGCTACGTTGTCATTTTTGAGCATCTTTGGTATTTTTCAGTATCTCCAAGAGGCTGGGTAGGAGGGTTTTTTTGTTGGGGGTGGGGGAATTAGCACCCTTCAATACATGTTTGCTGTAATAGAAATTATTCAGTCGAACGCATCTGCAATCTTTTGAACTTTAATAACTCAGGTGAAATGACAACTTCACAGACATGTAGAGCTGTAATTTTTTTATGGCTTAGACGTGTTGTCGGCAGTGATTGATGTTAGATGTAAATGCTGTAAACTGGGTTAGAAAAGCTCACTGTGTTATTTCCCTGCAGCCAAGCCTGTTACTGTGCAAACATTACACTCTGCATAGTTGTTAAAGCACATGTTAGTCTACGGATTTTTTTCTGTCAAGATTGAGAAACATTTATCTTTAGGGGAAAAATCAACCAAAGAATCAGGGTTTTCTTGACACAAGTATGAGTATATTCTGCTTTGGCAATAATACTTCACTTCCAATGCACTAATGTTTCAACATCTTCTCCTTTTGAAGTCAGAAAACAAAGGGGTCGTATCTAGTTTCACAAACAGTCAAGGGCAAATATAAAGCAGAAACCAACAAGCCCACAGGCTGACGCGACAGTAAAGTGTTTCTCAGACATCTTTGAGTGTATCTTGTCCCTCGGGGTTCTCCAGCCAGTGAGGAGGCCAGCTTGCTTTAACGCTGGGCCGCTCCTTCAGCATAGCGTGGTATGCTCCCAGTTTGGGGTAACGCTCCGCAGACAGCCTATGGGACAGAAAACATTTGAACCACAATATCACAAAGAACCATACTGCGGAGAGTGATAAAGCTTTCTTTTGCTCACCCATATCGGAAAAGACTGCCAACAGTTGGGAAAACAGTCACATCTGCCAGAGTGAAGGATGGTCCTGCCAGGTAAGTGTTGGGGCCCATCTGGAGAGAAAGAGGTGGGAAATACAACATGATATCAAAATCAATGTTTTGGCTTTAAAGAGGTTTGGAGAACTCTGAATACTGAAAATAACAATGCGTTAGCTTGTTGTGTATGATTAAGAGTTGACAGCTTCAAATGCATGTGAGCATTAGGCACTGTGTTTTGTGTTTGTTGAGTTTTACAGTTGGCTGTACTAAAAATGTTGGTTTTTTTTTTTTTTTTTTTTTTTTTTTTTTTTTTTTTAAGTATAGCCAAAGAAGGCATGAAATCAAATCAAGGTACTTGTCAAAAAAATTAAAGTCATTTTCAAGATTATTTTCAAAGTGTTTTAAAGCATTTATATATCAAACATATTTTGGATTGGGTCACCATGGCATGTACCTGCAAAAAAGTGGGTCATCAGAAAAGAGATTTGGGGGAACACTGCATTAGCTGGTTACTAAGCCACAGATGTCCATAATTTATACAAGCTGTTATTCAGAATGATATGTTTCACGTTTGTTTTTCTTGTATAAACCCTACCTTCTCCAGGTAACCCTCCCACAGCTTGAGCTCAGTAGTTAGAGCCTCCTTGTGTCTCTTCAGAGCTGAGTCATGCCTCTCACCCTCAGGGATGTACCACTCATAATAGATGACTGCACCTAAGAAATACAGGAAAATAAATACACACTAAGCAGGGTAACTACGGACAACAGAGGCACATGATGAAAAATTGTTTTCCATCTTTCATAAGAGGAGCATGCTACTAGATCTTTTCAGTCCACCTCTGGAAAAAAGGCCCCAAAAAAATTGTTAAAATGAATAAATTACACTCCTTGAACTCGAAAGACTTTGAATGTAAAGGATTTTCAGTAACATTAGACTAAAAGTAACTTATTAGAGGAGCCACAAATAGCTAAAAATCTGTTGCAGAGACATTTTTTCAATGTTTTGTCTTACTGAGTTTGTCGTAGAAGGTGACACCCTCAAACATGCGTTGGTACATCAGCGCTTGCTCCTTCTGGCCGTCTGGAATCAGTTTGGTTCCTTGAGACTTGAACTGATTCTGTCATAAAAAGAGACAGCTTGAAAACATTTGTGGATGTAAGAGTAGTGTAGTATCCGAAGAGCAGCGTGTTAACCTGAAGACAGGATCACTTACCTCGAGGTAAAAACAGGCTGCATAGGATTCGTTCACAATGATGTCCCCATGTTTGAAGGTGGGAAGCTAACGCAACAAACAAAAACAGGTTTATAAGTTAGCAATGCAAACTGTTAAGGGGTTACTTTCTATTGTTGTCATTGGTAATATACTATGTGCTTCAATGCTAATGCCACTGGGAGCTTATTAAGCAGTGTCAGCCTTTGCAACGCTTCCCCAGGGCAACCCAACAGGTGGGGTGCAACACCTGGAGAATCAATGCAGCTTCTATGCTCAGATTCTCGTATGCACAACTCCTCCGATCAGGGTAATACCTGGGGGTACAACAACTCAGTGATACACGCCAGTCCTATCTATAAAAGCTGGTTGGAAGACTAAATGTCACATCATTAATATCACATCAGAAAAGGGGCGGTGACATCACTGTGGCAGGACTGTGTGGGAAACAAAAATGCCTGACACAGTCTTGTCACCTCAACAACAGAAAGACATTTTATTTGACTTTTCTCCATTAAAACTAGTAATTTTGGGCAGAAATATGCAATGGATCTTGAGCTTTGAAAAGTTTTGTGGTTGTTGTTGCACAACCAGTCAAGTTGTTGAGATGACATACTGAAGGAATACAAATGTGCCATTGTTTTGTATTTTGCTCTTTTTGTTTTTTCATGCAAAATAAATGCTTTGCAGAATAGCATTCAATCACAAGAAAAATGAATGTGAGATTTGTTAGTTACAGCACTTTTTTAATCAAAATGAAAAATTTACAAATGCAGTTTTTCCTCGTTTCATGCAATATTTTCCTAGGTTGAAATAACATTACTCAATATTTTGTGACATAGTTACAGAAATCAAAACTGCTCAGTTCCCTGAAGATTTATGAGGAATTAATTTCTATCTAAACAAGCATTTTGTGTCACTTTTTCCTACTCTTTGTGGTGTTTGTATTAACTTTCATACGATAACCACTGTGTGACTCTTCAGCCACTGTGTAGAGGTCAATATCTTAAGAACTAAAGGGTTTGTTTAAAAAAAAGGGGGGGGGGGGGGGATTGATGTTATTGTTCCCCCAATGCAACAAGAAATACTTTAAAAAATGTTTTCCCATTTTTCTAGGTGGGGTAGTTAAAGGGTTAATGACAACAAAGTCTTGTTCATGTCTCCTGACGTGTTGACAGTTTGGTCGTCGCTGCCCTCTACTGTACGTTTCCTCGAAAAGGCCTTTGATTAAATACACAAAGTTTAAGTTCTTTTTTTTTTTTTTTTTACATTTTCAAATATGCAAATCGTACAGGGATTCCTAATAACTACCAACAGTCTTTATAATATGATATAAATGATTTTTTTTAAGGAAGGAAACAATATTTCAATATAAAATGAAGTAAAATAACGTAAGAAATTATTTATTCGAAAAAGGAGTAAGTAGAGGTATAGCTTAAGTTTATGTTCTTGACTAAAACAAACCTGTTTTGTGAACGTAAGACAGGCGAATTGAAAACCTCTTCTGTGAGATTAGTTTCAGGTTTCAGCACATATACTGATATGACATGAGGTTGCAAATCCAGTGTTACATGAAGCTTGTTTCAGCCTCACTTTACTGCACTGTAACAATGTGAAAACAGGTGAGGCTGCAGGTTGCAAGTGTTATTCTAAAGCTTACTTCATGCAGACACAGCTAACATTTTCTAATTTATGCTACAGGGACGTAAATGCAAACAACCGGACTTTGATAGAGCAAATATGCAACAGCTTATTGGTTGTTTCTTGACTCATTTTCCTACCTGTCCCCTTGGATTTAAATCTAACACTTCTTGAGACTTGTGCTCCATGTTGTCAAAGGAGAGCAGTTTCTGGTTGTATCCCTGCAGCCCCTTCTCCTCCAGGGCGATCATCACCCTCCAGCAGGGGGGAGAGCCGGTGCCCCACAGCAGAGTCATGTCCTTCTGGGCCATGGTGGAGGATTCAGGAGCCTCAAATTGGGATTTTATCTGTCACTGCTACAAGAGAGACTCGCTCTGATACAGTCTATTGCTCTGACTCATCACACAATAAATAGACTTACTGTCACTCTTCTGCAGTTCAGAGAGATATCGAAAGTGTACACTGCCACCTAGTGGTGAGGAGTAAGAACTACAAGCTGTCGTTTTACTTTGCCTCAGAGCTGTTAAAATAATCAAATAACGTTTTTGTCTACTTCTAATGTCATTTTAAATTAAACCAACCACCTACATAATAAATTGTTGGAGTCAGTGTTGTTCAGACATCATTCAGAAATGCTTTTAGACTTTCAGTCCACCTGGAGTAACTTTGATGCTGGGTTTATCCTTCAGGTGGTTGGCCAGGTATTTCCATAGAGAGCCATGGAAAAAAAAAATACAAATCTTATCAGGTATTCCGTCGGATCATGCCATCATGTAGCCTCTACCCACACACTGCTGCCAGGTAAGGGCCTTCAGTCACCTTGAACAGAAATCAGGTGGTGATGGTAATGTTCATAGTTTGGAAGTTTGCACATTTACTGAAGCTTTTCAGGCCAGTTTTCCCAGAGTTTAAGTTCAGTGACTGGAGTTTCCCTGAATCTCTTCAGTTTAAAATCACATCCTTCCTCCTCAACTGAAAAAACAAACAAACAAAACAAAAAAACAAACAAACAAACAAACAAAGAAAGTTGACAACTCCATCTAAAAGACAATTAGAGACAAATAATTTAGTTTTGGCATGGTACTCTGTGACTTGAACTGGATCTGTTTCAATCAAAGGTGAGAGATGAAGTCTAGGTTTTGTTAGTTGAGAGATATTTTGTTCTACTCATTACAAATGTAATTTTAACAGTTTACTATTTATTTAATTTTTATCTATCATTTTCACGATGGCCATACACATGCTACAATAATCACACCCGTCCCCTTGGGTTAATTTTTCAGACTTTGAGGGGGTTTGAGCTCATCCTTGTCATGAGAAGTAGCTTGCTTTAGTTGCCTTGTAGCTTTTTTTTTCTAAAGTGATCATGACTCACCAGCAGGGAAAGGACCCCCCCCAACAGGCTCATAAATGCAGCCAACGTGATGCCCACAGGTTAACCAGACTTGGCTTTGTAACACTGAACTAAAAGTTTGGTATACAGCATTACATATGTACAGAAACATCCATGTGTTCTTATGTGAACCTAAACGTTTAGTGAATAATGAGGAAGACGTGCACACTTTAAACTTTCACTCAGTGGTTGTTTCTTTTTTTATTGCAGAATGTGTATACACAGCATTTCAAGTGAAGGTGTTTGTAACCAGGGTTTCATGTTCATCCCACCTCATGAAGGTAAAGCAGGTTCATTACCCACTTTTGGTTGAACTATGAGGGAGGGAGCACATGATTCAGCTGGGACTTCAATGATCCACAACCTGTTCAAGTTCATACAAAGTACAATGTCCAAACAGAGTTCAAAGACAAAGTCCAGTTAATGTGCTCCTCTTTGAGCGCGGAGATAATTCCACTCAGAACATGTTTTTTTTTAGTTATTTTATCTTTTATTACAATTCACAGAGCAGCATCCTTTCTCTCAGACTATAATACAAGTTTCTACAGAAATTACAAAAATAATACATCACATAAACCGCACTGAACATGCACATTGCAGTACTACTGAATGTAGTACCTGGCAGCTGAAAAGGGCATTTACACATTTTCTGCAGAATGTTCTGCATGTCCTTCAAAATAGATTATTTAATTAAAAAAATGTTTCCATCTTTTTCGACTTTTTACACTTTACAAAAAACATCTGAGATCAAAATATCATTTTCTGTTTTCAATCAGTTTGAGAAACTCTTCGTGTTGAGTAAGGCATGAAATCAAATCAAGGTACTTGTCAAAAAAATTAAAGTCATTTTCAAGATTATTTTCAAAGTGTTTTAAAGCATTTATATATCAAACATATTTTGGATTGGGTCACCATGGCATGTACCTGCAAAAAAGTGGGTCATCAGAAAAGAGATTTGGGGGAACACTGCATTAGCTGGTTACTAAGCCACAGATGTCCATCATTTATACAAGCTGTTATTCAGAATGATATGTTTCACGTTTGTTTTTCTTGTATAAACCCTACCTTTTCCAGGTAACCCTCCCACAGCTTGAGCTCAGTAGTTAGAGCCTCCTTGTGTCTCTTCAGAGCTGAGTCATGCCTCTCACCCTCAGGGATGTACCACTCATAATAGATGACTGCACCTAAGAAATACAGGAAAATAAATACACACTAAGCAGGGTAACTACGGACAACAGAGGCACATGATGAAAAATTGTTTTCCATCTTTCATAAGAGGAGCATGCTACTAGATCTTTTCAGTCCACCTCTGAAAAAAAGGCCCCAAAAAAATTGTTAAAATGAATAAATTACACTCCTTGAACTCGAAAGACTTTGAATGTAAAGGATTTTCAGTAACATTAGACTAAAAGTAACTTACTAGAGGAGCCACAAATAGCTAAAAATTTGTTGCAGAGACATTTTTTCAATGTTTTGTCTTACTGAGTTTGTCGTAGAAGGTGACACCCTCAAACATGCGTTGGTACATCAGCGCTTGCTCCTTCTGGCCGTCTGGAATCAGTTTGGTTCCTTGGGACTTGAACTGATTCTGTCATAAAAGAGACAGCTTGAAAACATTTGTGGATGCAAGAGCAGTGCAGTATCCGAAGAGCAGCGTGTTAACCTGAAGACAGGATCACTTACCTCAAGGTAAAAACAGGCTGCAAAGGATTCGTTCACAATGATGTCCCCATGTTTGAAGGTGGGAAGCTAACGCAACAAACAAAAACAGGTTTATAAGTTAGCAATGCAAACTGTTAAGGGGTTACTTTCTATTGCTGTCATTGGTAATATACAATGTGCTTCAATGCTAATGCCACTGGGAGCTTATTAAGCAGTGTCAGCCTTTGCAACGCTTCCCCAGGGCAACCCAACAGGTGGGGTGCAACACCTGGAGAATCAACGCAGCTTCTATGCTCAGATTCTCATATGCACAACTCCTCGGATCAGGGTAATACCTGGGGGTACGACAACTCAGTGATACACGCCAGTCCTATCTATAAAAGCTGGTTGGAAGACTAAATGTCACATCATTAATATCACATCAGAAAAGGGGCGGTGGCATCATTGTGGCAGGACTGTGTGGGAAACAAAAATGCCTGACACAGTCTTGTCACCTCAACAACAGAAAGACATTTTATTTGACTTTTCTCCATTAAAACTAGTAATTTTGGGCAGAAATATGCAATGGATCTTGAGCTTTGAAAACTTTTGTTGTTGTTGTTGCACAACCAGTCAAGTTGTTGAGATGACATACTGAAAGAATACAAATGTGCCATTGTTTTGTATTTTGCTCTTTTTGTTTTTTCATGCAAAATAAATGCTTTGCAGAATAGCATTCAATCACAAGAAAAATGAATGTGAGATTTGTTAGTTACAGCACTTTTTTAATCAAAATGAAAAATTTACAAATGCAGTTTTTCATCGTTTCATGCAATATTTTCCTAGGTTGAAATAACATTACTCAATATTTTGTGACATAGTTACAGAAATCAAAACTGCTCAGTTCCCTGAAGATTTATGAGGAATTAATTTCTTTTTAAACAAGCATTTTGTGTCACTTTTTCCTTCTCTTTGTGGTTTGTATTAACTTTCATACGATAACCACTGTGTGACACTTCAGCCACTGTGTAGAGGTCAGTATCTTAAGAACTAAAGGATTTGTTTAAAAAAAGGGGGGGGGGGGGGGGGGGGTATTGATGTTATTGTTCCCCCAATGCAACAAGAAATACTTTAAAAAATGTTTTGGGGAAAAAGATCCACCCCATCAATTTCCCAATTACTGTTGTTTCCGAACAAGTACAGAGCTGACGTGTTGACAGTTTGGTCGTTGCTGCCCTCTACTGTACGTTTCCTAGAAAAGGCCTTTAATAAAATACACAAAGTTTAAGTTCTTTTTTTTTTTTTTTTTTTTTACATTTTCAAATATGCAAATCGTACAGGGCTTCCTAATAACTACCAACAGTTTTTATAATATGATATATAAATGATTTTTTAAGGAAGGAACAATATTTCAATATAAAATGAAGTAAAATAACGTAAGAAATTATTTATTCCAAAAAGGAGTAAGTAGAAGCATAGCTTAAGTTTATGTTCTTGACTAAAACAAACCTGCTTTGTAAACGTAAGATAAGCCGAATAGAAAACCTCTTCTATGAGATTAATTTCAGGTTTCAGCACATGTACCATTATGATATGAGGTTGCAAATCCAGTGTTACATGAAGTTTGTTTCAGCCTCACTTTACTGCACTGTAACAATGTGAAAACAGGTGAGGCTGCAGGTTGCAAGTGTTACTCTAAAGCTTACTTCATGCAGACACAGCTAACATTTTCTAATTTATGCTACAGGGACGTAAATGCAAACAACCGGACTGTGATAGAGCAAATATGCAACATTTAATTGGTTGTTTCTTGAATCATTTTCCTACCTGTCCCCTTGGATTTAAATCCAACACTTCTTGAGACTTGTGCTCCATGTTGTCAAAGGAGAGCAGTTTCTGGTTGTATCCCTGCAGCCCCTTCTCCTCCAGGGCGATCATCACCCTCCAGCAGGGGGGAGAGCCGGTGCCCCACAGCAGAGTCATGTTCTGGGCCATGGTGGGGGATTCAGGAGCCTCAAACTGGGATTTAATCTGTCACTGTTACAAGAGAGACTCGCTCAGATACAGTCTATTGCTCTGACTCATCACACAATAAATAGACTTACTGTCACTCTTCTGCAGTTCAGAGAGATATCGAAAGTGTACACTGCCTCCTAGTGGTGAGGAGTAAGAACTACAAGCTGTCCTTTTACTTTGCCTCAGAGCTGTTAAAATAATCAAATAACGTTTTTGTCTGCTTCTAATGTCATTAAATTTGACTTTTAAATCAAACCAACCACCTACATAGTAAAATGTTGGAGTCAGTGTTGTTCATACATCATTCAGAGCTGCTTTTAGACTTTCAGTCCAACTGGAGTAACTTTGATGCTGGGTTTATCCTTCAGGTGGTTGGCCAGGTATTTCCATAGAGATCCATGGAAAAAAAAAATACAAATCTTTTCAGGTATTCCGTCGGATCATGCCATCATGTAGCCTCTACCCACACACTGCTGCCAGGTAAGGGCCTTCAGTCACCTTGAACAGAAATCAGGTGGTGATGGTAATGTTCATAGTTTGGAAGTTTGCACATTTACTGAAGCTTTTCAGGGCAGTTTTCCCAGAGTTTAAGTCGAGTGACTGGAGTTTCCCTGAATCTCTTCAGTTTAAAATCACATCCTTCCTCCTCAACTGAAAAAACAAACAAACAAACAAAAAAAACAAGCATGGTACTCTGTGACTTGAACTGGATCTGTTTCAATCAAAGGTGAGAGATGAAGTCTAGGTTTTGTTAGTTGAGAGATATTTTGTTCGACTCATTACAAATGATATTTCAACAGTTTACTATTTATTTAATTTTTATCTATTATTTTCATGACGGCCATACACATGCTACAATAATCACACCCGTCCCCTTGGGTTAATTTTTCAGACTTTGAGGGGGTTTGAGCTCATCCTTGTCATGAGAAGTAGCTTGCTTTAGTTGCCTTGTAGCTTTTTTTTTCTGAAGTGATCATGACTCACCAGCAGGGAAAGGACCCCCCCCAACAGGCTCATAAATGCAGCCAACGTGATGCCCACAGGTTAACCAGACTTGGCTTTGTAACACTGAACTACCAGTTTGGTATAAAGCATTACATGTGTACAGAAACATCCATGTGTTCTTATGTGAACCTAAACGTTTAGTGAATAATGAGGAAGACGTGCACACTTTAAACTTTCATACAGTGGTTGTTTCTTTTTTTATTGCAGAATGTGTATACACAGCATTTCAAGTGAAGGTGTTTGTAACCAGGGTTTCATGTTCATCCCACCTCATGAAGGTAAAGCAGGTTCATTACCCACTTTTGGTTAAACTATGAGGAAGGGAGCACATGATTCAGCTGGGACTTCAATGATCCACAACCTGTTCAAGTTCATACAAAGTACAATGTCCAAACAGAGTTCAAAGACAAAGTCCAGTTAATGTGCTCCTCTTTGAGCGCGGAGATAATTCCACTCAGAACATGAAAAAAAATCAATAAAATAGAAAATAATGTTAAGTGTCTCGTCGTAGGAAAGAGAGTCTGATATTATGTTCAAAGATGTCTTTAATGTTTTTATTATGTAGTGTATTTGGCGTGACTTGTACGTGTAACGTCATGATGACTTACATCATGGACCGTCGACTTTTCCCGTAAATGTGTAAAAGACGTCTTACAAGACGTAGTCCTTCAAAATAGATTATTTAATTAAAAAAATGTTTCCATCTTTTTCGACTTTTTACACTTTACAAAAAACATCTGAGATCAAAATATCATTTTCTGTTTTCAATCAGTTTGAGAAACTCTTCGTGTTGAGTAAGGTGCAAGATGTCTGAACTTTTCAAATAAATACTGATCTATTTTCCCAGAAGTTACTGATAGATGATACACATAGGACTGTAATGGTGTTAATGTGACATTTGTGAGCTTTTTGAGAAGTAGGGGAATAAAGCGAAAGAGAGAAAGAGAGATGGCATAAAGGTACAGCGCTGTCCCTTTTAAACAAAAGGCACACATCAGCATGATAACCTTTCATGTTCCTACTACATGAGTACACTTGTCACTTGTCAAACGTGCAGCTGCAGAAGCAAACATTTGCCTTTTTACAAAAGGATTATTCTCAGTAAGCCTCTTTGTTTGAGCTGATCTCTTGGCATACTTAAAAGAGAAATGAGAGATCAAATGAAACTGCCCTTGTGGCCTGTTAATCTTCGCAACAGAAATTCACAGCTTAAATAAATCAAAAATGGTGACAGCTGCAGAAAATCAAGTGCCCAAACTTTCTCTTTGGCCAAATGCAAGATTTTAAATATTTTTAGATAAATAAAAATGTCTCGTTCCAGTTCAGCTGCAGCATCACCAAATTAAATTTCTTTCCTCTTCACCCACTTTCATTCTTCACCTACTCTTTTTGTTGTGTTGACAAAACACTCCATACGTCTTCATCACTCTTCAGGCAAATTAAGCAGCTGGCAAAAACCCTAGTTGTGTTTGTGACTTTTGGAGTCCCACAGTAACGTGGCAAAGCTGGAGGGCTGACGGGGATGCAGCTTTTATGACTGTGGCTGTTTTTCCACATCAGCGAGGACAGGCAGGAGGTTCGTCAGTCAAGGTGCATCAGGTGAATCAGTTAGTCCTAAAGCGAGAGCTTCTTCTGGGGTCAGACCGTTCTTCAGAGTCCGCCTCACTGCAGGGAGAGGAAAGAGAGATTAAGACGTGGCCACACTATGTTCTTGCATACTTTAAACAGTCTAACTACAATTTCAGCTCCAATAGTCTTCTGTTTTTTTGTATTTGGTAAGCACAAAAACTACTTACTCATAAAACTTATTGACTCAGGGTAAATTTTACAAGACTTTTTTTGTTGATGTTTTCACTACTGACACTGTCACTTGATAAACAGCTGATTCATCTACACTTCTCAGACCTTTGACTGATCTACCACATTACTTTCAACTTATGTTAACGTTAGCTGAGGATAGAAAAGATAAGGTGGTTTGTAGGAAAGAATTTGTACTCTCTTCTGGTCTGTAAATAAATCAGGAGATCTGCCTCAAAGTCAGTGGTAAATTGGCCTCAATGTCAACCTTTGATATTTTGCAAGCCTCGTGAATTGCTGTTTGTTGTGAGAAATAACTGATTCAGAGGGAAAATTTTGGTTTAAAGTCCTGATGACGTCAAGCCCCACCCTCTATTTTCATTCTGTCTCAGATTGTCTCATCAGGTGTTAACACCAGGACTTAAGTTTTTCATGTTGATAAGTTGAGTTCTCCTTACTGTATTTTATAACCCTTGCTTAAGCTAACTTTCAAACCCCTCTGACTGTAATGAAGGACTTCTTAAACAGACCTAATAACATTTTTGAACTCATTGTGTTTCTTGCTGGTAATAAGAGCATTTTCTACTCTTCACATATCTTTTGTCTTTACTAGCCATGTATGTTTTACTTTGAATGTGTGTGACAGAGCTTTGTTGTTTAAACTTCTTTGTATATCAACTCAATAAAACAGAGCATACATGACTTGCGGTTGGCCCTGGACCTCCTCCTCTCTCTGGGCTGGGCTCTGGTTCCTGGACCCTGAGTGGCTGATCTCACTATACGCTCCATGATCTCGTCAGCAGCATCGTCTCCACAGAGCTGGGTGTCCTCCACAGCTGGCACCCATGCTTGCACAGTGCGACCTGAAAACACATAATGCAGGGCGGCAAAGGTTATTTTCAAAGCTTTTAGGTACGCTGACTTTCATTTTCTGACTTTCACATCTGTGTGTGTCTCTGTCAGGCACTTCCTGTCAACCTCACCTCCCCGTCCAGGTCTGGATCTAGTTCGTGTCCTGAGTCCTGGTACTCCGCTGGCCTCCTTGTCACCACCGCTGAGGCTGGTTCTCAGCACTGCTTTCATGTGCTCGTGCTCTGCAGCGTCCTCAGAGTGACCCAGACCCTGAGGCTGCTCACTCTCCTGGCTGCCACTAGGGGCGCTGTTGCTGCTGCTGGAGCCATACCGACCACACTGAAGAGGGACGTAAAAAAAAAAAAGGATAAGAATTTGGCAGCTTGTGTTTTTTTGTGTGTTTCTGTGAACTTTGACTCAAACATGCCAAGAAAAAGAAAAACAGCTACCACCTCAAGACTAAAACCTTTTCTTGCTCTTTCACTGATAAAGTTAGATGTTAAAATGAACAAAAAGAAAGACTTTGCAGGAAAGAGACACAGTTATGGTTTGAGGCTTCATGCTCACACACACACACACACACACACACAGGTACACACACATGCAGACAGCCAGCACACAGGTTGATACCTCACTCTCCTCTTCATCATCAGACTACAGAGGAAAAAAAGAGTGAAAGTCAAAGGCTGACAAAGAAATGAAAGGGAAAAGGAGTATGTGGATGTTCAGGAAGAATAAGGAGTAAGGAAAGCTGAAAGTCTGAGTGAGGATTCTGTGTGTGATGCCCACCGGAGCGTTAACATCTATGATCATCTTTCCTCGGGTCTTGTTGCGTTCACGGTGGTCGGCCCGTTTCTGTTTTTGCTGCAGCACGCGGTCTCTGGTGGTTCGATACTCAAGCGCAAACTCGCTGAGGATCTTACTGAACCTGTGAACACTGATCTCTCTCACGCTGTAGGTGGGGTGACCCAGGAACAACAGGAACGAATGGAACCTGGAGGAAGGGGAAGACGAGGGGATGAGAGAGAGGAAAGCGTTTTTAAAGTCTGGATCTTTTCTAGTTATAATACATGTCTTTTTATGAAGATACTTTGAGGAAACATTCAATTTAAATGCAATCATTTTAATGACTCAAATAGTTTTCAGCTTTTTGCTGGTTTTAAAGATTTATTTCTCATTGGGTCATCACTTGTGATGCATAATTAAAACAGCTTTAAGCATCATTAAACTACATTTTATTGAAAAGTAAGAAATAAAATCAAATACACATCCTAATATCAAACCACATTCCAGATTTCTCTATAATTCTAAACTATGACGGGCAGTTAATGCAGTCATGTTTCAGTTTAATAGAGAACAAAAGGTGAATTACATGCAACAAAGATTATAAGTCACTGCAACATTATTGAGACAGCTTTTTGAAACACTCATCATGTCTTGCTGCTTTAATATCTGCAGAAAATATTCTGCAGTGCTCCAAAGAAAAAAAGTGTAAGAAACTACCTGTTGATGATCCTTCGGTGAACAATCTTGAGGATGATGATCCTCTCTGCACAGTCTTTGAGAAAGTCAGACATCCTCTGCTTCAGCTGGGGTTTCATCTCATGCTTGGCAATCACCTTCAGGTGGTCCCATGATGCTTTGCAGCGTCGCTCCATCTGACACAAGTTTTCCTGCAGCTGGTCAAAATCCACCTGGTGGATAAGATAGAGAAATGAGTGAGGCTCTTGAAAAGGACAGACACCGTAAATCATGCATTGCAGAGACTTTGATAAAAAACGTATCTCTTCACTGTTTTTGTTACTCAAGCTCACATTTTCAGAGCAGCAGTGATTATTATTAAATCAAAGCATCTTGTAAAATGAAGTTTCTTGTGACATTCTGTACAGTCACTGTTGATCGTACCTTTGCAGATCGTGTGATGGCTCCTATTTCAGAGTAAAGATCAGTGCTCTGAGGGAAGTTCTCCACCACCACAGAGCAGACATGATGCAGCAGAGACTGCTTATGAACAGTATCCTTCACCTCAGGAACTTTCTCCAAATATGTCATCTCAAAGCCTTTGGCCTGCAAACACAAAAGCAGATTACTAAAAGAAGTCCTTCCATCCTTTTCTATAAAATGACAAACACTCACATAACTACTTCTCAAAATTATACAATCCAAGAGTCAAGAGGAGCATCTGTAGTTCTGTTAAAGGTGAATCTTTTCTCAGCCTCCTGTAGTAGCTTATATGTGATATAAGTTTTAACCCACAGACTACAGCCCCTTCTTTAAATCACTATCTCTACAATTAGGACAAAGCCCCTCCTCCAAACAGAGGCAGCTTGTCATTATGCAGCCTTTAACAGACATGACTCACATTAGTGCCATTGAGGAAGTTCCCGATTGCGAGCAGCGTGGAGAGGATGTAGCGTAGAGTTTTGTTCTTCTCCAGCTGCTCCATTCCTTCCTTCAGATCCTGCAGCGGCTCTGCTACTTCCTGAGAGGAGGAAAACACACACACACATCATTAGTGGAGTAAATTAAGACTTGCCAACACATGTTTTTTATGTCTCTGCAGTTACATAAGTGAAGCACAGGTGCACCTTGTGTCCCACCACAAATCATCTGTGGTGGTTTGAGGTCATCAGGTTGTTAAAAGGGTCTTAAGTCGGTCAGCCTTCTCCATCAAACCTGCTTCTGATTACGCCAAACTTTTGTTTTTGTGCGGAAGTTTCTCTTGTATATGTTTACGCGCCTGCACGGTATTTTGCCCTCCATTAAGTTTCCCACTACCAAACCATCCCGCAGAGTCAAGTGGGGAACAGTGCTCTGTCCAAACCTGCTCAGAAATCGAGCCTTTCATGGAGAGATTAAAGACAAAGGCATCCTGTGGAAAGCTGTAAAATTTACAGGACACAAACGAAGGGGTGGGATGTTTTTCATTCTCCGCGTGTTTTACTTTGAACTCGTCCTCCTGGATGCATTCTTCACTTGAGTAAAACATGGTGTGCCAGGAGAAGACGAAGTGCTGCTAATAAGGGTGCATATTTGGTTATGTTATGATGTAATCATGTTGATGCTTTGCGGATGTTGTTTGTACTAAAAGGATGTCGATACACACAAACAAACACACACTTGCTCTTTAACGCACACATGCTGCGCAGATTCACTCAAACCTTAATGTGCAGAGTTCACTTGGCTTTATATATTTATGTCTGTTTCTGCTTTAATAAAACCCAACTCATTCGTTCAGCATGGATTTAAATCTGACTTTGATAATGGCGTTTGTTTGCTTCATGTGAAACAAATCTTCTTTCGCCTTTCTTTGAAAACAGACCTTCTCAGTTGCCTCGTAGTCCATCTTGAAGGCCCAAAGCTGCAGTCTGGCATTGAGCTCGCTGATGGAGGACAGAGTGAGGAGGAACTGCTCAGCTGAGCCAAGTGGGAGATCAGGGTTTGCCAGCTGAGCCTCCTGAATCCTCTGCTTCTCCTCCTCTGTGGGGATCATCGTCAGGATTTTCTAAGAATAAAAACGAAGTGATGTGAGTGAGGACAAAAGTATTTGACCCAGAGCTCTTTCCGCCTTGGAAATGCCCCTAATACTAGTTAATACTCTTGTGGGTACAACAGACAACGTACAGATCTAACAGTCCAACAAAAGACTGACTTGTTCCTGCTTTTCAATAGCAACAACAAACACAGTATGAAATTTTCAATAGCTACTTCATGGGAGGTGTTTTAGAGTGGGACGGACAGAATGCATGATAAGTAACAATAACAAACAACTTTGTGCCACAAGTGGACAGAGTAAAGGTAGTTAAAACCAGCAATCAGTAACTTCCCATTAATATTTTGATACTGTTCACATTATCTTAATGTAGTATAATTGCTAACAACTGGTCTGAAGTCAGACTAAAGCTATCTTCTCTTAAAGTAATGGTTATACGAAGCGACACAGTTGGTTGAATGTTAACTGCATCAGCTTGGCTTGTTTTTAAAGGTAGGGTCTGCAGGAATTTTCCATTGCTGTTTAAAAACACAACATCCAAAGTGAGCTTTTCCTCAGCATGCTCACTGGCCAAGACGGAAGCTAATAGTTGCTTGCGCACTGGGCGTGCTGTGATTGGTTGGGTGTCACTCTCCACCCAAAAACATCTCAGGACAATCAGAACATCAACATAGAGGCCAAAGAGGGGGTTGAGGCAGACACAGACACTGACACACATGTATAGAGGCCCATTGATGATGACTGACCATGATTATTCTCGTAAAGGTTTACGTTTTATTCAGGAGAGCCCTGAAGTTTAAAGAAGATAAAAATAGCTTTTAAACATCCTATTGAACTAGTACTATAGTATAGGCCAGCTCTGAAGTCCTGATATTTGTAGATGGCTTGAGAACATGAATGGCGGACGAGTGAATGAGATTCCTTCTCATCCGTATCTCTCACCTCTATGCCCTCCTTGTTGAGAGCGTACTCGTCAAAGTTAAGAATAGCCGTCTTTATGGTGCGAGGAGGAGGCAGCACTGTCAGACCAATGTTTATGGCGTTACTCCTCTTGGAATCCAAAACGATGATCTCCTGGCGCTTCCCGTCTGCTGCTGTTTTCTGCCACACAAAAACACAAAAACAGGTCAGAGATCTGTTCTTTTATCATGTCTTTCTTTTCGTGGTCCACATTTTGCACTTGTAAAAAACAGAGGAATCATCATGGTGTGGGGTTCTTGTTCTGCCTGGGTTCCCCTCTGTCTTAAATAGCCACACATATTTGACATTCTGGTGGATTTCACAACACTTAAAGCTGGGACCAAAAGCAAGTCCATCACTGTGATAACAAAGCACTTTCTTCTACCTCTGATGGATTCAGTGTTCAGGTGGTCCGCTAAACCTCAGATTTTCTCATTAACTAGATACTCGAGCTTGAAGACCACCATCATACTGACACATAACGTGCAGACCAGTAGCTTGGCGGCGCGTTGTGTGTCAGTAAAGAAAGCTGTGGTTTTAAAATGGTGGCTCAGGAGTTCAAAGTGTGAGGGGCCTGGGTTCAGCTTTTCCTCTTTCCTGACCATACTTTTCTTATTTAGAGGCTTTGGGAGAATCACGGAGACTTTCATGTCAGATCATGTGTGACCTCACTTAACCCTTAAAACATCAACTTAAAAGAGCAGTCGATGATGTACATTCAACTCTGAGCAAGAAAAGATGTTCCTGACAAATGGAAGCAAATAATATCCATAAAATATCACAAAAACAAAACAAAAAGTACACAACTCAAGCTCCGGTAGTTTACACAAAGAGCTCAGTTTTCTTTAGACATCTCACAAACAAAGAGTGGTGGATTAGGATTTCACATGCAAGCCTCTCTGAATCCTCCTTCATGCATGGATTGTTTACCTTTGTAACTGGAATTTCCTTTGATTTGGTCTCAAACAGGTGTTCCAGTTTGGCTGTGTCCACCTTTACTGGTTCCAGTTTAGACCAAAGCGAATCTCCGCTCCGTTTATAGTCCCTAACCTGAGAGTCTGTGGGATGCACCTGAGCACAAACAAAACCAAACAGCGTTAAAGCAGAAACACGTTGAAGACGACAAAGACAATGAAATGAGCTATAAATGCGAGGAGCTGCGAGAGGATTTCAAACACAAGTTTCACATAATTCCTTAACGGCATCCAGTGAATGGAAACTGCTGTCTTCATCACAAACAGTAGAGTTTATTTATTTCAGGTTTTATGGTAAGGTTAGTTATCATTGATAGGAAAATGATGGAGATTTATTATTAAAACATGAGAAACTAAACAAAAACAGTTTGATAATGTTTAGACTCAAAAGGCTTAGTCATATACAGAAATGGTGGTTGTATCTTGGCTCACCTCGCTCCAGAACAGTCTAATAGTTTTCTTCTTCTTGTTAAAGAGAGGCGGCTCCGGTGGAGGAGGCACTGGAATTGGGGCATTGAAGAAAGGAGGGGGAGGGGGTCTCATAATCCCCATCAAAGGAGGTGGTGGTGGGCAGCTGCCAAGCATGGGCGGGGGCGGTGGGAAGCGTGAGATGCAGGGTGGAGGTGGCGGCGGAGGCGGGAGGTCACCGCATCCTCCCATCAGAACAGCATCCAGAATGTCTTTGTCATCGTCCTCGGTCAGGTCGGTGAAGTTGATGTCCCCGATGCGCAGCTCTCGAGGGCTGGCCAGGAGCTGGTCCCAGATCGTGTCTGATTCTTTTTTAGGTGGGGCAGGCGGGGGAGGCGGGGGCTCATTGGCTGGGACGTCTAGGTGAGGGTGTGGTGAGTTCAGGTCCTTGATCAAGTCTCCAAACCGCTCAGCGAACGGTCGGATGGTCCCGCGGTGATCTGCTCTGTCAGGCTTGTCTTTGCTCTCCTGCTCAGCACCTGGCTGTCCTTCAGCTTCCTCCTGGGCCTCTTTGTCCTCACCCTGCTCTTTGTCTTTCTCTTTCTCCTTTTCTGCATCCTCTTCTTCATCCTCCTCATCACTGGGCTTCTTGTTCTGAGAGTAGAGCATGTCCAGCATGAAGAGCTTGCTGTTGAGGAGTCTGCTGCTGTGCTCATTCACATCTGCCTCCTTAAGGCCTGAGAAGGAGAAAGAGAGAGGAATGTATGCAAGAGCACACTCTGTATGCAAATCCTATTGTCTGGGAGGCTTTGACTGAAAGAACTCTTCAGTATCAGCTAAATTACAAACACAATACAGCATCATGTGAAAAGGTGAGCCAGGCCAAGGCATCAGCACATTACTAGAGAGCAATGAACAAGAAACATTTACAAACAGGACATGGAGACTGAAAAAGTGGATCTAGGGACATGACATAAAGGGTAAAGGTCTTGGTTGCTATGACATTTGTTTGTTGGAAAGACAAATAGAGTCATGTGCATCAAAAATTCAATAAAACTCTAATATCGGGGCAGATTATTGGCCCACGCTCATTATTGGTCTATCCCTACCTTTCACTCAAAGTTATTTTATAAGATTATAAGATCTCAAGTTATGACTTAAAGCTCCTGTGAAGAGTTGTTTGCTGGTGATGAAACAGACCATTAGTATTACTGATTCATCCATATGGTCAACTAAAGCTACAGTTGTCACATCCTGATAGTTTCTGATAGTGGCTTTAACTTTACACAGTAAAAACATCAAACTTTGGTGACATTTCTTATCATTTCAGGAAACAAATGGCGAAACAGCCCTTGATTTAATTTTACCCACCATTCTCATTGCTCCCTCTCTCCTCTCTCTCCAAAGTGCTGCTGGCAGAGGAGATGCTCGAGGCTGAGCAGTTATCTTTCTCGTTCACCTCCTCATTCTGTCGTTCCTTGTCGCTCAAGATACCGCTGTCCTCCTCCGCTTCCTCTGCCTCCTTCTCCTTTTCCTGCTCACACTCTTTTTCGCCTTCTTCTTCCTTTTCTGCTGCTGCTGCTGCTTCTTCCTGCGCCTCCTCCTCTTCTTCCTGTGCTTCCTCCTCTACCTGTTCTTTCTGATCGTCTTCCTCTTTCTGCTCTTCTTGCTCAGCAGCGGGGGCCTCTGCTTCTTCTTCTTCTTCTTCTACTTCTTCTACACAGGGCCTGAAGTCATCGACCTCTCCTGTCACAAAGAAAACAGGACTCTTTTATTCTGTAAAGTAGTAGTTGACTGTGAGGATCACTATGAGGGCGTTGACTCGCTGCATTGTTCCCACAGACACACACAGACGGTTTATGACGTATCTCCAGTGAAATACTGCTTCATTGCACTGCAACATGGCTGTCTTTGATTTTAAAGGCCCCTCTGTTTAGTTTTCACCTGGGACACCCTGTATCAACATGCACTTCACACACACCAACAAGAAAAACAAAAACACACACCCACACTCTTGTGTAAACAATATAGCAGGTACAGAGAACCTGCTTGTTGCAGAATCAGGATATGAACAGGAAATGAAGAATTAAGTTCCTGTTTACATGTAAACATACTAATGTACGCGCTACAAACACGTAACTCAGCAGTACAGTCGCTGCAGTGATGCAGGCGGGGTTAGACTAACACGACACTGTGACGCCTGTTTGAGGCGCATTGCCTCAGCTCACGGCTGGGCGTAAATTCACCCCCCAAAACAAGGCTGTTCTATTACGCAAGATGTTTTGGAATCGCATTTTCAAAAAGGTCTTTCAAAAACTTATTTGACCCTTTCACCCATATCCTCTCTGTGTGTTTTTTTCTGTCACCCCCCCATTGATGCTGGCCCCTCCTCTCCTTAGGTTGTTTCCACATCAACCTCACCTCGCCTTCTTTCACTCAGGCCTGTGAGCTGATTCAAACTGCAGGCTGCAAACGGAAACAGTTACGGGTCAGTAATGATTGCCTTGGAGTGCAATGTGGGAATTAATCATAAGTCTCATACGCTGTCATTAGAAAAATCCCAAACCCCTGTAAAACTCGAGTAAAGACCTTTACAACACAACTCTGAAAAAAATCATCTTCAAAATTTTTATTTGGTGAAACCTCATGTTTCATCACCTTTTTATCTGTACTTTGACCAAAAGCTGATAAATATATATTATTTACATTTAGCTATTATATGAGACTTTTCCTTGAGAATGGAGGGTGACACAACTTTATGCTGGACTCAGGTTAACAAGGGGTGAGATTGTCAAAAGCATTAACGTGACACTGCATTACTAAATGTATTTCTTCACCCCACAAAAATGTACCTCCGCTAAAATACTGCATCATTTCTTTTTTTAAAAATCAGAACAATGTTCACATTTGATTAAAGTTATACTGACCAGTCTAAGAGGCTCATCTTCAAGTCTTCATTCAGGTCACAACTTTTTAGCTCTCATGTTGATCACACAGACCTCTTTGTTCAGCAGTATTTGTTTGACTGCACTGAACACACAAGTTCAGTCAGCAAACACAGTTGTAGCTACTGATCATTGTTCTGGTTTGGAGTCTAGCCTTCCATCTCATCACTTCTTGCAGTTTTGTGGTAGTTATTAATTTTACATGCAGAAATAAAGGAGAGATGGAATAATATAGGCTGCAAAAATACCTGAAGATACCCAAAGATGAAAACATCCCTTTTTTCAACCATACATTAATGTAAAAAAAAAAAAAACCCTTTTCTGTTTCAAGAGAAAAAATTCTATAACTCAACCATGGGAAAAGCCCCACAACAGTGTAAAATCAAAGTGACTTGAGTTGCCTGCCTGACTGACTTCGCTCCCAGGAAGTTTTTTTTTTTTGCATTCAACAAAGAAGTTTCTGCAAAATTGTGTATGTAATGCTGCTGTAGAAAAACACTGCCAAACAACAACAGGAAAGTGCAGATCTATATTAAAAGTGCTATGTTCTGAGACTTTTATCAGTGTTGTGAAGTCAAAGTGTTGATAGCTGTTGCTAAATCCATCATGACGAAAATCTTCTATTAAAAAACAAAGGATCAGTGAAGCACAAGTTGGCCATGGTGGGTAATCTGGCTGTAGCGTTAAAAATGTCAAAAGTCAAAGAGATAGCATAGGAAATCGAAGTAATCTTAATAACACTAGACTGTTGTATATTTAGTGTTTAAAAGGCAGCATTTTACTACAGTTTTATTCCAATCAGATTCAGTGAATCACTGGCAGAGATGTCCTTAAGTTTTTCTCTGACCTATAGTTTGTTGGTTCAATCCATATCCAAACATTTCTCCACAGAGACAGTTTGTTATTAGTGTTTTTAGTACTTTGTCCTGACAGCTACTTCATCACACAGTTTTCTCAGTCATCCTTACCGGTCTCAGAGGGTGGGGAGGCAGTAGCAGGAGTCTCAGGTTCAAGGTCAGCCTCTGTGTCCTCTTGGGAGGCGTAGGAGGATGGACTGCTGCTACGAGAAGACGAGGGCCAAGATTCTGAGGGTTCAAAGGTCAAGTTGAGATCAGCGCGAGTCCTCGACACCCGCACGCGCTCCTTCTCGTACTCCTCGGCTGCAAGACGTTCAACGTTCTTATACCTGTATAGAAAAAAGAGAGAGGAATTAAAGGATAAAACGCATAAATATTCACATTTTTCTTTAACAATCTCCTTTCAAATTGGGCTTCCTTTGTTAAAACCACAAACATTACCTTAAAACACTCAATGTTTTCTCCTCTGCAGCTGCAATGCCACTTTGCCAAACTATAAGCCTTTCTCACTCATCCACCTCATCCCTCTAACTGTCCACAAAGCACTGACTACTTGTTTCTCTCCTGCATTTCTCCTGTCTCCACATTCTCAGCTCTCACAAGAGATCCAGATATAAAACCAGAGAGAGTTCAAAGAAGGAGAGATGAAGTTGAGGGTGAAGAAGAGAGAAGTAATAGTTGTACAGCTGCTTGCCAAACATCAGAAGAGAATCAGAGTAAACCTGTTCAAGATGTGTCTCCATCAGCTCTCCTCCCGTGTCACTTCTTTTCCTTCCCTCCTTTACAAACGTTACCGCTCAACCAGCTGGTCCAAAAAGAGATTTAGGGCACTGTTTCAGCCCTCCCTTTCTCTCTCCCGCTGGCTGTCTTTCTGTCTTTGACCCCTCCTCTTTCCCACCGCACCATGAATGTGTGGAGCTTCTGTTCACACTTCATTTGCATCAGGCCACTTCAGAGGACTGAAGAAACAGGATACCAGTATATGTGTGTGTGTGTGTGTGTGTGTGTGTGTGTGTGTGTGTTTGTGTGAGTGAGTAAACTGTGTATTGTTGGCTTCAACTTGGACCCAAACCTTCAGTGTTGTTGCAGTCTTTTTTACACTTAGAAATGCGATGAGAGGGTGTTTGTAAAACACGCACACATGCCTGACTATGGCCATAATGACATTTTATCAATGAACCATCTATGATAAGCTGTTTTCTATGTGCATCTCCAGACTGCAGCTAACACACCATCATAATATGGGCGTTAATAAAAATGCATGAATTTGAGGTGTAAAGATGTGAAGCCATAAAGTTAAAGACCAAGGGCTCTCTTTCTCTCTGATAAAAACATAAAACATGTTCTGCTTTCCTGTGCTGTGCTATCAGAAAGACAAGAAAAACTAAAAGGAAAAAGAAAGAATATAATGCAATCTTTAATCTATTTTTCTTTTTTTTTATTATTTTAGCTATTATCTATATTATCACATAAGCCTAAATAAAACAAGAATCGATAAACTCTCATTACTTTTGTTTACAAAAGAAACACTGAAATACACCTTTATTTTTTATTTTTGTTCAACTGAGATTTTAAGGAATTTATTAATATTTAGTACAAGAAAAGTACACTTTTGAGCAATGGGCTATCTATCTTTTACCTATTTAAGCACATTGTGAGGCATTATTTACATTTAGGTTATAGAAAATTTTCACTTCAAACAGAAAAGGAATGTTTCTAATTGTGATTTTTGAAGTTGCTTTGTTATTTTTGAAAACCTTTGGGTATTTTTCAGTATCTGTAAGAAGCCAGGTAGGGTGTACACTTTTCAGGTTTTCAGAATATGGTCACCCTATGATAAATACTTTGTGTACAGATGTCTTAATGTAATTTGTTCATAACGTTTTTCAATATATTGTTTATAAAGTGTGCAAAGTGTGTGACTGGTGTGCCATCAGTTCCAAAACGCTGCTTCGAAACTACTGATTAAACAATAAGTAACACAAACTTCCGAGAGTCTTTCATTGGTTTTGCAAGTTTTGGTTTAAAATTAAAAAAGCTTAAGTATTTGCTGCATGCTGTGGGAAATGTGTTTCATCCAACACTTGTATTCCTGCCATCTAAAATAACTCTTAGACTCAGCCGTCTGTCATTGAAGCAATTATATTTTACACTGGTATTTTGCAGTCCAGGTGTTTCAGAGCTGTATCTTGTCTGACAGAAGCGACCCTGAGGGAGGTGAGTTGGGGTAAAAGCTCATGTTTGCCTGATAAACCATACAGTCCAAATCCTCCATAAATACATCAACCTCTCCTTGGGATTCATCCCCCATCTTCTCACTCAGCAGCTCCCTCCTTCTCCTTTTTTTCCTCCATCTGCTGTTGACTTCAAGTGTCTAAGTCTGTTTCCCTCTGCTCCTTTTCTCTCTGCCTCCCAGACAGTGTCTTGTTGTATCAACAGTGCTTTAAATTAAGAGTGGAAGAGGCTGGACTGTACAGAAAAAGGAACAGAACCTGGCACAGACCACAGACTGTCAAAAGAAGAGAGGAACATTTTGTTTTAATAATGTATCATACAGTATATGCTCATACTGTGAGGGTCTATCTCAGTGTTTGGTGCAGTTAATCTTAAATGTGATCATGACCTCATATACTCTCTTCAGTAAGTCCACGCTTTCCTTTGCACACACGGACACATTTATTACTTCAGGAAAACTTTCCTCAGCACGCATGAGCACGCTGGAGTTCAAAGTGTGTATTTAATGTCAAAGTCTTGAGAGATCCTTGAATCTGATTGTCTCACAGCATGCCACCAAACTATCAAACCCCTGACAGAGCGCAGCATTTTAAGTACAGCTCCGTAAGAAAGGAGAAAACAAGCAGAAAGAGCACAGAGAAAGGTTTCAGTCTTCTGGCAGCAGAGGGCAACTTCTTAACCTGAAAACAATTATGCTATTACCGAGCTTCCCAAACCACAGGCTGAAACGTATTCCCCTCAGGTTTAGCTGGTCTCTGAGTGTGTGTTGTTTTGATTTAGTGCACACACTTACCTCTCCTCCCTCGCATGCCTGGCTTCTTCCATTTTATCCACAAAGTCACGGCTGTGGGAGTCACACAAACAGACAATTTTAAATCATTACAATCTTACCCTCAGCTGCTTTCATTTCTCTAAACCTGGTTTATGTCAAGTGTTTTGCATCATGCACATGAGCACTGAAGGAATGTTTGTAACCCATGAATTTATATCCTTTCTGTTATGCTTTTCACATTCTTTCCCTCGGTGAATACTTCCTGTAAAACCGGTAAATACTTTCTCTTACTCTCTTCCACATGTATTATCTGTTTAATCATACTGTTCCATCTATATCTATTCATTATCATTATTATTCATTATCATACTGTAACTATTAAATTCTGCATTCAGGTATATTTGGTACAGAAAGGAAGGGTGACATTGTTAATATTTTAGTTTTACGTCAAAGAAATACTTAGTGTAAATGTCATAGAATCTCTAACACATATATTTTAAATTTTTGTAAGTTACTAATTTTGCCATTTGCATTTTTGCTGTGAACAAAGTGTCTGAAACTGCGCAACCAGTGGTGCCCCAATTTGACCATCTCTTGTGCAAATTTAAATTTTATGCAGTTTCACCTCTTTCATTTCTTTTGTATTTTTCTATTTATTCATCTTCTGCTGTTTCACAGTCAGTGATATCTCACCTGTGCTTGTTCCTCTCCTCTCTCTCTATCCTCTGCAGTCTCTCCTCTCTCTCCAAGCGGCGGCGCTCTCGCTCAGCTGCCAGAGATTCCTGGTGTTGTCGGTAAGAGGATGACAGAAGTCCACCCAGAGCCGGCCTGACGGAGGGAAAATTTAATTAAATAATGCACAGTGAGAGAGACTCTTTCCTCTAGATTGGCAATTTTGGATTTTGAAATGATAACAAAAGTACATTTCAGCAAGTATGTCTTAAGATTTTATAACAGTTATCACCAGAAACATAAGATAGAGATGATGCTCTGTTATGATACATTTTTTCATATTAATCAACTTGCTCCATCATTGTGGTTTCACCAACAACACAACAAGTTGTCCCTGCATAAACACTGATCCTGATCTATCTGTGTGTATTTAACAGGCCATAAATTGTCTTTAATGAGTGTGTTTTTCAGGCAGGAAATAGGAACAGCTCAGTTAGCAGGAAACCTGAGAGCTGAGATCACATTCACTTCAGCTTGTCAGCAACATGAGTGTACCATGAGGCTGCACACAGGCCAAACCTGTCACACATGTGAATATGTGAACATGTTAACGGTACATGGCAGTGTAATTTTAGGATGTGTGGAGACACATGTGAGAGCAGACTCCTCTCACCTCGGGCTGGTTGGACTGCCGAGTGAGGAGAGGGACGAGACACCTCCATTCCTGGGTGAGAGGGAGGGGAGAAATGGGTGAGAGTGAGTGACCACTTTGGACAGTCGGCTACACGACACCCCACTGACTAACTGCTGGGTTCAAAACTGGTGGTGAGAAATGAAAGTGACACCTTGTTACATAACAGGAGCCCTGTTGGTGCAACACTCAGGTGACCCCTGTTAATAACTTCTGTACAGTTCATACGTACATGTTTCTGGAAAATTCCAGACAAGGCGTCTCTTCACATCTACAGTTTAGTGTAAAGCTGAAGAGGCTGTTGGGTAACACTGAGTTAACTTGACAAATCACTGAGCTGTAGTTGGCATTAAAGGGGAGGTGTACTGTGGTAATTACATTAGATCAGCGACTGATACAACTGTTCATTGTAGATTTATGCTCAAAGGATTACGTTTTTTACAGTTATCCCTGAATCGGGTTGTAATCCAAAGCCTCTAAATAAAACATGAGCACAACATCCATGCATGGCAAGGATACGTGGCATGGATGTTATGCTACTGGTTTAAACATTAATGAAGAAAGAACAGTTCAAACAGACAGGAAAGTAAACTTGTATCAACCAGGGCTTTGAACCGGTTCACATAACAAAAACAAAAACCAGAACTTTTACTTTTTTCTCTCCCTCATGCCCTGGCCTGGTTCTGGCGACTGGGCAGAGTAGAGAGAATTCAGTCACTATAGAAACAAGAAGCGATTGAGAAGTATTTATGTACGGTCTCCCAAACCCTTGCATAATAATTTATCCAGATTATCACAATGTCACCAATGTAGGCACATTGTGCATTAAGTTAAAATTACCAAGTGATGCAGCTTATTAGGCTAAACATTAAAACTGGCCCACTGGTATGGATACTAAAGCCAGACAAGGTTGCTCAAAATGTAAACAAGAGGCAGAGGAAATTTCAGTTGCACTGGGAGACTGCTGGGGTTGGCTGGGATACATTGCAGATGATAATTTAGTCTTTTGACAAATCTGCTGATCAATGCAGACATATGCAGACAAGGTAGTCAGCTAGGTAAGGTAGTTTGTTTTTCTAAATTATTCTTTGGTCTTTATTTTGTACTTTTTATGTAAATAAACAGGGAGATCTGCCCTTCACGTGTTAGAAAGTATTAATGTTACACCTACCAACTATGACTAACATAGAGGGATATCAACTGGTTTAGGAGCTAAACATTTTGGTTCTAAGGGACATGGCACCCAAACCAGAAAACATAAAAATATTATTTCTGTTCAAAATTAACTGATTGGGGAAAAAAAAATATGGTTCAAAGCCCTGGTATCAACTATAAATTGCAGATAGCAAAAGAGACAAGGTTTCAGAAGAGAGCTCTAGCTAACAAGCAGGCAGTAAAAGCACAGGTGTGAAGTCTTAAGAGGCGTCAGAGGAAACACTACTGTTTGAGAGCTGTCAAAGAAAAGAGGTAAGTTGTGGCATGTGGAGACAAAGTGGGAATCTCTGTTCTATCAAGACAGAGTGAGGAAGAAGAGATGTGAAAAAGC